>CM076575.1:1129096927-1129696927 GCA_034641835.2 Pinus albicaulis
GGGTTGTTGTATAGCACAACAGCTAGTTAAACTAATCTCAACTAGTTCAACTAAGTTAAACCGAACACAACTCGACCAACTGTCTCATCAACTCCACCAAACTTCTTCCACTGAAGTCCTAACTGAAGTCAACCATGCATGAGCTCACCAAACACCTAAGAATAGCGTAATTCCTCTGTCAGATGCATGAGCCACTTCTGTAGCTCGAACTGAAGTGCTCCAAGAGAGTAAATTGAAGTTTAGAGTCCAAATATTATTAAGGGTAAATAATATTTGACTTCCCTATTTTTAGGATAGGCAGTCTAAAAATAGACTTCGACCTATATGTCTAAAAATAGAGGTCCATCTATTTTTACCAACATGACCAATACTCCAAGAATAGCATACTGCAACCCCTGGACCATGCTCCATATGTCTAAAAATAGACATATTCTAAAAATAGACTTTGCGCCAAAATTTGCCTGCGGGCCCACTTAGTGAAGGTGACTTCATTTCACTAAGCTCCATCATCTTGCTGCATTTTCAGTAGAAATTTTTTGAATAATGTTATTTATCCACCGAGATTATCCTGATCACATATCAATTCGAATTCATATGCAACACATAATCTCTTCCACTCAGATCATCACACATGCAGAAATAAAACAAGCGGTATGCGATCAAAAGATCATCAAAACATCACACACAACAGGGTATGTATGGGGAAAGCTTATAGCTGAAAACCCCTCAGCTATTCTGTATATTAGATGGAGAGAACATGCAGCAAATACATAGCACAATACTCCTCACAAGTACTCAGTACTATCTCACAAAGCTACACACAAACTAGCTTGGTTTTGAACAAGTCACGAGTTCAAAACACATCCACTAATTGCCTGCCTCTATTGCGCAATCAAGGCTGGTCTAATGAGAGATCCAAGGTTCGAATCTCCTTGGCTTGACAGCGCAATCATCATTGGAAATTCCTCCAAGTGTGGTGCAAATCTCATGCACAACTAATGTCACAACTGATAGCTATCTCAACCCTTTCATCTACCTCTTTCACTGGTCTCCACTGAACTGTCCATGCACTGTAGTGAACTGATGTGTTCTTGAGTTGAATAATGAGTTAAAAATTAGTGAATTAAATAATATTTAATTCACTCCACTCATTACTAGTTTATTAGCTAGTTAAACTAATCTCAACTAGTTCAACTAAGTTAAACCGAACACAACTCCACCAACTGTCTCATCAACTCCACCAAACTTCTGCCACTGAAGTCCTAACTGAAGTCAACCATGCATGAGCTCACCAAACCCCTAGGAATGACGTAATTCCTCTGTCAGATGCATGAGCCACTTCTGTAGCTCGAACTGAAGTGCTCCAAGAGAGTAAACTGAAGTTTAGAGTCCAAATATTATTAAGGGTAAATAATATTTGACTTTTCTATTTTTAGGATAGGCAGTCTAAAAATATACTTCGACCTATATGTCTAAAAATAGAGGTCCATCTATTTTTACCAACATGACCAATACTCCAAGAATAACATACTGCAACCCCTGGACCATGCTCCATATGTCTAAAAATAGACATAGTCTAAAAATAGACTTTGCGCCAAAAATAGCCTGCGGGCTCTCTTAGTGAAGGCGACTTCATTTCACTGAAACAAAAATAATCGCAACCTATCACCTCTTTGGAATTCGAACTTGCTCCTGGTGAGCGCCTTCGTCAGGATGTCGGCATCCTGATCCTCCGTGGGAACATATGAAAACATCATGATTCTCCGCTGAACACAATCTCTGATATGATGGTACCTGATGTCGATGTGTTTGGACCTATCATGAAATACTGGATTAGCCGAGAGTTTAATGCAACTCTGGTTATCACAGTAGATCACTGTAGGCTCCAAATGCAACCTGAACAATCCTGCGAGGATCTTCCTCATCAAAATAGCCTCGCATGCAGCCAAGCTAGCTGCCATGTACTCGGCCTGCGCCGGGCGGGTGCCACGGATCTGCACTTCCTGCGCCCGAGGGGCTCGGTGGAAGCCCCAATCACTATGACTCCTCCGGATGTGCTCTTCCGGTCCGTTGGGCTCCCTGCCCAATCTGCATCAGTGAAGCCAGAAAGCTTCGCTCCATCCTCCTGTCTGTACCATAGACCATATCCCGATGTGCCACTAATATAACGCAATACATGCTTGCCTGCCTTCCAAAAGAGCTTGGTAGGCTTAACCATAGCTTGCGAAAGCTGGTTAACTGCATAGCATATATCGGGTCGTGTATTGACCAGATACATAAGCGACCCCACCAACTGTCAATAGACAGTGGCATCCACTACCTCTGTTGAAGTAGCATCCTCCTTCCTCCAACCACCGGGAAGAGGAGTGTCAATAGGCTTGCAGCCTTGCATGTTGAATCTCTCCAGAATCTCCCGGGCATACTTGCCCTGAGAAACAAACAGTCCTCCGCTGCGCTGCCAAATCTCCAATCCCAGGAAATAATGAAGGATGCCCAAGTCCTTCATCTCAAACTCTCGTGCAAGATCCTCCTTGCATGAAAGTATCAACTGCTCATCGCCCGTCAAAATTAGATCATCTACATACAGTACGATGATCAACAGCTTCCCCTCCACCACAATCTGGTACAGGTTAGGATCCGCCTCACTCTTGGAGAATCCAAGCCCGGTGAAGTAGCTGTCTATCCGAGTGTACCAAGCACGAGGTGCTTGCTTCAGCCCGTACAGTGCTCTCTTGAGTTGGAAAACATGCGACTCACTGTTGAAGATCTCGAAACCTTCAGGCTGCTCTATGTACACCTCCTCCTCAATGAATCCATTGAGGAACGCAGTCTTCACATCCATCTGATGGATGTGCCATCCCATCTGCGCTGAGAGAGCTAGGATTGTCCGTATGGAAGAGTACCTTGCGATAGGTGCAAAGGTCTCCTCATAATCGATCCCCTCGATCTGTGAAAAGCCACGGGCGACAAATCTCGCCTTGTACTTCTCCACACTCCCGTCAGCCGCCTGCTTCACTTTGTAGGTCCATCGCGAACCCACCACTAATTTTCCCTCCAGTCTTGGGACAATCTCCCATGCACTGTTTCTGACGATCGAATCATATTCTTCGATCATGGCATCAACCCATGCGGGTTCCTCCACAGCTTCCTCAAAAGAGGATGGCTCCATCATGACACATTGACTCACAAGAGCCATGTATCCAGTGTATTGATCTGGTGACTGCCTCTGTCTGTGCTGTGTTGTAGGTGGTCCTACAACCTTCTCTGCATCTCGAGCCAGTCGCTCGGCTTCTGTAGTGCGCATGCGCCCTCTGATGGTTGGCGCTGCATGGGTGGTTTCTTCCACCTCCTGAACTTCCTCTTGTGGCTGATCCACATCCGGAAGCTCCTCCTTAGGAACTAACAGCTCCTCATCTGCATGCAAGTGTAGCTCCCTCTCAATCGAACACTGCATGGCTTTCTCCTCCTGAAACTTGATATCTCGTCGCACAACAGTCTTGCAACTGTCTGACAAATACACCCGATAGTTGTGAGGTGTATCAGTGTACCCCACAAATATTCCAACCTCAGCGGTCGAATCTAGCTTCTTTCTGGCATCCTTAGTCACATGCATGTAGACAGGTGAACCAAAAATTCTCAAATGAGAAATGTCAGGTCTCTTACCAGAATAAGCCTCCTCCAGTGTACTCATGCCAAGAACCTTGTGAGGACAACGGTTCTGCACATACACTGCTGTATTGCATGCCTCAGCCCACAAGTGAAGGGGAAGGCCTTGATCATGCAACATCGCCCATGCAACACCCACGATCATTCTGTTCTTCCGCTCAGCCACCCCGTTCTGCTGTGGGTTATGGGGTGCGATGAGCTCTCTCCGAATCCCTTCTGCACTGCAAAAGTCTTTGAATTCAGCCGAGATGAACTCACCACCATTGTCGCTCCTAAGAGAAATCACCTTCTTCCCCGACTCCTTCTCGACCAGTGCCTTAAACTCACAGAACTTCGCGAATGTATCGCTCTTCTTCTGCATGAAGAAGATCCAACACTTTCGAGAGAAATCATCAACAAAGATCACGTAGTACTTGTGCTTTGCTGTCGAAGCTACAGAGAAAGGACCACACACGTATGTGTGAACTCTCTCAAGGATCATCGTGGCGCGACTATCCTTCTCGTGAAAGGTGGCTTTCACATACTTCCCCAAGGTACACCCCTTGCACTAATCTGACTGCGCAAGAGTGCCCTTAGGAAGCCCAGTAGAAATCTGCTGCAGAATCTTCAAAGCTCCATGGTGAAGGTGGCCCAATCTCCTATGCCACAGTTCGCCTTCATCATCCCGGCTCACCACTTCTCCTGCTTTGCATGCCATAGCTGCGCAGCCATCTACCTCTACTTGCAACTGACAGTGTTCTTGGTTCAACTCTATCTTCCGAGTTCTCCAAGAGTCTTATCACAGCAGAAGGCCTTTTCCTTCGTCAAGACCACATCATACCCCTTATCTTTCAACATCGCCACAGAGATCAAGTTCTTCTTCAATCCAGGTACATGCATGACATCCTTCAACACGAAGGGTTTACCAGACTCCCTCTGAAAGGATATGGTACTGATACCAGTCACACTGTATCTACCATCATCGCCCATCTTGATGTGCACACCCAGATCCTTGTCCTCCAGATCTAAGAACAAATCTTGATCTCCCGTCATATGAAATGACGCACCACTGTCCAAGAACCACACCGATCCCATCACACTTGAAACCAAGCATGCGATCAGTGAAAAGTCAAGCTCGAACTACGAAGCCAAAGCTTCTCCATCTGTAGATCTTCCCGCTTGCTTGTTTTTCTTCTTCTTTGGACAATTTGTAGCATAATGTCCGTGATCAAGGCGTTGAAAAACACGTCACTTTCGCCTCATCCTCGGCTTTCTTTCCCTTGCACCGTAATGAGAAGTTTTCCAGCCCTTCCCCTTCTTTTCTTTGCTACCTAAAGCACTTTTCATCGCCCCCCCCCTTCGATGAAGATCCGTCCCCGATCTCCCGTAGTCCTCCTTATCTCCCTCCCGCATGAGATCTGCCCAAAGGCGCTCCCATCCCGACAAATTCTCCCAACCATTGACACTATCTTGATATGAATGCCAAGCTTCGAAGACCAAGGAGAGCCGTGTCAACCATGTCCTCATCTTCGACAGTCACCCCCACACTTCCCAGCTCATCTCTGCATTGAATGAACTTCGTGAGGTATTTGGCGATACTGTCGCCTTTCTCCATCTTGATATTTCTGAGCTTATCTTTGAGCACCAGCTTCCTTTGGTCACTCTTACTCTGGAATAGATCCGTCAAAGCTTTCCACATTAAATATGGAGAAGCTTTTCCATGCAGGCTGGATACAATATGATCCTTGACGCCCTCTAACAGGATCCTTCGACATTTCGCCATCTTCTTTTTCCAAGCTTCGACTTCAGCAGGATCAGTGGGATTTTGGACATCCGTATCTACGAACTCCTTAAGTCCATTATCTTCTAATACTGCCTCCATGCGATCCTTCCATGCAACATAATTCGAACTGCCTTCAAGAGAATATTCGAGTCACAAACCGTTGAAAGACATTTTCAACTCCGGCACCAAGAAAACAAAACTGCTGCAAAATTCGAATTCCAAGCTCAAAGCTCAACCACTCTTTGATCTGTGAGAACAAATTATTTCTAGCACAAAGATCGACTGCAGGGGCATTTACTGGATATATCACCTTTCAAAGGAAAGGATGGATCCCGAGGCTACCTGGCCCGCATGCAGACTCTGTCTACCGAAATAAGTTTGTAATCACTGTGATGATCAATCTCTGCTTCAATACCTCTGATACCATAGAAATTGCTGAATGATGCTATTTATCTACTAATATTATCCTGATCACATATCAATTTGAATTCAAATGCAACACATAATCTCTTCCACTCAGATCATCACACATGCGGAAATAAAACAAGCAGTATGCGATCAAAAGATCATCAAAACATCACACACATTACATAGTATGTATGGGGAAAGCTTATAGCTGAAAACCCCCAGCTATAGTATATTATAAATGGAAGAGAAACATGTAACAATCTTAGTACAATACTCCACACAAGTACTCAGTACTGTCTCCAATAGTTACACACAAACTAGCTTGGTTTTGAACAAGTCATAGGTTCAAAACACATCCACTAATTGCCTACCTCTATTGTGCAATCATGGCTGGTCTAATGAGATATCCAAGGTTCAAATATCCTTGGCTTGACAGTGCAATCATCATGGGGAATTCCTCCAAGTGTGGTGCAAATCTCATGCACAACTGATGTCACAACTGATAGCTATCTCAACCCTTTCATCTACCTCTTTCACTGGTCTCCACCGAACTGTCCATGCACTGTAGTGAACTGATGTGTTCTTGAGTTGAATAATGAGTTAATAATTAGTGAATTAAATAATATTTAATTCACTCCACTCATTACTAGTTGATTAGCTAGTGTTGATTCCTCGGTACTTTCTCATAAAGTTACACACAATCTAGCTTAGTTTTGAACAGGTTACTGGTTCAAAACTCCCCGCCAATTGCCTTTCCTCTATTGCGCAATCCGAGCTTGTCTATATACGAGATCAAGGTTTGAATCTCCCCTTGGCTTGAGCTAGCATGGTGTCATGGAAAAATCCTCCAAGTGTGGGTGCAAATCTCATGCACAAGCTGATGTCGCGCGATAGCTAACTCCACCCTTTCATCTACCTCTTTCCTTTGGTCTCAGGCCCGATCATGCCTTTGTAGTGAACTGATGTGTTCTTGAGTTGAATTAATAGGTTACTAATTAATTAATTAAATAATATTTAATTCACTCCACTCATAACTAATTGATTAGCTAGTTAAACTAATCTCAACCAGTTCAACTAAAATAAACAAAACACAACTCCACTAGCTATCTCATTAACTCCACCAAACTTCTGCCACTGAAGTCCTAACTGAAGTCAACCATGCATGATGCCATCAAACCCTTGGGAATAGCGTAATTCCTGTGTCAGATGCATGAGCCACTTCTGTAGCTCGAACTGAAGTGCTCCAAGAGAGTAAACTATTGTTTAGAGTCCAAATATTATTAAGGGTAAATAATATTTGACTTCCCTATTTTTAGGAGAGGCAGTCTAAAAATAGACTTCGACCTCTTCGACCTATAGGTCACAAAAATAGAGTCCCATATATTTTTACCAACATTACCAATGCTCCAAGAATCTCAAACTGGAATCCCCGAACCATGCTCCATATGTCTAAAAATAGACATAGTCTAAAAATAGATTTTGCGCCAGAATTTGCCTGCGGGCCCACTTAGTGAAGGCGACTTCATTTCACTAAGCTCCATCATATTGCTGCATTTTCAACACTCCCTCTCAGAAAGATATGGATTATCTGCAACCCCTATCCTACCTCTGTGGAATTCGAACTTGCTCCTGGTGAGCGCCTTCGTCAGGATGTCGGCATCCTGATCCTCCGTGGGAACATATGAAAGCATCATGATCCTCCGCTGAACACAATCTATGATGTGATGGTACCTGATGTCGATATGTTTGGACCTATCATGAAAAACTGGATTAGCCGAGAGCTTGATGCAGCTCTGGTTATCACAGTAGATCACTGTAGGCTCCAAATGCAACCTGAACAAACCTGCGAGGATCTTCCTCATCCAAATAGCCTCACATGCAGCCAAGCTTGCTGCCATGTACTCGGCCTCTGCTGAACTGAGTGCCACGGATCTCTGCTTCCTGCTGTACCAGGAAACTGCTGTCGACCCAATGCTGAAAACTCCTCCAGAAGTGCTCTTCCGGTCCGTTGGACTCCCTTCCCAATCTGCATCAGTGAAGCCAGAAAGCTTCACTCCATCCTCCTGTCTGTACCATAGACCATATCCCGATGTGCCTCTGATATAGCGCAATACATGCTTGCCCGCCTTCCAAAAGAGCTTGGTAGGATTAACCATAGCTTGCGAAAGCTGGTTAACTGCATAGCATATATCGGGTCGAGTATTGACCAAATACATCAACGACCCCACCAACTGTCGATAGACAGTGGCATCCACTACCTCCTCCGAAGTAGCATCTCCCTTCCTCCAACCTCCAGGAAGAGGGGTATCAACAGGCTTGCGGCCTTGCATGTTGAACCTCTCCAGAATCTCCCGGGCATACTTGCCCTGAGAAACAAACAGTCCTCCACTGCGCTGCCAAATCTCCAATCCCAGGAAATAATGAAGGATGCCCAGGTCCTTCATCTCAAACTCTCGTGCGAGATCCTCCTTGCATGAAAGTATCAACTGCTCGTCGCCAGTCAAAATCAGATCATCTACATACAGTACGATGATCAACAGCTTCCCCTCCACCACAATCTGGTACAGGTTTGGATCCGCCTCACTCTTAGAGAATCCAAGCCCGGTGAAGTAGCTGTCTATCCGAGTGTACCAAGCACGAGGTGCTTGCTTCAGCCCATACAGTGCTCTCTTGAGTCGGCACACATGCGACTCACTGCCGAAGATCTCAAAACCTTCAGGCTGCTCTATGTACACCTCTTCCTCAATAACTCCATTGAGGAACGCAGTCTTCACATCCATCTGATGAATGTGCCACCCCATCTGCGCTGAGAGAGCAAGGATCGTCCGTATGGAAGATTACCTTGCGACAAGTGCAAAAGTCTCCTCATAGTCAATCCCCTCGATCTGTGAGAAGCCACGGGCGACAAATCTCGCCTTGTACTTCTCCACACTCCCGTCAGCCGCCTGCTTCACCTTGTAGATCCATCGCGAACCTACAACTGATTTCCCAACCGGTCTTGGGATAATCTCCCATGCACTGTTCCTGATGATCGAATCATATTCTTCGATCATGGCATCAACCCATGCGGGTTCCTCCACGGCTTCCTCAAAAGAGGATGGCTCCGTCACAACACATTGACTCACAAGAGCCATGTATCCAGTGTACCGATCCGGTGACTGCCTCTGTCTGCGCTGTGCTGTAGGTGGTCCTACAACCTTCTCTGCATCTTGAGCCAGTCGCTCAGCTTCTGTAGTGCGCATGCGCCCTCTGATGGTTGGCGTTGCATGGGTGGTTTCTTCCACCTCCTGAACTTCCTCTTGTGGCTAATCCACATCCGGAAGCTCCTCCTTAGGAACTAACGGCTCCTCATCTGCATGCAAGTGTAGCTCCCTCTCAAGCGAACACTGCATGGCTTTCTCCTCCTGAAATTTTATATCCCGTCGCACAACAGTCTTTCGACTGTCTGAAAAATACACCCAATAGTTGTGAGGTGTATCAGTGTACCCCACAAATATTCCAACCTCAGCAGTTGGATCCAACTTCCTTCTCGCATCCTTCGTCACATGCATGTAGACAAGAGAACCAAAAATCCGCAAATGGGAAATATCAGGCCTCTTGCCAGAATAAGCCTCCTCCGGTGTACTCATGCCAAGAACCTTGTGAGGACAACGGTTCTGCACATACACTGTTGTATTGCATGCCTCAGCCCACAAGTGAAGGGGTAGGCCCCGATCATGCAACATCGCCCGTGCAGCACCCACGATCGTTCTGTTCTTCCGCTCAGCCACCCCGTTCTGCTGTGGGTTATGGGGTGCGATGAGCTCTCTCTGAATCCCTTCTGCACTGCAGAACTCCTTGAATTCAGGCGAGATGAATTCACCACCGTTATCACTCCTTAGAGCAATCACCTTCTTCCCCGACTCCTTCTCGACCAGTGCTTTAAACTCACAGAACTTCGCGAATGTATCGCTCTTCTTCTGCATGAAGAAGATCCAGCACTTTCGAGAGAAATCATCAACAAAGATCACATAATACGTGTGCTTTGCTGTCGAAGCAACTGAGAAAGGACCACACACGTCTGTGTGAACTCTCTCAAGGATCGTCGTGGCGCGACTATCCTTCTCGTGAAAGGTGGCTTTCACATACTTCCTAAAGTACACCCCTTGCACTGATCTGACTGCGCAAGAGTGCCCTTAGGAAGCCCAGTAGAAATCTGCTGCAGAATCTTCAAAGCTCCATGGTGAAGGTGGCCCAATCTCCTGTGCCACAGCTCGCCCTCATCATCCCGGCTCACCACTTCTCCCGCCTTGCATGCCATAGCTGCGCAGCCATCTACCTGCAACTGATAAAGGTTCTTGGTTCGAACCCCTATCTTCCGGGTCTCTCCAGTAGTCTTACTGCGCAGGAAGGATTTTCCTTCGCTAAAGACCACATCATACCCCTTATCTTCCAACATTGCCACAGAGATCAAGTTCTTCTTCAATCCAGGTACATGCATGACATCCTTCAATACAAAGGGTTTACCAGACTCCCTCTGAAAGGATATGGTACCGATACCAGTCGCACTGTATCTACCATCATCGCCCATCTCGATGGGCACACCCAAATCTTTGTCCTCCAGATCTGAGAACAAATCCCGATCTCCCGTCATATGAAATGACGCACCGCTGTCCAAGAACCATACTGATCCCAACACAGTTGAAACCAAGCATGCGATCAGTGAAAAGTCAAGCTCGAACTGTGAAGCCAAAGCTTCTCCATCTGCAGATCTTCCCGCTTGCTTGTTCTTCTTCTTCTTTGGACAATTGGTAGCATAATGTCCGTGATCATGGCGGTGAAAACACTTCACTTTCGCCATATCCTGATTCTTGCCATTTGCACCGGAATGAGAAGTTTTCTTACCCTTCCCTTTCTTTGCTTTGGCAACCAAAGCGCAATTTTCTTCATCAGCTCCCTTTGATGAAGATCCATCTCGAGTAGTCCTCCTTATCTCCTCCTGCATGAGATCCGCCCAAAGGCGCTCCCATCTCGGCAACTTCTCCCGACCATTGACACTATCTTGATATGAGTGCCAAGCCTTCGGAAGACCAAGGAGAGCCAGGTCGACCATGTCCTCGTCTTCGACAGTCACCCCCACACTTCCCGGCTCATCTCTGCACTGAGTGAACTTCGTGAGGTATTTGGCGATACTGTCGCCTTTCTCCATCTTGATGTTCCTGAGCTTATCTTTGAGCGCCGGCTTCCTTTGGTCGCTCTTACTCTGGAATAGATCCGTCAAAGCTTTCCACATTAAATATGGAGTAGCCTTTCCATGCAGGCTGGATACAATATGATCCTTGACGCCCTCCAACGGGATCCTTCGACACTTCGCCATCTTCTTTTGCCATGCATCGACTTCAGCTGCATCAGTGGGCTTTTGGACATCCTTATCTATGAACTCCTTCAGACCATTATCTTCTAATACTTCCTCCATGCGATCCTTCCATGCAACATAATTCGAACTGCCTTCAAGAGCATATTCGAGTCGCAAACCGTTGAAAGACATTTTCAACACTGGCACCAAGAAAACAAAACTGCTGCAAAATTTTGAATTCCACCTCAAAGCTCAACCGCTCTAGATCTATGAGAACAAATTCTTGACGCCCTCCAACAGGATCCTTCGACACTTCGCCATCTTCTTTTGCCATGCATCGACTTCAGCAAGATCAGTGGGATTTTGGACATCCGTATCTACGAACTCCTTCAAACCATTATCTTCTAATACTTCTTCCATGTGATCTTTCCATGCAACATAATTCGAACTGCCTTCAAGAGCATATTCGAGTCGCAAACCGTTGAAAGACATTTTCAACACTGGCACCAAGAAAACAAAACTGCTGCAAAATTTCGAATTCCACCTCAAAGCTCAGCCGCTCTAGATCTATGAGAACAAATTATTTCTAGCATAGAGATTGACTGCAAGGGGCATTTACCAGACCTTTCACTTTCCGAAGAAAGATGAATTCGGAGGCTACCTGGCCCGCATGCAGACTCTGTCTACCGAAATAAGTTTGTAATCACTGTGATGATCAATCTGTGCTTCAATAGCTCCGATACCATGTAGAAATTTGCTGAATAATGATTAATTATCCACCGAGACTATCCTGATCACATACAATTCGAATTTATATGCAACACATAATCTCTTCCACTCGGATCATCAAACATGCGGAAATAAAATCAAGCGATAACACATCAAATCATCATACACATTAACACAGTATGTATGGGGAAAGCTTATAGCTGAAAACCCCGCAGCTATTGTGTATATTATAATGGAGAAATCAAGTAACAAACTCGGTACAATACTCCTCACAAGTACTCAGTACTTTCTCATGAAGTTACCCACAATCTAGCTCAGTTTTGAACAGGTTACTGGTTCAAAACTCACCGCCAATTGCCTTGCCTCTATTGCGCAATCCAGGCCTGTCTATATAGAGATCCAAGGTTCGAATCTCCTTGGCTTGACAGTGCAATTTTCATGGACAAATCCTCCAAGTGTGGTGCAAATCTCATGCACAACTGATGTCGCCACTGATAGCTAACTCCACCCTTTCATCTACCTCTTTCACTGGTCTCCACTGAACTGATCATGCACTGTAGTGAACTGATGTGTTCCTGAGTTGAATAATGGGTTACTAATTAATGAATTAAATAATATTTAATTCACTCCACTCATAACTAATTGATTAGCTAGTTAAACTAATCTCAACTAGTTCAACTAAAATAAACAGAACACAACTCCACTATCTGTCTCATTAACTCCACCAAACTTCTGCCATTGAAGTCCTAACTGAAGTCAACCATGCATGAGCTCAATACCCCATAAGAAAAGCGTATTTCCTTCTGGCAGTTGCATGTGCCACATCCGTAGCTCAAACTGAAGTGCTCCAAGAGAGTAAACTGTTGTTTAGAGTCCAAATATTATTAAGGGTAAATAATATTTGACTTCCCTATTTTTAGGAGAGGCGGTCTAAAAATAGACTTCGACCTCTTCGACCTATAGGTCACAAAAATAGAGTCCCATCTATTTTTACCAACATGACCAATGCTCCAAGAATCTCATACTGGAATCCCCGAACCATGCTCCATATGTCTAAAAATAGACATAGTCTAAAAATAGACTTTGCGCCAGAATTCGCCTGCGGGCCCACTTGGTGAAGGCGACTTCATTTCACCAAGCTCCATCATCTTGCTACATTCTCAACAGATTTCACATGGAAATAGAGTTCTTGGAAAGATGGCTCAAGGAACTTGAAGGAGAAATGAAGCTTGCAAAACCTGATAAAGAAGAGATTGCAATTACCGTGCATGATAAGGATGAAATGTTTTTAACATTTATAGAGTTAAGTGAATGTTTTAACTCTTCAAATAATAATGTGGCTACAGGTACAGAAGACGACATTAATAAATATGATGTCGAAATCAGAGAAATTGAGCAAAAAGTATTTGAAGATGAGATGAAAGATCAGGAGCAGCAAGAAAGTTATGTCCTTAGAGACATAAAGGAAACAGAAGTATTAATCCAGCAAGATAAAGATGAAAGCAGCCAGCGATTCAAAAGAGGATTTACTGAAATCCAGAAGGTATATGATGGGAGATTGGTGCTTGCAGCATCAGAAGAGGCCGAAAGGTCTTGTATTTTTAAAACTAATAATTTGTTGATGAATGCAGGTACAACACCAGATGAGAAATCTGTTACTATAGGGACAGTCAAAGATTATAGTTGTGATCAAGGAGAAGTCCTTGATTATTCGTCATTTCAGAAAGTTGAGTGTTCAACGCAATTGGAGACGGAAGCATCAGACAAAGAGGAATTACTCCGAGGAATTGGCGAAAGTAATTATTGTAGAGGCCTATGGAATCCGGTTGATAGAAAGAGTGGTGTTGGTGATGCTGATGTAAAGCTAGTTCGAGATTCTTTCAAATTTTGGAGACTAGAAGAATGGGTATCAACGTTTCTACGCAAGTCTGTAATTCCCGAAATAAATATGGTGTGGTATGGAAATTCGAGAGTTACATTCAATAGTGTTCTGAAAATACTGTTATGGCAATTTTGTGCAAAATTACAAAATGGAGTTGATACTTCAAAAGACCAGCGACAAAACAGAGTTTGGAATCTTGGAGGTAGCAAGTCAATAAGAGTTGTGGCTGTCACATTATTACAGAAAAGTGACAGACCTCATAAACAAGAGTCTATGGAAACTTCTCTACATGGGGAGTCTAATGCAGGAGCATCCTGCTTAATTGTCATTTTGTATTTGGGTGATTTAGGGGGTGATGTTTTTTTTAATTATTTTATAAATTATACACATTTTAAATAAATTGAGAAAAAACTCTGAGTGTGAGGTTTATTGTAAATATTCTCTTAATAAATTGAGAATATGAGTTGGAGTTGAGTTGTATAGGTATTTCAGGGATTATGAACTCCTTGAATGGAATTTAATTGAGTCAAAGGAGGGATAACACTATTTTAGAATTTGGTTGAATTATTTGTGGAGGAAATCATGGATTCAAATTAATCCACAATTATGTATAAATATGAGCTTCGTGTGAGGATGGAGGACATAGATATAGAGAGAAATGGTGTGAGATTTTATGTAAAGGGGCGAGAGCTGAAAGGCCCACAAATGTAATATTCGACAAAGAAAGGTTTGAATTTGTACTTTTCCTGCTTTATTATAAGCAAGTACTTTATTTGTTTTGGCTCTCTCTTCATATATATTTTGTATTAAATCTAAGTGGTTTTAATGAATATTTTGGATGAGGATTTCATGGTTGAAAGAATACACACCCTGTTATGCGCAATATTTTGATTTGTGCAGAATTTTTGCATCATGCGGGCATGGAAGTCCAAACCCTCCACTACCATCCTTTGGTTACTACTTCAACACCTGTCTCGAGGTTAGGACTGTTGGTGCCTACATCCTCGCCACCTGGATTGGGGCATAGTCATAAATCGTCTACTCCTCTGCGCATCTTTTGCACCTCCCCTCCTCCCATTGGACCTCCTCCTCCGGATAAGCCCCTGTCGGATGTATCCCCTCATAACTCTATAGGGAGTGACATCGAATTTCTCATGCATAACCTGATTTGGATTTGTCACCCCTCTCGGTTTATAAGGGTCTACACTTCTCTCACTATCTCCATTAGCCCAAACTTTGCACGACCCCGGAGAAAGAAGAAGCATGAAAAATTTATGCTCGATCCATCCCTCAATATTTTGGATTCTATGTCTTTGTATGATATCCCTATCACATCTTCTTACTTTTGGAGCATTGTCACTCGCATACATACCCCTCCATGAATTGTAGACAAAACACATCTCCCTCAAAATTTTGTTTTATTTTTTATCTTAATTCAGGTAACAATGACTAGTATTGACTGTGTCATTCCATAGTTTGGGAAAATTTATTCGAACTGGCATATGGCGACCACAGATTCTATTGGATTATCTGGTGGATTAGCTGCATTATGGGACCCCAAATTGGCCACTTTCACGACATACAAGCTCTTCGTAGGGATTTTAATGTCGGGCTACATCAGGGATACTCATCTCGTGTCCACATCCTTATGGTCCATATGCGGACGGGGTTTTTTGGGATAAGATGGACCAGTGCAAAATTTTCAATATCGTTTTGTTAATTGTGGTTGGAGACTTCAATGCCACACTGTCTCAACAAGAATATTGGGGGGGTCGAAGTCGTCGGGATCCACTGGCCAATAGACTAACAAATATTTTCCAGTCACACCACATGCGAGATATAGCGCCCCGTCAGACATTAGGGGAATTTTGAGGTTTAAAATGGGCCTCCTAAGGAAAATGTACAATCAAAATTCACTTAATGAGAACCAATCACATTTTAGGGGATGACATCATCCCTAATGGTTGAGGTGGCATTGCTTGAGTTAAAGCTTCTTACTTGTCACATTCTCAAAGGTGGATAAAAACTCATGGTTAACCATGGTAGTGCTCTAAGTACTTTTAAAGTCAAAGTAAAGTACTCATGATAAATGTCATTTCACATTTTTTGAATAAAATTCATACATAAAATAATATATTGCATTTATTATATTATTTTCATGGTTAACCATCGCAGTGCTCTAAGTATTTTCAAAGTCAAAGTAAAGTACTCATAATAAATGTCATTTCACATTTTCTGAATAAAGTTCATATATAAAATAATATATTACATATATTATATTATTTTTATATAGTACATTAATTACATGTTATTATACAATTTAAATAATATGAATTTTAATTAATAACATCTTATATAATTAATAATTTATGAATTTATATTTATATTTTATTTTAACTTATTTAAGTACAAAAGACAAATGCATTAGTTGTTCAATTATAATGATTTTTTCTTGAAAAACTCATTCTTATTTATAGTCACATCAATACAATTTTTTTATTAATTTTATTTTGGTACAAATTTTGAATTGATTTTGATGTTATTTCCTTAGGAGGCTCATTTTAGACCTCAAAATTCCCCTAATGATGCTCCAACCTGGTTCAATGGTAGAAAGGGTGATGCACACATAATAAAGTTTCTGGATCAATTCTTGGCTCATGAACATTTGATTGGATTTTTGAGCAGTTTGAACTCTCGGATTATCAGAACACATATATCGGATCACCTCCCTATACTACTGCAATGGAAATGGGAGAAGTCGCGCATGGGCATTCCATTCAAGTTCAACCATATATGGCTACAAGTTGCGGGGTTTGTTGCCCTTATCACAGGCTACCTCAAAACACACGCCCATGGTTTGGACATATCCCCAACTCTACACCTCACTGCTTTATTGAAGGATCTGAAGAATAGGGCCCGCATATGGGAGAGGGATAAGAAGGCGACTCTACTGCTGGATCTACAAAATATTGCTCGGGATATAGAATCTTTATCGAGGGCGCTGGAATGTGATTGTCTGTCATTGGATACATGGGATCGGCTGAAAGCCCTTGAGCTTCGGAAGCAACAAATATTGCTAATGCAAGAAGCCACTTTGCGACTCAAGAGCCATGCCATTTGGCTCAATGAGGGGACCTAAATACTAAATACTTCTTCCGCTTGGAAAATCAGAGGAGGACCGAGAACTCCATTTGGGAAATTCATGCTCAACACTGTTACCGATGAAATAGGTAACCGCACTGTTACCTATTTTTTTTTGGTAGCATAAAAAGCACTCGATTTTGAAAAGTGGTGATGCAGAATCACCCATCTTTTTTTGTGCACATTTTTGACACTAATATTTTTATTTATGAAGTATGAATATTTGTTTTAAAATGTTGGTGATTTTCATGCTAATTTTGAAACGTATTGATGCAGCATCAACTTTTTTTATAGAGCGGTGATTTTCATGCTAATTTTGAAACATATTGATGCAACATCAACCTTTTTTTCTTAGAGTGGTGATTTTCATGTTGGTAATAAAACACAAAACTTAGATAAAAAAATATATATATAAAAACAATAAAAATGTAAAAAAAACAAAATTAACTCGTAAAAATAAAAAATTTAAACAAAAATAAATAAATAAATAAACAAAAAAAAACAAAAATATTCGAAAATTATATCAAAAGAAATGACAAAATTTGAAAAAAAAAACACATAATTTAAAGAAAAAAAAACAAAAATTAACCAAAAAATATAAAAAATAAAAAAACATCAAAAACTTTTTTTTCTAAGTTATTAAAAAAACCATATAATTAAAAAAAAATTAAAATTACAAAATTAAAATTTAGATAAAAAAAATAAAAATAAAATTAAAATAATAATAGTAATAATAAGAAAAAATACAAATTTTAAAATTAACCAAAAAAAAAAAAAAAAAAAATTGAAAAAGAAAATTAAAATTAAAAAAAACTATCTATAAATTTACTAATTTTTTTTTTAAATGAAACAATTTATAAATTTTAAAAATAAAAAACTAAATAAACTAAAAGGTTTAAAAAAAAAAAATTTAATTAATTAAATTAAAATTTAATAAATTTAATAAATAAATTTTAAATTTTAAAAAATAATTAATAAAAAAAAATTAAAACAAATTAAATTTAAAATAAAAAATTTGAATTAAAAAAAATAACTTTTAATTTTTTGAAAAAAAAAATTATTAAAAAATTAAATAGGAAGAAGCAGAGCATCAAAAGAATGAGATTAACCACCCGATTTCCTGTTTCCAAAATAATAATATTAATACCCGCTCATGTGATGCAACGTTTCTGGAATCCACTGGAATCACCATGCCTGCTGTCACAAAAAACAAAAGCAGTTGTTACCCTCTCATGTGATGTAGCTGCAACTGTTACTTTTGATCCAATGGCTTTGAGCCCATGCACTGCTGCAATGTTCAGTCCCAGTAAGCCGAAACCAATCGCTGATTGCTGCAATAAGCTGAAACTTCATGCTAAATGCATGTGATCCTAAATTCAAAGGATACATTCAAAGTCCTGATGCTAAGAAAGTTGCGGATAGTACCAGAGTCCTATCTTTGTTAACAATATGGAGTGCGATTTTTATCTTTACCCTACAAATTTCGAAATTGCAGGTTCTTGAATTTTCTATTACAATGTTTTAACAAATTCGCAGTGGAACCAATTAAAAATAAATAAAAATAAAAATTACAATAGCATTCGAAGTTTACTTGTATCAGAGATTGGTGAAATCATGCTCATATCATTCAGTTATACATTTCGTAATTTATAACTTTCACCAAATCATAATTTATATCAAGCATGCGAAAACGCGCTCAGGTGAAGGATATAATATATTCATTAAATATTTTCCAAAGGTCAAATGTTTTATATCTCAAGTGTTAGTGTTATGAAATTGGCCAACCAGTGTTAATATATCAATATAAGTAAAGCATGTAGAAGACATGTAGAAGAGTGAATTCATTACAGAGAATTCTTTGGTTTACAATTACAACCAAAGTTGTGCCCTGGCTGGGAAGTCTAATCACATTGTCTGCCCAATGAAATTTCCTTTTCTACCTCACTGTTCACTTCATCATGTTTATTTACATGACTATTATTACTACATGACAACAGTCCCTGTTTTGGGCATCTCATGCCCATCAACCAGTAAGGATTGTGAGCATGGGCAGGAGGCCGATTTCCGATTCCCGAAATCGGCCTCCATCAAATTTTTTTTTTTTTAATTCTTTTTTCTTTTTCCTTTTTTAATTTTTATTATTATTTTATTTATTATTATTATTATTATTTTTTTAAATTCAAAAATTTAAAATTATTATTATTTTTTTAAATTTAATTTTTGTATTTGAAATTTAATTTGTTTTAATTTTTTTGTTTTTTAATTAATTAATTAATTAATTAATTTTTTAATTCATTTTTTGTTTTTAATTTTTTTTTTATCTAAATTTTGTTAATAATTTTTATTAAATTTTGTATTTTTTTTATTTAATTGATTTTTTTTTTCATATTTTTTTTATTTATTATTAAATTTTATGTTTAGTTTTGTCATTTAATTTTTTAAAATTTAATAAATTTTGTTTATTTATTTGAATTAATTTTTTTTAATTTATTATTATTATTATTATTTTTTAATCACATAAATTTTTTATATTTTTTTTTTATTTCAATTATTTAAAATTTAATTTTATTTTTAATTTATTTTTTTCAATTTTTCATTTTTAATTGATTTTTAAAATTTTTTAACTCTTTATTTTAAGAATGTTTATTTGTTTTTTTTTTTTTTTTTTCAAAATTTATTTGTTTATTAAAATTATATATATATATTAAATTTAATTTTTAAATTTAATTTGTTATTTTAATATTGACAATTTTTTTTAAATTTAATAAAATCTAATATATATATTTTTAATTTAAATTCATATATATATATTTTTATTTTTTATAATTTAAATTTAATTTATTTTTTAAAATTTATTTGTTTTTTTAATATATATTTTTTTTTAATTTAATATTTTTATTGTATTTTATTTTTAATTAATTTTTCATTTTTTTACTTTTAATTTAAAAATTTTATTTTTATTTTTATTTTATTATTATTTTTTTTAATTTCTTTTTTTTAACCTCTTCTCTTTTTCTTTTTCTTTTTTTAATATTTTTTTTTTTTTTTTTTGTATTTCTATATATTTTGAAATTTTTATCTTTAATTTTATTTTAATTTTATTTTTTTTCTTAAATTTTAGGTTTTTTTTAATGTTTGAATTAAAATTTTTATTTTTATTTTTTTATTCCTATATATTTTTAAATTTTAAGCTTTAAAATGTTTTTATTTTTTTCTTAAATTTCAGGTTTTTTTTTTTAATGTTTGAATTTTAAAAATTAAAAAATGTTATTTCTATTTTTAAAAATGTCAAAAATATGACACAATTTTTTTTTTTTGGTTATTCCAGCATCAACTGGTTTTGTTTTGAGGGTGCTTTTTCAATCTTCTTTTCAAGAAACAATTTTGTTTTTAGCATAATTTTATAAAATGTTGAAATTTGACCTTAAAAAAAAAACCAAGTGCGTTCTAGAATACAATTTTTTTTTTTTGTTTTTTGGGTGTTTTTTCATGTTTTTTGAGTCTTTTTGGGCTAGAGTTCCCGTTTTGAGGTCAAGTTACCTATTTCATCAGTAACAGTGTTGCTCGGGATGGGAATATGTTACACAAGATTTCAGAGATACAGGGGGAGGTTGTCTCACGTTTTCAGACTTTTTTTCGTTACCGTGAGCAGGTCAACATTGATGACCAGCGGAGGGGTATATCAAATTACCCAAAAATGTTCAATGAGGAGGTGAACTTATTGGTTTATAAACCAGTGGACATGGCGAAAATCCTTAAGACACTCAAACCTTTCGCCCACGACAAAAGTCCTGGCCTTGACGGTTGGACTATGGAATATTTCATTTTCTTCTTCGACCTATTGAAAAAGGATTTGCTAGACATGATCGAGGAAACTAGAATGAGGGGATATATCACTAGAGCCATAAACTTCACGTTCATTTCATTGATCCCCAAGAAGGCTGATAACATGACTTTCTCAGATTACAGGCCCATCTTCCTCTACAACATAGTGTATAAACTCATATCAAAAATCATTTTTGAGCAGCTTAAAGATACTTTCTCTCTGCATATAAGCAGTGAACAATATGGATTTTTACATAACGGGCTCATTCACGACGTAGTGGCGATCACACAGGAGACCATTCATTCAATACATGTCAAGAAACTATTGGCACTTGTGATGAAGATCGACTTATGCAAGGCATATCACTACTTAGACTGGGCATTCCTGAGATTAACCTTATTAAAGACAAAGTGTTGGAAATACTGAGGAGTGGGGTGAATCAATATTTCTTATCAATTAGCACTTTTAAATATTTTCAGAGCATTAGTTAATATTCATTATTCTTGATGCTTATCCAGTAACAACAGTAAACAATAGAACACAATAGGCACATGAATTTTAGGCAGAAAAACCCCTCTAGGTCAAAAACCACTTCACGCTTTTCTAATAAATTCTTTAATCTTCAGCCCCAACTGAAATAAAAGGTACAACTCCCCAATTGAAATGAAAGGTACAACTTCCTAGAATTCTATAAAAACATTCTTTTCCAGCTCCTACTGGAAGGACGCCCCAATGCATTGGTTTCTTCAGCAGTCAACTGAATGGATGCCCCAACATCCTAGACTGACCTATTACCCTAAAGTGTTCACGGGCTCCAACATGTAGGTGACATCATGCACCAAACTAGCACCTCCCTGCTACCCTATAATGATAAGATATAAGACAAGAGTATGGACTCTCGTACCAGGGACAATGATCCACGATACAATATGATTCACATTGATCTTCTTGAACTAGACCAATCACCCAATCACACTATTACCTACAACCCAACCATAACACTATCCAACAATGACACTTATACCTCCTAATAATTCCTCTCCAAATCTAAGTAGATTGACTCTTTTACAATAATGACTCTTTTACAATTTTACAATGATGATTTTTACAATACTGACTTTTGACATGACATGATACTTGACTTGACACCGCTTATTTGAACACTAGCACTTGTTGAGGTATTGTTGTGCTTGATTCAAGTAATGGTAATTTGGTGTTGCATTTTCCTTCTAGTATGTGTCTGAGTTGTCTTATTGTGTCCTCCTTCCTGCACATGCATTAATGAACAAGACCCAAACTAATATACAAACAAAATACTTACACTGTCCTGCAAAAAGACATATCAGAGATGATATTCAAATTAAAATTCAAACACTAATCATACATACCTTGTTGTAGTAGACTTACCCTTAACTGTTGATGTGTTGTCCTTACTGTAGTGGTCCTTGAATGCATATTTTTTCTTGTCTTTTAGAAGCTCGATATTGAATTTGTTGTATCTACGTAATTTCATATCTCGAAGGTTTGAAATTGCGTCTGGTGGTAGCCCTTTGAGTCCTCTTTCCAACCTCGTAGGTCTGATCAATATTGGATTCTTCAAGAAATAGTTATGCCCAATCTCCTACGATGACCTGATTATAAACTGGTTCAGTAGAGCGAACTTGTACGAAATGCCACGTATCATTGTTTCAACCCTTGGTCCTCAAAACAATATCCAACAAACTACGGTTTGTCCTCTTTTTGTTACTTTTTGCGAAATTTGAATCCAATTATCAGAGAGAAAGTTATGATGATTTTCCCAAGGTCAGATGTTTGACATGAAATTCGAGAGCCTGCAAAAACCCCAACTTCCTCAGATCATATCTCCAAAAATATAGCGAACCAATATCTGAAATTAGGTCACGTGCTTCATCAGGTTTCGACTCAAATGGGTTTTTTCAGCATCTGAAGCTTCACAGAAAAAAAGTTATAGCGATAATGCCACGATGATGTGTTTTGAATAGTGAAATCCTTGCATCAGGAGGATATGAGGGTCACAATTTATATAAATTCTTAGGTTGAGAGGGTCTTCAATAGGTGAACGTTGGAAGGATTTTAGGAGTTTAAAAAAATATTAATTATTGAATATTCAATGACCACAACCAATGATTAGTGTCATGCTACAACCCCATGGAGTTTGAGCCCACTAACTGGGGTTACTAACTTCAAACACGAATATCTCTCAAACCGCGAAGAATTATGTGGCGTGCCATATATCAACGGAAACATCTCGACAAATAGAAACCATCCAAAATATCCTTGACTTGGAATAGAGTAAGTTGTCAAGTCAAAATTCCCATGCAAGATTGTGGTAGTCCTTGGTGCTGCTTGGATTGACATCAACGACAACCACTGATCAACACAGGGCTCAATAACCATATCATTGAATGGATAATGGTCTGTGTTACTGAAGCTCAATTTGCAGTCATGATAAATGGCTACCCATCGAAATTTTTTGGTGTTGGACGGGGACTTCGACAAGGGTGCTCATTATCACCACTTTTATTCATTATGGTCATGGACTGTTTTAGTCAGAAAATCTGAGTTGCCAGCACTATGGGACTATTCAGGGGTGTCTGAATTTGCAGGGATATTTATGTCACACACAACCTCTTTGTGGACAACATATTGGTAATTGGTATGCTATGTAGAAATATATGGAGTAACTTACACCATATCCTCAACTAGTTTGGAAGTGCAACGGACTTATGGAAAATGGAGAAAAGTCTCACCTATATCACTCAAAGGGAGACATGACGATCATATCAGATATTGCAAACATGTTTAACTTGGTTATGGACCATTGGAGGATGGCATCACATACCTGTGCTACAAACTAAAGCCTACAAAGTATAAAACTGAAGACTGGATTTGGATATTGGATAAAATTAGAAAGAGGATTGAGGCATGGACTCATCGTTGGATGTCCCTTGGAGGGCGATATATACTGGTACATGTGATATTACAACAAATGGGCACTTATACTGGGCGCACCTATTCAACCTCCCGACTGCCATTGTATAAAAGATCAATGCCATACTTGCATAGTTTATTTGGGATGGACACAAATTACATGGTAAATACCATCTGATCAAGATGGAGAAGATACAAATTCTAAAGGAAGCTAGGGGATGGGGATTATTGGACATGAAAGAATTTGGCTGGGCTCTACTACTGAAATCACTTTGGCACAGTCTTCATACTAACGGATTGTGGCGGGAAATTATACTCACAAAGTATATGAGGGGTCACAATATTGTCGATTTTTACAGGTACAAGACACTTGGAAGTCCCACGGGATCATACATATGGCATAGTTTTCAAATTATAAAGACCATGTTCTTACAATGCTTGGTTTGGCACTTTGGAGATAGTTCCAATATCATTATTGGGACTGATCGAATAAAGGAAGTTGATGGTGTATAAATATTGTCGGAACATTTGCTACACCACCTACACACAAGGGGTATCTTCTATGTACAACAGGTCATAGAGGAATGGGATGCAAACAACCCCATCTGGCGAGCTACAGAGGACATGAACATTCCACTGAGACTACACACAGAATGGAGGACATACACCAACACCCTCAGACAAGAGGGCATTTACAACACAGGCGAGGCAGACACCATCACTTGGGCAAGTTTATCAAATACAAATGGCATAGCGGTTGCTGACAATTACAAACACTTCATCTTCTCCATTAAAGGACTACAAGAACGCTGGTTTATAAAGGTATGGCATCTACACATTCCCCACAAAATTTAACTGGCTGGTATGGCATAACATGAACCTCACATGGGAGAATTTGAACAAGAGGGGGACTCATGGGCCAGGCCAATGCTCCCTATGTTATGATCCATCAGAATGTAACTCACATCTTTTCTTGGAATGTCCTATCATTGAGAAAATTTGGCGGGATATATTGCTACTCACGCACATTCCATACAGGAATTTCATAAACCTACAAGAATGCTACATGAGGTGGCTGGAAAGGGGAGGAAAGCATAATACCATCCCATTTTATATGATGTGGGAAATATGGAAAGCAAGGAACGATCACATTTTCAAGGGTCGACAAATTACAATACACCACATTGTACAACAAGTTATCATGTGGATCAAAGAACATAATGTACCACATCAAAATCCTCGAGATTTTTCTATCAGGGCCATGGCACACCCAATACAGTTCCATGTTGGTTATTTCGATGGAGCTTCACAGAGGAATAATTGCAGCTGCGGGGTATGGATTCAATTGGATCCCAAATACAAGATTCATTGGAATGGGGGCCCAAGCACAAACACAGGGAAAAGGTGCTTGCACTATGGGGTTTATTATGGTTTGCACAACAACTGTCACTAGATAATTTACATGTATATGGGGACTCATAGGTTATCATATAGTACCTCAACAAAGACACGATATTCACCCCACATCTGCTTTGGCACTGGATGCATAGGATAAATGAGCTATAAACATCCTTTAGATATATCAACTTCGCTCAAATATACAAGGAGAGGAATTCACTGGCGTATTCATTGTCAAAGATGGGTTTAATGGACGCCTTCGGATACATCCACTACTCTCTCGTCATAGCGGGTGCGAGGGTTGTTGTGGACACTACACTTGCACCATGAACATACTATGTGTTATCATCGGCTAAAAAATTATAGTTATTTTTGTTTTTGTTATGTTTTTCTATTTCTCATTTTCATATGCAGAACATCCATGTAAAACAATATATATTTTTGATTAAACATTCCAATGGAGACATTATTGTAAAATAAATATGCACTATTTTACTGTACTACTAAAACGGTCTACAAAGATCTACAAGATACACAATGTAATATTGGATAAACTAATATTAAACATCTCTTAATTTGTATAACATATTTATTACACAAATTTGTAATAAATAGATGACTACTATATATTTTGAACGTGCAATAATACATAATATATCAAAATTTAAAATGATACAAATCAAAACCCTTTCACCCAGGGGAGTATATACATTTAAAGCATTCATCGAAGTACTACAAAAATTTCTTCAAAGTTATTTAAAATATATATATATAAATAATATTTTCCAATTTTACATTTAAGGCATCATCAAAGTACAATCAAAATTTCCACAAAATTAATTTAATATATATATATAATATTTTCCAATTTTACATTTATCTCAGGGCAGGGCAGGGCAGGGCAAAGCAAGAAAACCCTTAGCTGCTCCTATTTCTAAATGAATATTTTTCCTAAATAAGCGGGACGAGCTGCTGTAAATGAAGCGCGTCTAACTGGAAATGCTAATCACCCTTTTATAACGTTCATTAGTTTGCAGCAAGAACGTTATATTTTAATGAGAAAGAAAGGTAATTCTGAAGTTGTCCAGAAAAGGTTTTGATGAAAGTACTTTCTGATTTTGATGAGAGTACTTTCTGACTTTATTGACTGACCAAGGTCGCGTATCTTTCAACCGCCACTTTTTTTAGTATTAATATTTTTTAAAGTCCTCGCCACGTTATAAGAATTATTTATTTTTCGTCCTGGCCATATACAGTGACAGTTTCTGGTGTGTCAATATTTTTTCATAAATAAATATAAATAAATATTAAATATTATAGTTACTTATATGTGTAATATACTATTTAATATAAGATGTAAAGGTCAAAAAACAATCATTAATTTATTATATAATATATTTTTTTTAAATAAATTCTCTTATATTAATTTAATATGTAAATATATTTTCATGAGTAAATTTTAAGTATTATAGTTAATGATAAATTATTATAAATTAGGAAACTCTGAATAGGTGGTCTTAAATATCTTTTATTGGAAATTCAAGGGGAAAAATCAGCTATTTCTAATCTTTATCTTTTTCTTAGAATTTAGCTTTCTAGCGAACTCTAGGGCTTCATATTTAGCCAAAATCTATCTATCTGGAAGAATGGTTTAATGGAAAAAAGAGTCCTTGCTGGTCTATATTGTTTGTGGATATATAGGTTGTTCAATATCTGCAGAGTACAAACTTGGTTTTATGTTGTGTTTTTTTCTAGATTTAGATATGTTCATGATGTTTGTTTCTTATCTCTTTTTGGAAGACTAGATATATGGTTGTACAAATTTATATTTTTAGTTTGTGGTCAGTTCTTCATAGTTGATGTTCACATTTTGTTGTTTTGTTGTGGTCCTTGTTCAACATGCTCTTTGTTGTATTTTTGTTTCAGTAATGAATAACAAGATATTGTTGCAAAAAAAAAAAAAAAATTATAGTCTAACCAAGCTTCAAATTTGATCATGGAAATTATGGCATTTTGGATGCCTCAAGGGTTTTTGATGGTGCTGAATCCATTTCCACCATCAAAAACACAATTCAAACACTCCTACTTCTAGATTTTTTGGAAAAAAATTGTTTGATTCTATCCATTTTTTATATCTGTCAAAATAAACATTAACACCATCAAAAACACAATTCAAACACTCCTACTTCCAGATTTATTAAGAGAAAATTGTTCGATTCTAGCCATATTTGACAGCCTCCGGATGACTCCAAAAAAACAGTTAATAATACAAGTAATATAATTTTCAAAATATAAAATGAAAAGATAGTAAACCACTCACTAATTATTCATTGTATAGTATCTGATATTTATTGACCAATTATTTATTTTATTATTCCCCGTTGAGGTGTCCAATCATCGAGACAAGTGGGATGTGGACAGTTAAGGCTCGTCCGACCCTCAAACACGTGCCCCCCGACTCATCACCCTCCCACGCGCGAACGGTAATGGGCCTTGGGGCAGGCGATCCTACTGTAAATATGCATGCAGTTAAGGGTGGGATGGACATCTCACAGGCCATTCGGTATCCATGGGCGATGGTGAAGGTTGGTGCTTTAGATTGCGCAGACGAGCAAACGTTGGCTCTCAAACCTTGGCTTGAGCTCCGTTGGCTCGAAATAAGGAGGGTGACAGTTCCGTCAGGTAGCAGTGGCGAGAGTTTGGCAGCCGAGAGGCATCTTGGCAACAGCACAAGCACGCTACACCAGGAGGCAGAAAAGGGTGGTGGAGGTGAATTCGGTGTGGAGGGAGAGTTTCTGGACGGGTGGTCTTGGTGTTCAGCACGGGCGCCTAAACATAGTTTGCGGACTACGCAAAATAAATTCTTCATTGGCCAAGCCCTAGGGTGGTTCTGCCTTGGGCTTACAGAGCACTCAGGCTCTACTATGATTCGCATTTGCAAGTGGTGGCGCTTCTGCACCTCCTCGGAAGGCAGTGTGGAGATTGGTGGTGGTAGTGCATCTCTTGTCTATGGTGCTCGGGACACGATCATTGACAAACTCAGCCGAGGGTGCAGGGACGGAGCGTGGATTTTAGGGGCTGTGGGACATGTAGAGACTTAGCGTTGCAGCCCAACAAAGCGAGAGGGAGTGGCGGGTGACTGCATGCCGCGCGAACAAGGTTGTGCAAGGCATGGAGGTCTTAGACGCGACATGGAAAACCGTCAAGTACCCAGGGACTCAAGCTCCCACTCGGAATCTATTGAGAGCTAGAAATCGGCAACGACCATGGCAATTTCTCTGGTTCAATCACCAGGCTAGGTTGAGTGGCTCCGACCACCCTTGAAGCCATTTTCGCTCAGCTCCATCAGATCTAGCTCAACCTGGACACCCTGCGTGAACAAAGGTATGAGGTTCGTAATGAATTAGTGGCCTACATCAATGTTGTTCAAAGCCTGTAGACGAAGACCCTTGAAGCTCTAGAGAGTCTGCGTCGTCTACTGAGGCGCTCTCAAGACCACCTCTAAGCTCTAGAGACCCAAGTGGATCATGTCAGCTACCATATGCACACTCAGGATTGTCTATTCGCGACTCCTCCGGCAGGTCCCCTGCATTCCCCATGATGACAATTTCAGTATGTTTATTTTGTAATTTTATGCGACAAATAACCAAGAGCACCGAATGCCTTGGTAAACACCCAGCTCATTCTAATCACTGCATGCCTTCTAGGTTTCCTTAATGTAATATAGCCATGTTGACTTTGACTATAAATTTTGTTTTTAATATGATAATATAATCTAGACTTTGATCGACAAAAAAAAAATTATTTATTTTATTATGTCTATTTTTCATAAATAAATATTAAACATCATTTAATAATAATAATAAACAGTTAATAATACATTGTAAAAAATCTTTCGTAATAATCACATGCAATGGAACATAGATTATTACTGAAAGATTTTTTACAATTTATATGATGGATCACAGAAGCATAAATTCCAAACTTAATAATACAAATAGTATAATTTTAAAAATATAAAATGAAAAAATAATAAACCACTCATTAATTAACTGTATAATATATATATATATATATATATATATATATATATATATATATATATATATATATATTATTGAACAATTATTTATTTTATTATATCTATTTTTCATCAATAAATATTAAATGAAAAGATATTAAACCACTCATTAATTGACTATACAGTATCTATTATTTATTTATTTTTATATTTTTATATTGACCAATTATTTATTTTATTATATCTATTTTTCATCAATAAATATTAAACCATAATTAATAATAATAAAAACACTTAATAATACCAGTGATAGTAAACAACTCATTAATTGACTGTATAGTATCTAATGTTTATATTTTTTAATAATAATAAAAACATTTAGTAGTACAAATAATATAATTTTCAAAATATAAAATGAAAGGATATTAAATCACTCATTAATTGATTATACAGTGTTTTTTTAAATTTTTGTAAAAAGTTTTTGGTAATAATCACATGCAATGGAACATGGTCTTTCGAACCAACCAGTGTGGTTCATCATCAAGACCATGTGAGAGATTTTAAATAAATGTAGAAATGGTTCAACTAGCCATTAAGATATAACGCTAGTTTGACTTTATATATATATATATATATATATATATATATATATATATATATATATATATATAAAGTCAAACTAGCCGTTATAGTTTGACTTTATATATATATATATATATATATATATATATATATATATATATAAAGTCAAACTAGCCGTTATCTTAATGGCTAGTTGAACCATTTCTACATCTATTTAAAATCTCATATATATATATATATATATATATATATATATATATATATATATATTTATTATTTCATTTATTTATTTAATATATTTATTCAACTAATTAATCAATTAATTAATTTATTAGTTAGTTATTTAACCAATAGTCATAATAATATGTATATATGTATATATTTCTTATTTTATTTAATTGATTTAATTATTTAATAATAATAATAATTATTAATTCATAATTATAAATTATTTTTACTTGTATATTTGATTATTTGTAAGAATAAATGTCCAAGGAACAAAGAAAGTTAAAACCAATGTCTATGAAAGAATCATACCACGAGATTATATATATATATATATATATATATATATATATATATATAAAATAAAAATAAAATAAATATTAATAAATAATAAATAAATCAAGAATATAAGGAAGGAATCCAACACCTGTTGATATTCCAGCCGTCATCGAGTCTTTTTACAATTTCAATGGCATTTCTCAACTTACAATGATGGAAATGGTCTATCCTAGCAATGGCCTTACCATCTTCTATGCAAACATGATGGGCCTTTTTACAATATCAATGGCCTCTCTAAACTTACGATGATGGAGATGGTCGATCCTAGCAATGATATGCAAACATGATGGTTAGTCTTTTCTGCATGCTTAGCTAAAGCGAACAAACGAGAACTTCTATGTTTGATGTCAATAGATGATTCTTTCATAGGCGTTGGTTTTAACTTTCTCTGTTCGTTGGACCTTTCCTCTTATAAATAGTCAAATATATAAGTAAAAATAATTTATAATTATGAATTAACAATAATAACTAATTATTAAATAATTAAATCAATTAAATAAAATAAGAGATATATACATATATACATATTATTATGACTATTAGTTAAATAACTAACTAATTAATTAATTAATTGAATAATTAGTTATATATATATATATATATATATATATATATATATATATTCAAAGTCAAACTAGCCCTTATCCTAACGGCTAGTTGAGCCATTTCTACATCTATTTAAACTTAATGTCCCGAAACGCTTAAACCATTGCATGTGATTATTACCGAAAGAATTTTACAAAAATTTATATGATGGATCACAGAAACTTAGATTCCAAAAATATACAGTATCTATTATTTATTTATTTATTTTATATATTTTTATATTGACTAATTATTTATCTTATTATATCTATTTTTCATAAATAAATATTAAACATCATAATTAATAATAATAAAAACACTTAATAATACAAGTAATATAATTTTCAAAATATAAAATGAAAAAATAGTAAACCAATAGTAAACGACTCATTAATTCAATGTATAGTATCTAATATTTATATTTTTATATTGACCAATTATTTATTTTATTGTGTCTATTTTTCATATATAAATATTAAACATCATAATTTAAAAACTCAAAGAATAATTTAGATATTTTTGTAAGATTATGAAAATTTCCGGTAAAGATTTTTTAAACTCTATGTTAAATTCTTTAAACTTCAGTATTTTGAGTGTCTTAAAGGTTTTTGATGTCGTTGAATCCATTTCCACTATAAAAAATGCAATTCAATCAACTCCCACAATTAATAATATAAGTAAAACATGATATAAAATGAAAAAATAATAAACCAATCATTACTTTACTCCATAGTATTTAATATTTGTTTTTTTAATAATCTTTCTATATTTACTTTTATATTGAATAATTATAAATTATTTTAATTTTTTATTATATTTCCTGGTGTACACCATTTATAACGTTAAAAGCAGGGTCATTTTCAGGTTGTCCCGAGTCCCGACGAAGATTTTTATGAAAGTACTTTCGACTTTATTGACCAAGTTCACTCAATCTTTCAACGATTGTCCTTTTGAGAATTAATTTTAGTCTTAGCCACTCATAAGAATTATTAGTCCTTTTAAGAATTAATTTTACTCTTTGCCTTTGAAAATATTTTTTTTTTAAAGTGCTATAGCACTTTTTGGTACATAATTAATCATTTAATTGAATATTATTATTATTATTATGTTAAGGTTTGGTTAGTATTAATTGAGTATTATTATTATTATTCTTTTTGGTGTAAAAGTTTGCAAAAGATTACATTCATTTACTTTTATTGCTAATGGTCATTTTGATGGGAATCCAACTCTATAGCATAAGTTTAGTGTTTTCAGGTTCTGCATAATATTTTTAACTTGTTTTTCTAGGAGGAATATACAAAAAATGCAGACTACTGCTATTTGACTTGAAGCCATTTAGGCTATGACTCCTTACACATAGACCTACCCTTGCCATCTTGTAGTGTTGATACATAGATTTATAGGAAAGAAGATATTGGCGTAGAGACCATAATCTCATTGTAGGTAGACCCACCTCTTACATTTTCTACAATGTCGGGCATAGCAATTGGAACAAAGTTCATGAGTGAGAACAAAAAAGTGATACCTTGACCTTTGCTTCACCATTGTTGATTGACGAGAGCCCAACAATTGCATTTGTTCTCTGCGATGGAGCCAACGAGCCTTGCATGCCAACAAGGAGACTTGAGCGCAAAGTCCGAATTCCATTGTTCCTACGCGAGACAAAGAGGAACATCACATAGAAAATATGCCCAACAACCAATTGGAGGCTCCATATGTATGTTTGGACGAAGATTATGACGAGACGAGGCTTGATTTCCATTTTTGAAGTCAGAGTCTTGCCAAGATTCAAGGTTTTTCCTTATTGCCGAGAGGTCTAAGAGCACCCACTTTGGGAGGAAGGAACTAGGGTTTTTGAGTGATTTTTGACTTATGAATTTCTTTGCAGACGCTCTGACCACTCGCTTTACGAGTCGAGAGACCCAAGTGAGATATTGTATTTGGAAAATGTAATTCTTATTTGTCTTGTGATTCTTTCTATGAAGACTAGTCTGTTCCTATTCTATAGGAGTTGATTAGATTTAGTATATTCCTAGATTGGTGTGTGGTTGAGATATTCTCTTAACAAAATGATTATGTGTCCAAGTTACTTTACCTATCTCGAGACAGCACCAAATACACCAAATATATTTATATGTAACATTATTTGATGTGAATATAAAATATAGGGTGCATGCCCAAAATTTAAATTGCTAACAGAGCCCATTTGGACCCAGCTTTGGCCCCTAGTGGGCCGAGGGGAATAAAAAGTTTTGTGAACGTTTGTTTGTCCATTACCCTCTGTCTGTTAGGTAGGGAAACGTTGTACGTTTGTGAACGTTATGCTTGAAAGATCTTATGGTCGCAATACAGAGGACCAAGATCCTGTTGCAGGACTTGAGCACCGCCATGAGTCAAGTGTTGAATCTGATGGAGACTGAGTCCATATCGCAAAAAGTGGAAGAGATCAATCGAGACATGGCAAGGGCACTGGACATGTTGGCGTTGGGTCTTCTGGAGGTGTCAGAGGAGGTGCGGGAGCACGCAGAGTTGGTAAGAAAGCAAACTAAGAAGACCTCTGACAAGATGAGATGGGAGGTCATGGCGGAGGCCGAAGAAAGGAGACTGAAGCGAGAGTTGGTTGAAGTGAGGCATTGCTTCGATATCAAGAACCGAGACAAGATAAGGAAGTTGCGAGAGGAGATTGCAATGCAAGTGGGGAACCTTCGATGATATCTGCTATTAATTATTTGGTTGGATTAGTATTTCATATTTCAAATGCACATTGATTCAATATGGAACTTGTTAGTAGCAAACACCAAGGAGTTTAAAATGTCAGTACATTCAACGACCAACGACCATTATTGATGTATTTTTAGTTGTGGCCATGGCAATGCCACTCGAATGCTAAGCTTTAACGGACAACACGTCAAGTGGATTCATGTGACTCTGGAAGAACGGTCGCCCCAAGGAGGTGATTCAATATAGTTCAATATCGTTGGAATTCGTACAATTGAAGCGTTTCAATGCTTTGGAGAGGTTGAATTTGTAAAATTATTAGAGCATAAATATGGATCTAGTTGAAGAATAATTACACAAAATTGCCAAGTTGAAAAAGAAAAACAATTATAATTGAGAATGAAATTAGTTCATTAATATTAGGTTGAGAATGAATATACAAAGCAACTAAGTTAAGCTTAGTTGTACATGCAATAACTATGGATAGTTAAAGCTAACTGAAGCTAAGTGTGCTTTATGTTCTGTTAATGTGCACATGCACCACATGCAAGCACTATAATTAACTGACTAAAGCCAAGTGCACACCACATCTAAGCACTTGAGTTAACTAACTAAAGACAAGTGAACATTGCATGTAAGCACTCGAGTTAACTAGATAAAGACAAGTGCACATTGCATGCAATATCTAGAGTTGAACTAAAGCTAATCTCGGTGTATGTATACCAACATAATTCTACTGAGAAATACTTATGGAGCAGAAACTATGACAGAGACAATCTATAACTTTGTGGGTAAGCCTAGCGAGGATTGTGTTGAAGAGATTTTTTTGGTGATTTCCATAGCTGGTTTATTGGTGATTTTAAAAGTTGAATACAAGATGGAGAGGGAGTTAAGGCACATCTGAGTGAGGGAAACTCTGGCTCGATTCTCGCCCCTTACGTAAATTTTCCTTCGGATGCGTGCTCAGCATCACCGGATCCACTGTTGATCCCAATGTTGGACTTCTTGCTCTGAGAAAAAATTATCTTTAAGTGCCTCTGCAGCCGATTCAAAATAAATCGAGTTTGCCTCAGATCTCTTGCTCTACTGCCTTCTGTTCGGTTGCATGAACGAGAAAATCGAGAAGCTCAAGTGCTTGGATTAAAAATATCAGCTGTACTGTTGGTGGTTGACTTTTATCTATCAATGGTCTGGATTTTTATTTGTTGAGTACTTTAATTATTCTAGGATATAAATATGTGAATTCTCATAATACCCAAAGGAAAAATGGTGGGTTTTTATTCTCTGGTTTTCCATATATGAGGAACCTATTGAATTGCAGTTATATATAAAGCCACATCATGTTTTGTGTGTTCTTGAATTTTGAGTTTTGTAAGTGAAACATGTTGAGCCTGATCAACTCAACGTGTAAATGCAATTGGTTAGAATTGATCAATCTAACAATTTTTAATTGAAGTTAGAAAGATTCAAGATGAAAGCACTAAGTATGGTTTTAGAAGAAGTTGGTTGACACAACAATAGATGGACAAACAAGGTAAAGGATTGTATGCTAAAATAAACCAAACTCAATATTATGTTGTATTATGAGTCACACGTCTTAAGTGTAAGAAAGTCTAGGATGTTTTTTAGTGGTCTTTGGAAAGTATGTACTTGGTAACTCCAAGAGTTGGAGATTGAAATGTAAGCCTGATGAGGCATGTGTATCCCCATGAATTTCATGGTAATATTAAAGCCACTTTGTAATTGTAGGTTTGTGGTTAGTTGGAAACCACTTTGCAGTGTCGGTTTGTGGTAAGCCAGAAACCACGTGTGAGAGTGAAGTGGATAGGGATTTTTGTAGGCATGGTTTTGGGTCAGCCGAGAAAACCTTGGGCCTAGTTTAGTTGGGTCTATAAAGAATCTTAGTGGTAGTGCAAAGCCTGGTGGCTGAATTGAGTGCCTTGGTGGCAGAGTTGAGCCTTGGTGGTTGTGTTGAGCCTCGGTGGCTGACCTAATCCATGGTGGCTAAGAGCCCTTATGGGCATGGTTGAGGGTAATCTGATAAAACCTAGAGCATGGTTATGGGTGATCCGATAAAACCCATGATGTTGATGTTGGAGGGGGATTTACAGGTACATGTATGTAGATGATGGTTGACATAACCATGTATGTGAAGGGCATCCTAGTAGACTGCCGGTTGCAACAGTTGGCACCCATGCATTCTGGTAGATGGTTGTTCTTTTATATGGACATTGACATATGCATTTTTCATGATTGGACCACACTTAGACTTTGCAAATTGATATCGTGATAAGTAGTCATTAAAGGGGTGACTTGGAAAATGTAATTCTTACTTGTCTTAGTTTTATTCTTTCTATCTAGAGGAGTCTTTTCCTAATGTCTAGGAGTTGGTTATATCTATATGTTCCTAGTTTGGTGTGTGGTTGAGATATTATTTCAACCAATTGATTGCGTGTCCAAGATAGTTTACCTATCTTGAGACAACACTTCTTGTATATATGTAATATCATAATTGATCAATAATATAGTGTGGCTTTATAGTGATCAAGAACACACAAAACATGATGGTGGTGAAGAAATAATTTACTGGAGAATTAAAATCATTACCGAGTGGAATAATAAAACATAACCAACAACAAAACACATAAACATGAATAGGGATGTTTATTCGGAAAAAGCCCCAACTCCGGGAAAAACCCATCTAATGAAATTTCATTAACCGTTGGCCAAAACCATGACCAATACGATCATGTGAGCTTTCACCACTCACTTCCAGGCCCATCTTACAATGAAGCCTTCCCAACCTTTTATAGGCTCCATTACATGCAATACCATGAGCCTAAAACCATGGGTGCACAATCCCACGTGCTCCAAAACTTCCTGATTGTTTAACCTGGTCAACCTTGACTCTAACCCCGAGTCAATTTACCTAACATTCCCCCCCTTAAACTCGACTTGAAGTTCCTTGACTAAATCATGTGAGCCTTCACCGCTCACTTCCAGGCCCATCTTACAATGAAGCCTTCCCAACCTTTTATAGGCTCCATTACATGCAATACCATGAGCCTAAAACCATGGGTGCACAATCCCACGTGCTTCAAAACTTCCTGATTGTTTAACCTAGTCAACCTTGACTCTAGCCCTGAGTCAATTTACCTAACATTCCCCCCCTTAAACTTGACTTGAAGTTCCTTGACTAAATCCATCCAACCATGCCAGGTGAGTGAGCCCCACTCACTTTGGCCCTTACCCCCCTCAAAGTTTTATACCCAAGTTAGTTGTTAACTTAGCATCCCCCCTATCACCTAGGTCTAACCCAGATTTTACTAGTAATTACTCAGGGGTACGCATGCCATACTAGGTCTTACAACAGTATGCCCATTTACATGTAATAAAATTTTGACTCCATTCATTTTTTTTTTTTTTGCTTGATGCAAAATTCTATAGCTTTGTACACTTTGTGCCTTCTCCTCTCCATTGCCTTTGTCGAATAATAGTTGTGCAACAACAAATCATATCTCCATTGGCAAGCCAATAAAACCCTTGGCTGCAAAAGTGTCCCTCTGAAGCCAAATATGGCTCTGATACCAAATGAAGAAATAATTTACCAAAGAATATAAATAATTACCGAGAGGAATAATAAAACATAACCAACAACAAAAACACATAAACATGAACACAAATGTTTATTTGGGAAAAACCCTAACTTTGGGGAAAACCCATCCAATGAAATTTCATTAACCATTGCCAAAAACCATGACCAATCCGGCCATGTGAGCCTTCACCGCTCACCTCCAGTTGCATCTTACAATGAAGTATTCCCAACCTTTTATAGGCTCCATTAAATGCAATACCATGGGTCGAAAACCATGGGTGCACAATACCATGTGCCCCAAAACTACCTGGTTGTTTAACCTGGTCAACTTTGACTCTAACCCGAGTCAATTTACCTAACATGTGGCTTTATATATAACTGTAATTCAATGGGTTCCTCATATTTGGAAAACCAGAGACTAAAAACCCACCATTTTTCCTTTGGGTATTAGGAGAATTCACAAATTCATATCGAGACAAGTAGTCATTAAGGGGGTGGTTTGGAAAATGTAATTCCTACTTGTCTCAATTGTGATTCTTTCTATCTAGAGGAGTTTGTTCCTATTCTCTAGGAGTTGTTTAGATTTAGTAGATCCCTATATTGGTGTGTGGTTGAGATATTCTCTCAACTAAGTGATTGTGTGTCCAAGTTATTTTACCTATATTGAGACAACACCAGATGTATTTATATGTAACATTATTTTATGTGAATATAGAATATAATGTGCATGCTCAAAATTTAAGTATTGTGGTTTTGAAAGGGTGCAAAATTTGGCTCGAGTAGCATGATTACCCTGTGATACGTTACCACCAAGGGATGGAACTACCAAACATGGAGAGAAGCGAGATAGAAGTTGGATTTCTTTGTTTCAAACCTTATGAGAAGGCCTTTTTTGAAAATTCTTCTTTGGAGAGGATTGCACTCAACTATTTGGCGAATTTATCAATTCAGCATTATATTAGAGCATTATGTGAATATTTTTTTGGAAAAATATTAAGTATTGTCTACTTAATTGATGATGTGAGTAATATGATACTTAAGGTATAGGATAGAAAGGTAGCAAGCCACTCATTGGTTTACTGTATGGTGTTTAATATTTTCCTTTTATATTAAACGATTGTTTGCTTTTAATTTCTATTATATTTCATGGTGTCCACAACTTAGGATTACAACATATGCCACAATTAAGTTTTGTGATTGATTGTAGTCCATATTTTGTAGGATAAATCATTGAATTTGTAAAATATTAAAATAAATTTAATAGAAAAAATTGGTAATTTTCATGTTTTGATAGATGATTCATGCAATTTTTTTTTCTCTCCCTTGGGTTCACTTATGTGTCGCACCATTCCATAATGAGTGTAATGGGTGGTGAAAGTGAATGGAAATTGGATTTTGTTGAAGTTATACTTATGCATTGCAACATTACATAATGAATGTAATGGGTGGTGAGAGTGAATAGACATAAGCTTTTGTTGTTTATGTTGTCATATCTTCATTAGTTATTCAACTTTTGAAATTGTCTTGGTGGTTGTGGTGTTGGTAGTAGGAAAGGAGGTAGTGATGTATCATTAATTGTGTTGGTGGTAGGAATCATTTGATGTTTACCTTCACTATTTATGCTATTGAGCCCCTATTGGATATTCATCCTTGTGAATGGTGTTGGTTTTATCAACCTCATTTGTTTGTTGATGTGAATTTCTAATGTTGAGGTCTTGGTGGTGGGAGTGGATGTGTCATGCTATTTTTTCTTCTTTCATTATGATGAATTGTAACATTGGGGCCTTGATGGTTGTAGTTTTGGCGGCGAGAGTGAATGAAGGGTTTTTTTATTATCTCATTTATGTTGTGAAACTCTCATTGTTTTGTTTTTTGTAAATGGTGGTAGGTCTTTCTCTTTTTGACCATTTTTATTTTTTTTACCCTTTGATCTTTCTTTTAGGGTATACCCTCTTTACATTTTTTAAATTTTTTGATTTTTTGGTTTTTTAAGAATATGGAACACCTTTGCTCAAGAAAGAAGGTTTGGACATATTCCACACTTCCATCAAGACAATCATGAAAGATGAAACCTATTGATATAGGAGGCTAACAGGGTTATCTCGTTTATGTTTTTGGCTTGTCATCATCTATCTTGCTGCAATCTTGCTGCTTCATCTATCATGAATTTATGGTGTGTTCTTGTTGGTTGTAGGGTTGGTGGCACGAGTTTTTGTTGATGTGTTGGTAGAGAGAGTGAGTGTATTATTGCATTGCTTGTCTAAGGTTGGCCTTCATTTTGAGTTGTTGTCATCTTGATTGTGTCATTATGTTGTTTGTCATCCATATCGATTCTTTCAACGTGAAAAAAGTGGAGGAATAAGCTCACATGACCATTTTTATGACGAGACCTAGTTTGGAAAATTGGGGTTTGAAACCTTCTGGGAGTGGTTTGAGGCATGAAATGACGTTTTTAAGGGGAAACAATTTGCCTTTTAAGTGCAACACCATTTTGTATTATTCAACATGCATGGACCTTTCAAACGACATAAGAATCACCTCAATCAAACTTCGTATGCAAAAGTTATGCCACTTGGAAGTTGATCTTCTTGTTTTGACCACGATAATTTGAGAGGATGCCACATCAACCCAGATTATTAATGGAGAATGATCTAGCCATGTGAAGATAATGTGATCATGATGAATAAGAATCTTGAAGAGCTAATAATATAGCTCTAGTTAAGAGTTGAAGGAGTCAAACCTAGCCACTAGTGGGCTATTGAGTTGTGTTATAACCTAGCCACTAGGAGGAAAATCAGTTCCATTATATTCAAGTGCATTTTTTTCCATGGATGAGTATAGTATTTTTCGAAAGTGTCGCTTGGGAGGTACTCCCACAACCCTTGGGGTACTAGGTGGGGTAAAGACCCAAATTAAATAGTTGTTTATTCTATCTATTGTGTGGGGGCACCTTTAATGAGCTAAAGGGGTCACCAAAGAAAATGATATAGAGATAAATTAAGGAGACTTGGGAGAGGTCTCAAAACATCATCATAACATTCATTCTTATGATGCATCTTCCTAGAAGGGAGCCAGATAACTCAGGAGGAGTTGCAGCCTTGGAGAGAAGGGTATCTTATGATTTGTCTTACATAGAAGAAGTCTGAGCATACTCAAGGAAGGAGGTCGAGTTCTTATGTGAGGTGTGTTCCATAAAAGGGATTAGTTCAGGCTGAGATTAGGAGGGAAGAAGAAAAAGTTTTGTGTGTAAAGAAGCCATAACTAAGGTATATACAAGTTGAGTTAAAGGCACCAAATTCTCTATTGAAGGACATTTTTGTTCAATGCTTAAGGGAGAGGGACGAGACCCTAAAAGAGGCATTATAAGCCTAGGTTCAGTCTGTCGCGAGGGCTAAATTTCCTCAAGAAGTTGTGATGAAATTTTGAGGTATGTTCAAGCCCTAAAAGAGGCCAAATAAACCTCAGATTTGGAGCAGAGAATGAAAATTATCACAGGAAAAGAGAGAACATTGCAAAGGGCTAGTATGTTGGTGTAGAATGACCGTTGATTTGAGTTGTTGAAGTCTAACCATGAATGTTGGATTGGGAAACACTATTGAGGGCTTATGTACAAGGATCTGAAGGGACGGTTCATTGTAAGTAGAAAACATTGTTGAAGCTAATATAAAATGACTTAGAAGAGCTAAATAATTATGAGAAGCATAATTTTGTTGGAGAATATTGTCCCCAATATTTGAAGAAGAAAATCCCTTGTGAGAAACTTGAGTGCAAATGTATTGCAGCAATAGTAACTATGTGAGAAAGATGGAAAATGACCTGCCAAGTGTTCAAGGAAAAGAGGACTGAAAGGATTGTGGTTAAGGACTCAAGGACATCTTCAACAAGTAAGTCAAGTTTGTTCTTGTTCTTAGGCTGATTGATAGTCAAACGTTGTTGACTTCAAGCCCTAGCTTTCCTTGTATCAAGTATTTGTAAGGGCCATGATCCCTAGTACGAGAGCCCTATGTTTAGTTGTATTAAATTTGTAATATAAACAAGGTTTGGGTCTGCAAAATTATTGTATACATTTTTTATTCACTATTGTTACATTTTTATTCTGAAAATTTCTTGGAGTTGTGTGTATTTCAGTGTGTTTATGATCATGATTAGACATAGACCTAATTTTGAAGTACTTGGAAGAATCAACATGGAAGGGACGGTTGAATCTAAGTATGCATAATGAACAACTCAAGAGGGAGTTGGTTGCCTTGTTGTTGAAGTACTAGCAATATGGAAAAGTTGGTTACTAGTTTGAGGTAGGAGGATAGGTTAGATGGATTGTCCAACTATAGTCCTTAGAAGGAAATGATTAACTCAGTCTTGTTGGTGAACAATATTTTGGAATTCACTAACAAGGAGATTAAAAAACCAATAGACCCTAAGGACTTGGAAGTATATGAAGAGTTAGATGTGAAGGCTAAGCTCATAATCCTAGATGGTGTCAAGGATCACTTGATACCTCATCTAATCGGGAAGAGCATTGCACAAGAGACGTGGAAGGATTTTCAAAACATATTATAGAATAAGAACATTCTCTAGTTATTGGGATTGAGAGAGAAGGTGAAGAACACCAAGATGTTGGATGGTGAAGGTGTGGCTCTATATATAACGAGGCTTTCTCAAGTTCATGGTGAGCTAATTGCCATTGGTGATAACCTTCCAAATTTAGAGTTAGTGAGGATTTATTTGAAGGGATTTACCGAGGAATGAAAGCCATGTATCAAAGGGATTTTCACTCGATATAAGCTTCCATATTGGAACAGGTTATGAGACAATTTAATCCAAAAAGAACTGCGAGACAAGGATCTTCATAAGAAGAAGAAGTTTAGTGAAGAGAACGTGGTACTTGCAGGAAAGATGAAGGGAAAAATGAAGAAGGACTTGCGTAAGGTGAAGTTCTACACGTGTGGTGAGAATGGAAATTATGAAAGTAAGTGTCAATGTTGGAATAATGGAGATAATGAGAAGAATAAAAAGATAGCTAGGGCTGCTACACCTTCAAGTGAACTGGATGATTTCTCACGAAGGTTCAAATAAGACTTTTCTCTAGTTTCTCATTTCTATGAGGGTACCTGTAACAACCCTTGGTTAAATTTCATGTAATAAAGGATAATAAAGGCAAAATAAAACCAAGGTCATGGGACACATATTCCAAGTTGACTGTTGGGAAAAGAATTATAGTGGGAATCACTTTTAGTTTATTAATGGCTAAGGAAATTGACAAAGGCATTGGAAAATGAAAAGAGGCATTCATTGGCATTTATTTATGAGAAATAAAGGAAAATAGGAGAAAAGTAAGGTGAAGAGACATATATTTGCATGCTAAGGAAATTATAAGGAAAATGAAGAAAAATGAGAAACCAATAATAAAAAGGCTTCAGGGAACTAGTTCATAACTTTTGTAAGTATGGGATTTAGAATTAGTTTTAGAGAGAGAGATATCTCTAAGAGAAGAAAGAAATAAAGCAAGCCAAGGAATGCAAAGGAAAGAAAGAAGAAGGTTGGATCAACAACTTCTGCAGAAAGATTTTAAAGTCGACAAGTTGCATGTGTGGTTTCCTAGGTGAGGTGTGAATGCATGGTACATGATTTTGTTTATTTAGTTTATTTGTTGTCATTGGCATGGGTTTTTCCAGGTTTGACAGTGGTTTCAACTTTCCCTTGCCATTTCCTGGATAGTCATGGTATGATGGGGTTCATTCTTGGTTAAGCTTTGGATTGCATGAAGGTTTTGGGACTAGGTGAGGTAGTTTCAGGAAAATTCCCAAGGGTTTAGGGTGGAGATGGTTTTCTCCAGGAATCCCTTGATAGGTGGGTGGAGGCAGAAAAATTCCTCAAGGTATGGTGTAGAAATTCTAAGGCATCCAAGTTTGGCTTGGTTTTGTGATCTCATGACCGGTTTTGGTGAGATCACAACAGTTTGACAGTGGAGGTGGTTTAACCTTTGGATTCTCTTGGTTTTTTATGTCTTGGTTTATCCCATGAGATCCCACATTCATGCTTGGAATATGGCATGAGGGTGATTGAATGAAAGAAATATTTGTCTCATCTCAATCTATGGTCGGGTGGTACGTGGAAGTCCCTAACTTGGTTGGATTTTTCATATGTTGTCAGGAGTTATTTTCCTATTGTAATTTATGAGGATTTGTACCTGTTATTATGTTTCTTTAATGTTTTTTTTTTTTCGTGCTTAATATTATGGTTTTATGTTGGTTATAAGCGTGATTTAAGATGTGCTCTAGCTATTGTTGTTGTTATGCTTGATAATTTAATGAATGCATGGACTAACTAGTGTGGTTGCAACTAATTAAGATGACATTATACCTTCTCGTTGATTTTCAAACAAATTTCAAAGATTTATAATGAGATATGCATTCATGACCTGTAGTTTACATGTTTACCTTATGTTTGAAGAAATGTCTAGTGTGTTCTAGGAATTCTAGGTCAAGTTTTGGCTCCAAGTTTGAATGATTAGCATTATTGTTATGAGAAATATGATTCTAGAAAGTTACAAGAAGTTTTGGGCAGTATTCTCAAGGCTAGCCTAGAAAGTGACTCGGATCTTGGGACCGCAGGCACAAAACTGTAGATATGAGGTCATAATCACATGGAGCAAGGCTTGTGAGTGCGGTTGGAGGCTCACAACCACATGTAGGCAGTGTCAAGGGGGTGTTTATAGGTCTAGGTTAGATAAAATGGTTCCAACATAGGGATTGGTCACGTGGGGTGGTTTTTCAACCTCTGAGTGTGTTGAGGAGGTAAATCCCCTCTGCGGACAGAGGTGATCCCACTAGCCCAGATCGGGTCTAGAAATAATCAAGTCACGCAATGACGTTGGTTCCTAGTTACAAAAAGACAAATATCGCGATGAGTAGCCTACCTCAAATCCCACACAGTCATCGTTGAAGAAAAGATGATGTTTCCCGTTCCTCGCTTGACAGATCATGATCCTTCCGTTCGACACGTCCGAACACCTGTACACATGCAAGGAAACAACATTGTATAGCATAAAATCTAAAGCATGTAACTATACATCAGTCAAAGAGGATATAATTCATTACATTACATAAAGGAATGAACACATGAATGGAACCAAAATTAGAGTCGCTTATATTATAAATGACAAAAGGGAGATTACAAACAAATGCTCTGACGCTATGATCTTCCTTCGGTGGGGCTGACAATGGAGCGTGTCTCAACAAAGCCTGTCGCGAATCTGGACGAAGCTCTTTCTCTTTGGCTTGGCTCTCAATAGCTGCCCGACTATAGTTTCCATCCTACAAGTTCAACTAGCTTGCTAATGGAGAAGGCAAGCTTTTATAGATGGAGGAAGGGGAGTTGGGATCCCTATAATCATGGGATAGGCCCTATCTCTTAGAAAGGTTCCATGATAGGTGGAAAACCACTTCCTATACATGGAGATCCGAAGACAAACCACTCAACTCCCTTTGATGATTCATCCGGGAGTTTGTTGGAATCAAACTTCCACCATTTATTTTTAAAAAACATCCCTTATTAAGCTTGGTGCGAGTGAAACACAGGGACAGAGCGCCAGTTGGCATGCCCTCTAGTGTAGAGTTCCCCATTGGCACGAGGGATGAACTGGCTAGTCGCGCCAAGGATAAAACATCTATTTTTAGGGTTTTTCAGAGGAAAATTTCTTCTGGAGAATGTTTTTCCTCATGTAAGAGGATGTCATGAAGGTGGTTTCAGGACATTTTACTATTCACAGGTCACGGAAATAGTCCTCCAATGTACTGGATGAGGGATTGCAGGAATGGTGACAAAATGATGCGTAACAGATGCCCCCTAAAGCATGAGGTCCGAGAGAGAGGGAGGGGTGAAATGCTTTATGAGAATGCGCCCAACTAAAAACACTGCCGTCGGAAGACTCACATACAAGTACAACTGATATCTCTGATACATGATATGTGGTATGGGCGCAACTATCCATAATAGAGTGTACAATAAGTGGGATCCAAGGTATGGACGCAACCATCCAAGAAAGAAGGATCAACAAGTAGACTCAGGTATGGTCGCAACCATCCAATCAAATGAGTCATCTAACTAATCATGATAATCCACAAAAATCCGCAGCTTGGATTTCATTAGAAAAAACCCAGGGTCTTGCACTCCATCTTGACCCGAACAGAGTACAAGTCCAAGCATGTGAATAAGTGAGCTGAAGTTGAACATGCAAGAACATCGTCTGATTACCAGCCAATAATGAAAGCTGTTAATAGACGCGAGAGGAACCACTAATAATGAGGATGCCCCTCAAGATACTAGAGGTACAATCCACAGAATGTGAACAACGAGCTGGCGTTGAACACTCGTAGAATCATTCGATCGAAGGCTAATGATGAAAACCTTGCGTCGAATGCGAAGAACCTGCCATTGAGGCATGCAGGCTCCAAGGTACCTGAAAGGAGTCGCTAGATCAACCTCCTAGATAATGAGCTGAAGTCGACAAGAAGTGACCTTGATCGAAGGTGGGCCATAGTGTTTCCCACATCATCGACGCGAGACAAAGGAACATGATGTTTTCAAATCGAGATCAAGAGAATCAGAGGGAGGGCGAAAACTTCATAGGCCAACTTCTCTTGAACATATCAGCGGCATGACACTGGATTTGGCAGTATTTGACATCAAGGGATCTGAGGTCATGATGACGTGGCAAAGAGCAGATGAGTGGTCAAAAGAGATTACCCAAACCCATGGAGGCAAGCAGATAATGAGATGAGATGTCCCCAACTCGACACGAATGCAAACAAGTGCCATGTTCAAGAGCGACATACTGCCAACACGACGGTGATACTGGTTCCATTTTTCCCCACCATTTCTGGCGAGTACCTCAATTATTTTGGGAAACAAGTTTGAAGGGGATAGCATATTCTTGCGATATAATTTTGTCCTTCGGACAAATCTAACCTAGTACATTTAATGAGCCCTAGGAAGGAGGAACTCAAGTATCGTCATTACAACGGAGTCCGATGTCATCAGTTTTTAACGAGTCTGACAAGGGAAGAACTCAACGTCTTTTCATGTTTAGAGAGTTTAAAAAGACATCGGAAAAAGAAAACTCCAATAGTCCCTTTTCGTAGATAGTCTCGCAAATCCGAAAAGGTAGAAAACTATATCTGAGAGAACCTCCTAATCGTGATAGGCTAGGGTATTCCTTTTTCATAAATAATCTATCCCAGCCCGAAAAAGGGGTAAACGTATACTGGGCAGATGTCGTTTTGCAGCCAATTTAACGAGATCAAAACGACAAGCGACTCGACAATCTTTTCATTTTTAGAGAGTCAGAAAAGAGCTGAAAGATGACTCCAGTAGTGACTTTTTCGTGTTTTTATCGAGTCCGAAAAAGTATAAAATACAACTCGTGTCATCATCCTAGTCATGTGAAAACCTGTCGCTGCACAAAAAGAAAGTGTAAAACCTATTTTTCGACAAAAATATGATAAAATATCAGAAAAATAAGCTCCAAAACCTAATTTTTATTTTGAAAAGTTATAAATATGACCAAATAGTAAAAACATATTTAATTTTTACTTTTTACCTCTTGTGCAGAGCGATAGTGAGTTATTTCCCTGCGATCTTGCGGTGACGATTGTGGACGATCCAGTGCATCATTCCGAATCCCGTCTTTTCCAGGTAAGAGTTGCTTTCATTAGCTATGTTTCAAGCAATATTTCATAGTTTTCCATCGTGATTTTGCATCCCTGAGGGGGGGATTTGCAAATTGAGGGCTTCCACGGTTGGCTCGAGTATGAGGCACGGACCCGTGCCAATCGAGCTCTTTTTGCAAAGGGGTCGCGCCAGCTGGTGCGACTGTCATCAAAACAGTCGCGCCAACCGCGCAACCTCATTTTCCGCTCAAATTTCACAAAAATTGAACCAATCAATTGAATTTTTGAATGCCCAAGGGATCTTATGATGTGCTTATGACCAATTTGATGCAGGTATAAAGCCACAATGGTGATTGAATGGAAAGAAAGGGAGCAGAGTGAAGAGGAAGAAACGACAATGGGGAATGAGCAATGCATGGATGCTTTCCGGAATTGTGGTTTAAAGAAATTCTTCCTAACACCGTGTCTCAGGGCACAACCTGAATTGTTACAATATTTGATAAGTATATGGGATGAGAATGAAGAGAAGTTTAGGCTTCAATATCAAGTGCTTGAACTCGAAGTGTCCGATGTCTACTTCATCACTGGATTGTCTCACAGAGGTCCAGTTTCGATCATGACAGGTACCAGGCCTTCTGGCGAGAAAATGTCGATGGTTATGGAGAGAGTGTGCCTAGGGACACAAACAGGATCGGGTAGTGGCAAAGTTGATATTCACATTGTTTCTGATCTAGCACTCAGAGTGGTGCTACATACTATTACACGAGCTGTGGGGTTGCAGACGCCGCATGAGGCTACCAAAACACAGCTCCTCCTGGCTTTAGAATGTATGAACCCGAAAATATTTGATTGGGCCACAGCTGTAACCATGAATATCAAACGGCAATTGAATAAATGTAAAAAGGCCAAACTGAAGCAGTTTGGGTACGGGTCTATCTTGGTATCGTTCATCCTAGAATGACTACCTATATTCCAGGGCCAGGGGGCGATAGTCGCGAATCCACCTTTGAGAGAGCCATGGATGGCTCGATGGGCAGCATTGATGCCCGGAGTAGGAGGGGGCCAGCAAATATCATGGCGGCCTGAGTTCTTCGGATGGCTCCGGCGACAGTTGATCGTCATAGAGGACTGGCCCTATGCCGATATTGATTTCACAGGAGACCCAGAGCTTCCACTCTCGGAAGGAGAGGATTGGGATGAGGAGCTGGGTAAGACTCTTTTTGATTTTATGAATTTTATGATTTTTTTTGTTTTGTTATACATGCATGTTCTAACAAATAATCCTATATGTATGCAGATTTCGGCGCAGCGAGGCTCGCTGGGATTTCACCGATCGCGCGGAGGACCCCTCTCGCCTATGACCCTCAAGGTGAGGGGGGCGAGGGGAATGAGCTGGTTCAGAACTTAGAGGGAATCAACCGTGGGATTCTTGATTATGCTCACCTAGCTGATGTCCCTATGGCTTATCAGAGGCACACCGTAGGGGTGACAAGTCGCCTTCATCATTTACTGAGGCGATTGGTGCGGGCAGTAACATGCTACCATGAGCACCATGCTCATTAGTCGCCTAGGCTTTCGTTTGCATATTTTGAGAAACATGTTGTCTCCGGATGTAACTAAAAAAAACATGCATATTTTTGGGATTTTATATGATGCACACGCTGCAAACATTCGACATAGACATATATATATATATATATATATATATATATATATATATATATATATATATGTGTGTATATGTATATATATATATATATATATATATATATATACATATATATATATATATATATATATATATATATATATATATATATATATATATATATATATATATATATATATATACATTTTAAATGGATCTTTTCACATGATGATGTTTTTACAAGTTGCGTAAATTTTACTCTACAATATATTAGCCTATTTTTCATTAATATATTCATTTTAAGACATATGTTGATATGTGATGTAATCAAAATTTCTTTCCAGTAAACGAATACATAGATACAGTCTTAAAATGGATGGGTTCCTAACTGAATAATGACCATTGAGATGTAACACTACAAGTTGTGAGTCTAGATATACAAGTAATGCACGAATACCAAGGTTAACGGCCTCGTTCAATAATTCCAAAATGACACTATATTCCGCGACATTATTTGTAGCAGGCCCTAGACAAACACCTTGTAAATTAACTAACTCACTAGCAGGATTGTAGATTACCCAGGCTGCCTAAGACAGATTCCTGGTACTGTGAGAGGCACCATCCACGAATCTGACATAAGGAGTAATAGACATCTGCACAATCAGGAAGACCCAATCAGTAGAAAGACCCTTACAAAGCACACCACACCACACATGCACAAAAATGAAGAAATCACCTATGTACACACACTACACAAGAATGATTCAAGCGTAATACTTCTTCAGGTACAACCCATTTTTGGGCTGCGCCAAAGGAAGACCTTCATAATCGATCAGCTCATAGGCCCCATTTTTTAATACACGTTTAACGATATAGGGTCCATGCCACATAAGCTGGAATTTTCCTGCCCCAAGCTTATCACGTGCTTGATCATACAAGAGGACAAGGTCTCCTTTGATAAAAGAGCGTGGAGAAACCATTTGATTGAAATGAGCTTTAACTCGATTTTTTTGTGCCTCGATAACCAAAGCAGCCAAGTGGCGAGTTTCGTCCAGTCGTTCCAGATATAGGAGACGTTCTTCCTCCGGGGAAGTGTCGGGCAGTAATTCCACAGCCAACTTCAGTGAAGGGATCTCACATTCAACCGGAAGAGTAGCTTCCAGACCATACACCAACTGGAAAGGTGTGAATTTGGTCGCAATCTTCAGTGACGTTCAATAGGCCCAAAGAGCTGATAAAAATTAGAGATTCCAGTTGGATTTATGTATAGCAATTGTTCGTTGAAGAATTGTGACAAGCACCTTGTTTACGACTTCAACTTGGCCATTTGCCTGAGGGTAGTATGGCGTCGAGCTGTTGTGACGCAAGCCCAACTTCGATGTCAGCTCTGCCATCATGTAGTCCCGAAAATGAGTGCCATGATCGGTGACGATGGCTTGAGGAACGCTGAAACGCATGATCACATGGTTGAAAATGAATTGAGCAACTGTCTTACCATCGACCACTAATGTAGGCATCGCTTCGGCCCACTTGGTGAAGTAATCTATGGAAACGATGATGTAAGCATGCCCCTTGGCCGAGTGAGGGTTACATGTCATAAAATCAATGCCCCATTTGGAAAAAGGGCCTACGGTAATGACAGGATGTAAAGAGAGGGGTGGCGCATGCATCATGTGTTGCAAGATCTGGCACGCATAACACTTTCTTACTGCGAAAATACAATCTTTAAATATAGACGGCCAGAAGTAACCCGCACGCAGAATATTCTGGGCGGCAGCATAACTGGACATGTGACCACCACAGGCACCACTATGACAGTCATTCAGGACTTTCTCAACCTCTTCCAAGGTCAAACATCGGCGGAGCACAGAATTGACTCCGACACGATATAAAGTATCTCCGACAATGCGATATGGTTGGGATTGTTTTCGAACGCAACGTCGAGCATCCTTCATCAACTCGAACCAGAAGGTAGATGTCTGAAGGTACACGATTATATCACCGTACCATGGATCAAGAGTGCTGATTAGAAAGAGAGTTTCATATGGGATATGATCCTCAGATTGAGACGGAACAAAGTCGGTAGGGAGAGAGCAGATAAGATCAGTAAAAACAAGTGACTTCTTCAATTTGGCAGTAGTAAACTCCAATTTGAACTCCTGAAGGATCACAATCCATTTGGAGTACTTTCCCCCCAGTAATTGTCAAGACAAAATGTAAGTCATGGGGTTGCAATCGGAAATCATGATTACCGTGTGCAACAAGATGTAATGGTGAAACCTTTGAACGGCTTGGACCGCGGCAAGCGCCAACTTCTCGACGTGGGCATAATGCGTTTCAGTGTCGAGGATATTCCGAGACAGATAATAAACCACGTGTTTGTTTCCGTCATCATCATCCTATACCAGAACCAAGGCTATTGTGTTGAATGCGACAGCCAAATAGAGGGTAAAGTCGCAATGATAGTTTGGAGGACGGATTAACGGAGTGCTGACAAGTAACGTTTTAAGTTTATCGAAGGATTTCTAGGCAATATCATCCCAACGGAAGGGAACATCCTGTTTTAGAAGTCGCGTAAACCCTTTGGCCACTTCTGCATAGTTCGGTATAAAGCGACGTAAAAAATTTGCTTTCCCTTGAACACTTTGAAGTTGATGCAAAGAGGATGGGGATGGGAGATTAATAATAGCCTCAACCTTGAGAGGGTCAAGTTTAATTCCATCCTTAGAGACAATAAATCCTAAAAGCCGACCAGAGTCAACGCAAAAGACACACTTGTGAGGATTAAGCTTGATGTTATAACGTCTGCAACAGAGAAAAATCTGGCAGAGATGTTCGGGACGGTCTTCACGCCGAGCTGAATGAGCCGACAGGTCATCCAGATATGGTTGAAAAATATTACGTATGTCGTGAAAGGCATAGGACATGGCACGCTGGAAGGTAGCCCTAGCATTTTTCAAGCCTAACGAGAGCTTCTTATAGGCGAATGTGCCCCACGGACAGATGAAGGCAGTCTTATGTTGATCGGATGGAAGGAAATTAATTTTATTATAACTCGAAAAGTCGTCCATAAGGGAATAGATCTCACTCCCCGCACAATCATCAATGATTTGATCTATAAAGGGGGTGGGATAGTTGTCCTTAGGACAAGCACGATTGATGTCTCTATAGTCAACACAGACTCGAATTATGCCCTGCTTCTTATCTACAAGGACAATATTGGAAACCCATTATGTTAGGGGGATTGGATATATGAAGCCCGCTTTAAGAAGTTCTCAAATTCTACTTGTATAGCAGTGGCTTTTCGAGGATGCACTGGGCGCAGACGTTGGCGCACAGGCTTCGCACCAGGATAGGTGGGAATTTCATGCACGACGATACTGTGATCGATCCGAGGCATCTCTTCATAAGACCATGTGAAAACATCTCAGAATTCGTGAAAAAGGCTAGTGTACACTTGAATCTCTTTGGGAGAACAAGTGAATCCCACGTGAATGTTCTCAACGACCCCTGGTTTAACGGAGATGTTAATAGGCATTGTTTGGGTAATATTACTCAGATTTCCTTCTGAAAGTACTTCATGAGTCAATATTGGCGTTTGGAGAGGCCGAGAGGGAACCTGAGATGCAAAGCGCTCGAGACAATTAGACATTGCCCCGAAGCTGAGCATGAATGAGGAACGATGATGTCCATTGCTCCACGGCATATCTTCAAGAGCATAGTCTCCACGATAACTTCATCAGACATAAAAACTTCTCTCAAAGGATCGGGCAAATTTGCAGCGCCGAGTGAAGGGGATTGAGAATAAACATCAAGAGCCATGCTCAAAGAAGCATTTTCAGCAGGAGAAGGATCTGATGCGGCAACGATCTCGAAATAATTGATTTCAACTGGGGTCAAAGGCATCGATTCTCCAAAAGAGACAACCTGTTAAGGAGAAGGGATGATCCACGGGTCATCCGACCTAGAGATCATGTTGACTTGAACGGTATTCGGTGGTGGAATGGGAAAAATACCCATGAGAACGGGGTCCTTGAAAAGACTAGGCCCTACACTGTCAGGGGGATTAGGAATTTGATCCACGTATGGCACGTTGTTCTTGGAGGACAAGGTAAAGAAAGACAACTAATCAACAGTAATAATCTTGCCCTCATGTGGAAACTTCAAAAGCCGAAAGAGGGTGGACGAGATGCATAGCATGGCGTGGGTCCAGCTGCGACCAAGTAGAAGATTGTAGTTGAGTTTGGCATCAAAAACTTCCACTTCAACGTTGACTGTTTTACCTTGTAATGTGATTGGTAGACTCGCGAGAACACCCAAGGGTTTTGATTCCCTTCCATCGAATACCTCGAGGGCATTGGGAGATGAAGTGAGGGCTGGAGAGCCGATGGATTTCTAGCAAACAGATGACATAACACAGGTAGAGGCACCTTCTTCCACAATGGCTCTATGAATGTTGAGGCCGTTGATACCGACTTGTATAACAAGGGCGATTTGATGTGGAAGTCGGGGGAAAAAATTCTCTAGATCGAAGGTGAAAAGGCTAGAATCGGAAAGATCAATTCCAATGATTGTAGATAACAAAGATTTTCATTGAGATGGGCAACTTTGAAGCACTTCCAACACAGACATTGCGAAGGGTGCTTGTGCCAAATCCTCAACAATGTTGTAATGCTGAGCAGCACGGGCGTTTGGATTATAGGAATACTTTCGAAGAACACCTTTGGAAGGTGGCCGTACAACGGGTACAGCGCTGGGCTTCTCAATTTCTAAAGGACCACAGGTAGGTGGGGGAGGCGGGCCATCAACGACTTCCTTCCCAGCTGCCTAGCGTGATCCGGCATAATCCTTCGATCGAGTGGCAATCGAAACAGGTGCAGCACCATTCATCATGAAAACTTGAGACCCAAACGATGCAGATGGTGAAGGCTGTTCGACCATCTGGGTCTACTGAGATGGAAAAGGTTCCTTAAGAACTGCTGGAGTTCCCTTAGAGCCTTTAAGGATTTGACTAACCTTGGATCGTTGGGGAAAATATTTGGTGTAGTGGTCTTCATCGCAGATCAGGCAGGGGTACTTCGGTTTCCATTGCGAACCACCATCAGCACGTGGTTTGGAGGATTCTAGTTTCGGGGCATCGGATTTGGCCTTGCCTTTGCCCTTCTTCTTCCCTTTGGAAGCCTTGTTCGCAGGATTAACCTGAACGACATTGACCTCCATGGTCTTACCAGAATCTGGAGTAGCGGGAGGAGAAAAATTGTTGGAAGAATTTGACTTCTGCTTCCCATTAGAAGACTTACGAGAAGTCTGAGAAACAGAACCAATAACACCGTCAACCAATGGGGTAGGTGGTGCTTTAGAGGTCCCAGGTCGCGGGGCACCAATCAAGATATCATATAACGTGCCGGACTGAGAGTACACAAAATCGAGGTATTGGGCATGAGCAATGGCTTGTTCCTCGGTTATACATGCCCCCATAGCAATGTCCTATGCAATCTTGTTGAAAAAGGAGGTAGTGAACTAGTGAGTTAGAAGCTGATCAGGAATGTCAAACTTGATCAAACGAAGATGATGTCTCCACTCATGAATATGATCTGAAATATGAGTGGCTTTGTCTTGTTTCAGAGATGTCAGGAGATGCGTCTCAGCTTCATAACGAACCGGTAACTGGAAATGTGTCAGGAATGCCATAGCTACAGTATTAAAGTCTTGAAAAATACCACGGGGTAGTTCTATGTACCATTGTGCAACAGTGCCGGTGAGGGTGTGCTAGAAAGACGTAGACGAATCGAGTCATCTACCCAAGATTTCGATGAACACCACAAATGGTAGGTCATGACATGTGCTTGGGGGTCTTCTCCAGATTTGCCTTCAAATTTGGGACAGTCACCAGGTACCTTTGTCGGAACCGGAGGCCAATATGTATTATGAAGAATCGGATCATTGGTCAACTTGGATACGTCTGGTAACTCTAACGTGGTGAGAAAAGGTAACTGAGGATTAAAAGGTGTGCCAGGTCCTCGATAAGGACCTGTACTTGTACTCCAACCTGGTTGAGCATAACTCTTCCCCCATTGGTTCTATCATGGAGGATTCTAACCATAGGGGGTATAAGCCATATAATTGGGTTGATATGGTTGCTGAAAACCAAGATACGAGGGTTGATAACTAGGGTACTGACCCTGATTAAATGTGGGCCCCGTTTGAGCAGTATACGAATTTGACTGTGGAGTATAAGTGTAGCCTGACTGTTGAAGGTAATAACCAGAACCTTAGGGCGGGTTGTAAACCAGTCGAGACTGACCTTGAAAGTAATAGTTGCCTTGGGGTCGAACGGGTTGCTAGTAAGTGGGAACCTGCTGAGCCTAATAAGTTGGGCGCACAAGCGGGTTCGGCTGTGGCATAGAATAGATCGGCTACTGAGTAGGGTTAACTAGTTATGCAGGTTGTCTTGGTTGAACAGGTTGTCCTAGCTGGACAGGTTGCCCTGGTTGAATAGGTTGACTCGGTTTATGAAGGACACCAGGCTTCCCCGGCTGAGCAGGTTGGCCTGATGGCGGAAGAGGGTCAGGTTGTGCCTGATAACTAGGTTGACCTGTGACAGGACCATAAGATAGCCCTGGTTATGCAACATTTTGACCAATTGGAAGATGAGGTTGTTGAGGTTGCACCAACGGTTGAGAAGGATGGGTTTTCCCTCAGGATCGTACAATGGTCCAGGTTGATACCCCGGTTGCCCTGTGGGTCCTTGAGGTTGCCCCGGCTGGACCACAGGGTGAGGCTACAGAGGTTGACCTTGAGGGTTGTAAGACTACCCTTGCAGACCGTACAATAATCCCTGTTGGCCTGAAGGTTGTCCCTGTAAGGGTTGTCCTTGCGGGTCGTATAGATAACCTAGCTGGGCCAAAATTTATCCCTGGAAGGGTTTTCCTTGTGGGCCAGAAGCATATCCTTGCTGAAACAAAGGCTGTCCTTGAAGGTTTTTCCCTTGTTGATTAGAAGGTTGTGCAGCCTGGGCAGATAGAAAACCGTTAATATATTGATAAGCCTCAGGAGTAGGAAAACGAAGGGGGTTGCCCTGCTCATCATATTGATATGGAAATACGTAGATCGGGGCACCATCTAGTCCATAATGGGAAAAGTAAGGATGGTTGAGGTCTTGAGAGGATGAACCAACCTCGGAGTTGGACGGCTGTAAAGACAACCGATACTCCTCAAGAGAAATATTCTCAGGAATAGCAGAAGCTATATAAACGTCTTCAGGTACTTATGAGGTCTTAGCTGACTGAGTAGTGACAATAGGTGTAGATGCAACCATGTAGACAGTAGGTCTAACAGGTACTGATGTGACGAAAGGAGATGCCGTGAGAGGTGTCGATGGCGACATCCCTAACGAAGGTATAGTCGACCTCGTGGACGGAGTCGATATCCCCATAAAGGCAACAACGACCATGACCTGACTTAAAGACCTATATCCATCTGGGAGAAAAGGACCAGGTGAAGACATAACAGAAGATTCGGGGATGTTTTCAGGGAAAAGCTGGTAATATTCACCAGATGTAGGAATTTCCTCACTAGGAGAAGGACTGGGTGAGTCCATATCTGACCCTGCCACGAGATCTTCTAAAAGACGACGGGGACTAGGAGGTATAATAGTAGCTAAGAAAGGCGATCCCGATGTAAAAGGAGGGAAATGTTCCCCTAATCCAAATCCAAACCAAGCATTGGACAAGGGCCAATTGAAGTCAACTGGTCCTCTAAAGGGAAGTTCAGATATAACCGGTCCTCCGTTGGGAAACTCGTATATAATAGGCTGCTGATACTCAGCAGAGGACTGGGAGACTTCTGATGAATCTTCTGTGTAGGGACTACCAGTAGACGAAACTGAGGGTTCCACCACTATGACTGTAACGAAAAGAGGACGAGATCAAAACAAAGGCACACGGGAAAAAACCAAGGAAAACAACAACAGGCTGAGAAAAAAAAATCTCTAAATGGGCGTGTGATCGTAGGTGATTAATTTTACCACATTGAAACTGGAAATTTTACTGTTTCATATTTTAAGAGTCTAGAAACGAGTAAAAGATGACTCTATCTCTTTCAATCTGGAAACAAGCGTGAAAGGACAAGCACTTGATGATATTTTTAAACTTAATGAGTCAGTAAAGATCAAAATGATTGCTCTGGTAATCTAGGCAAATGGGTGTACCAGATATCCGTGACCTGCCATATACACCTTGGTTAAAAAATGAAAGAGAAATCAACCAAGGACTTGACGTACGTGCAGGTAATCTCCCCGAATGATTTGTCCGGTGTATCATGAGTAAAAGGCGGTAGAATTGGCTTCCTACGGATAAAGGATAGCAACCTAATGGGGTCTCCCTTTATATACGTCACGGTACGGGGAGCACAAGTCTGTACTAGCACTGTCTAAAGCCAGATGGCGAATGACAACTACTAGGTTTAACGACGCCGCAACACGTCACTAGCCTAGACCTCTAGATATTTCGTTAATGTTTCAATGTTGCCTTAGGTTAATTTAATAAATTTTAGAGTTGATCTTCAATTTATTTTTTAATTTCAGGCTCTATCGAATGTTGGATCTCAAAAATCTTGTAAATGCGCACTACATGTCACAATATATCACTTTGTTCGATGAAGAGCTAAATACGGGAGGGTTGAGAGCTTTTCAAATAACAACAAAATGAGCACAAAAACATCCACTATTGTCTCTAATGCAGGCTAATGAAACTAGAAAAATTCTCTCTTAAAGTTATATAACACTAATAATACGAAAAAGCTTTCAGTTTTCACTAGACTACTAAAAATGCAAAGAAATTTGTTTTTGTATTTTTCAATGTTTTAGAGCAAATGCACTAAATGAATGAAAAAAACTAATAAAAACACCAATTCAAGAAGTGACAATGAGAGAGCTGAAACAAACAAGTTCACTCCAAACAAATGAACGCAATCAAAACTCAAATTGATGATGAAATCCCTCAAAACAAAGAAGAATCTCAAAAAGACTCACACAAACCGTGTAATCTAGGCTTGGATAGAGACAAAGCACAACTTGAGTGAAAGAGAAAACAACCACTTGAATAACGCAATGACACAGTGGAATCCAGCAAAACGAATGCACAAAGCGAAAAACGAAGTCAATCGGGAAAACAAGGACCCGAAACTCCCATGGGAGGCTCAACACACTGTAGCACCTAGAAGCCCTAGGGCTAGAATACAAAATTGATGGTAAAGGGAAAAAAACCGGAGGACAAGGGCCAAAAACAGTCAACAAAGACTTCAAGGCACTCAATCACTCAGAAAAATGACACCAGGACCAAAAATCAAGCTCAGAGAGCCCAGAAGCAAGTAAACCCCAACACCAAATAGAGTTGGCGCATCTGTTTGGCTGTAATTTGCGCCAAAAAAGCGTTGGAGCGGGGGCCTAACTAGCAACTAGCGCCAGTAGGCACGAATGTCAAGAGATAAACCACGCCAATCGAGTTTACTATGGGAAAAAGATAAAAAGGGACAAACAGAGATTGGATCAGGTCTTCTGGGGGCTGAACAGGGGTTTGACACTAAAGGAGGTGAACCAAAAGAGCAAATAAATCAACCAAAAGCCAAAAACAACCAAAAGAGGAAAGACTAACTCCAAATTAGTCCCCAGTGGAGTCACCAGTTTGTTGACGAGGTAAATCCCCTCTGCGGACAGAGGCGATCCCACTAGCCCAGATCAGGTCTAGCAAAAATCAAGTCACGCAATGACGTTGGTTCCTAGTTACAAAAAGACAAAGATCACGATGAGTAGCCTACCTAAAATCACATGTAGTCGTCGTTGAAGAAAAGATGATGTTTCCTGTTCCTCACTTGACATATCACGATCCTTCCGTTCGACACGTTTGAACACCTGTACACATGCAAGAAAACAACGATGTACAATGTAAAATCTAAAGCATGTAACTATACATCAGTTAGAGAGGATATAATTCATTGCATTGCATAAAGGAATGAACACATGAATGGAACCAAAATCAGAGTCACTTATATTATAAATGACAAAAGGGAGATTACAACCAAATGCTCTGATGCTATGATCTTCCCTCAACAAGGTTGATAGTGGAGCGTGTCTCAACAAAGCCTGTCGGGAATCTGGACGAAGCTCTCTCTCTTCGGTTTGGCTCTCAATAGCTTCCCGGCTATAGTTTCCTTCCTACAAGTTCAACTAGCTTGCTAATGGAGAAGGCAAGCTTTTATAGATGGAGGAAGGGGATTTGGGATCCCTATAATCATGGGATAGGCCCTATCTCTTAGGGAGGTTCCATGATAGGTGGAAAACCACTTCCTATACATGGAGATCTGAGCCAAACCACTCAACTCCCTTTGATGATTCATCCAAGAGTTTGTTGGAATCAAAATTCCGCCATTTATTTTTAAAAAAATCCCTTATTAAGCTTGGCATGAGTGAAACACAGGGACATAGCGCCAGTTTGCGTGCCCTCTAGTGTGGAGTTCCCCAATTGGTGTGAGGGATGAACTGGCTAGTCGCGCCAAGGCTAAAACATCTGTTTTTAGGGTTTTTTAGAGGAAAATTTCTTCACGAGAATGTTTTTCCTTATGCAAGAGGATGTTATGAAGGTGGTTTCAGGACATTTTACTGTTCACAGGTCACGGGAATAGTCCTCCAATGTACTGGATGAGGGATTGCAAGGACGGTGACAAAATGCTATGTAATAGAGTGATCTATGGTTCCTGAGGAAGCTTAGTTAGTCTCAGTTGTAGGCCCCACTTCTTTAACTGGAACTAGGAGGTCGAGTCATGTCATAGTAGCACTCCACTTCACACTTACCTGAAGGGATTATAAAAGTGGGTAAATGTGTGGGGTGGAATGTTACAAATTGGTATCAGAGCTTCCAGGTTCAAATACTTGGATTGGATGGGCGAGATGCGATTGTCATGCATGCATGCCAGTCGTATGCATGTGTTGTGATGGCTATATATTTCATGTATATATAGCTGGTGTTACAGTTTATGTTATCATGTATGATGTTGATATGTTATTTGTACTGAGTTGTGCAAACGAGATAGCCTCCCTTTAACTTCACTAAGGTATTTTTGATTATTTTTATATTTGGTTTATCTGTCATGGTATGTTTGTAGGAAGAAGAAGATCATAGATGACACATAATGGTGGATTACAGTACACGTGAATCTCCTTATATATTAGATGAGCGACATGGGGAAGAGTATTATCTTGACATAGTAGATACCTTGAGAAGTATGAAGACTGAAATTAGGAGTTGCAAGGCATATAATCACAAGATAATTTAGTCACAGGAAACCTTTAGTAGAGCTTAGGAAAATAAATTTGAGATCAATGTTGTCATCCTTCAGAGCTTATTAGAGTTGTAGAGACAAGGAAAACCAAGAATCAATTATGGACATGAGGAAAGGACTAATGGGGAATATGGTAACAAGTCTCAATCTGGGCACGGGTTGGACATAGATGATGTTAGGATATTCTGACACATAGGAAATAGTTAATAATAACTTAGTCTAGTGTAGAGTTAGGTAAAGTGTGTTTCTTTACTATGTACATTTGTAACTTATAATCCGACGGTCACGATTTGTAGTGATTCGATGGTTATCTCTCTCCTCGGTATTAACGACACTTGATCCGTGGTTTAACACCTGATTGGTCCATGATATCTATTTAAAGGGCATGGAGGTTCATTTGTCCAATAACCATTTATGAGAGAAATATATGTAACTTTTCTTTTTATATTAATAAATTGCCTGAAGTGGCCGCGTTGGCTCAAGCCGTGGATTGTTTCCTTCTTTGAGGGTTTTAACCACGTGATAATACTGGTGTACTGATTTGTGATATGTTTGTGAGCGGTGACCTTTGGTTTTTGATCTATGGAACTTACCCTGTAAATTCCTACATGGTATCAGAGCTATTTTGAGGGTCGCATCCGTTGTTGATCCAAATCCAAAGCTGGTTTGACTGTATGCGACTATCGTTTTATATATCTACTATTTTTGAACATTTTTGGGCCTGGAGAACTACTCTGTTGTGTCCGGAGCATTTTTTACAGTGAGGAATGCCTTTCGTTTCATGTGAAAATGTTTCTGGTTGCCCAAGTTATGTTAGTTTAGGTCTAGAGGTATAAAGTAGTTGTTTTGCAGTTATATTTATTAATAGTTCTGCTTATTTCGGTTCCCTCTGTTTATTTCAGTTTTTAGGTTTTATTTATTAGCCAGATCTATACCCTATTCTTTGTGTATGCTCTTTTCTCTGCGCTGTATGCGATCTTGGCAAATCAGAAAGAGGAAGAAGGGATTTTTTTGCGACGTATGCTCTTTCCCCACGTCTTTGTGCGATTTCGGGAAATCAGAAATAGTGAAAAAATAGATAGTTGCCAGTAAGGCTAACCGAAAAGCTAACATTCTGCCGTCAGGCTTGCACTTTGTTTTTTTTTTTGCTCGGTTTTTTATGTTTTCCAGGAAAAATCACACACACCAAAGAGTTCCAAAAAAATAAAAAAATAAAAAACCCTTCCTCCTTTCAAACAATTACATAATCCTTTTACTATCTCACTTGGTGAGAAGTTAGTTTATGAGAATAGAGGTCTTGGGTTCAAATCTCTTTCTCAAGCTTCTTTTGTAAAAAGTTTTTTGTTAAAGGGGCAGGATTTTTTTTTCTCAAAGTTGAACTTCATCAACAAATTTCAAACCGTTCTCGTAACTATTCGACATCTACAACTCAGCTTTTTCATAAAGGCATAACTTCTTCATCCAGAAACCTTTTTTTTTAATCAGCCTAAATTTTCAAGATCTATCCATTGGAGTAGTTAGTTTCACCTTTTTTTAGCTTCAGTTTAAAAAAAAAATTGGAAAGAGCATGCCCGATTATTCTTAACAACACCAAGTATTTCCAATGGCTACCTCACATGGTAGATATACTTAGAAGTAAAGGGATTTATAGAATAGCCACAGGGCAAGAAACTAAACCTTTCGATGATGATAAAGTCACTGAATGGGAAAATAAATGAGATCAAGCACGAGGGTTGATAGGGATGTCCATTGCTCAAGATCTTCGATTTCATATCCTTGACATTGACACCCCTCATGAAGCCCTGGAAAAGCCAAATACTCTCTTTGGCATTCAAAATCAAATAAGGTCCCACCAACTTGAAAATGAGTTGCTTACTTTGGACCCCAATAATTTCTCCTCTATTGAAGATTTTTTGTCCAAATTCAAGACCCTTAGACTTCTTTTAGAAGGTTGTAAGGTAAAAAAGGAAGATGGTAGCCTTATATATTGCATTCTTGCTAAGCTTGGCCATACATACTCTGTATTTGTTTCCACCTTCCATTCCACTAGAGAAGCCATCATTTCTTCAGGAACCACCTACAAGAACCCCTCTTTTTATGCCTTTTGTGATTCTTTGACAAGAGAACAAGAAAAATTCTTACACCTTGGTCTTATCATTTCTGGAAACGCTTAGAAAGCCTTAGCAGCCAGACAACAATCATATAAAAAGAATCCCAAGAAGCAGTATCCTAAAAAGTATGGTCTGAAACCAAACAAGGGTCCTAAGCAATTTCAGCCACAAACTAAAAAATCAACTCACTAAAATTATAAGGCAAATCAAAACAAAGGGAAGAAGACAGATAGACATTGCAACTTTTGTAATCGTGATGGCCATATAGAGTCCAAATGTTTTAAGAATATGGAAACCTTAGAAGAAGCAATGAAGAAGCACAACATCAATTTGGAGCACTCTTCACCTTCATCTTCAGGAATGACACTTTCTGCTTGTGGTTGTCAAGCATCAAGATCTGGTTATGCATTAAATTTATCTTCTTCTTCTCATTCTCATGAGTGGCTCATTGATTCTGGAGCTTCTTACCACATGGCCAAAAAAAAAGCCATGTTTTCTTCTTTAAATGATTGTAACACCAAACATATTTATGTTGGTTATGATAGATCTCTTAGTGTTGTAGGATCTGGAACCATTCATCTCGATAATGGTTAGTTTAATGATGTACTATGTGTTCCTACCTTGCCATGCAACCTTCTCTCTGTTTATCAGATAACTCATTTAGGTGTAGGGAAAATAGTAGAATTCTCACCTCATGATCTTGTAATCAAGGACCTCAAAGATCCTAGACATATTTTAGCTACTGGAATTACTGATGATTCCACAAGGTTGTATAAGTTTGACAACTTTGGGTCATCATGTCTTCCCTCCATTTTTGTTGCTCATAATGATGAAGTGAGCAAACTTTGGCATGAGCGATTTGGTCACTTAAACTATCGCTCTCTTCAAACTCTATGTAAGGAAAATATGGTGACGGGTCTTCCTATGGTATCTTGTCGAGATGGTGTTTGCTCCAGATGTGTACTCGAAAAACATTATCGAGATAGATTTGAAAAATGTGCCTCTTAGCACACTTCATCCCCTTTGTAGCTTGTGCACAGTGATTTATGTGGTCCACTTCCTGTTGTTTCTTTCTCTGGTTGCAAGTACTTCTTAACTTTCATTGATGATTTTTCCAGAAGCGCTTGGGTATACTTCTTAAAACTCAAGAGTGAAGTTTTTAACATGTTCTTGGCCTTTAAGGCCTTTGTTGAGAAACAATCTAGACATCCATTTCTTAAGTTAAGATCAAACAATGGAGGATAATATGTTAACAACACATTTATCAACTTCTACATTGAGCATGGCATTCAATTGCAAAATACCGTTCCATATACTCCACAACAAAATGGTGTAGCTGAAAGGAAGAATCACACCTTAAAAGAAATGTCTAATTGTATGCTTCAATCTAAAGGACTTAGTCTCAATTTTTGGGCAGAAGCAATTAACTGTGAAAATTACATAGTAAATCGCACTCCTACTAAGGTTTTAAAGAATATAACTCCAGAAGAAGCCTGGAGCTCAATCAAACCAGATGTAAGTCACTTTCGTATTTTTGGAAGTGATGTTTGGGCCCATATCCCAGATGCGAACCATAAAGCCTTAGAACCTAAGAGTGAAAAATGCATTTTTGTTGGATATTCTGAAGATGTCAAAGGATATAGAATTCTTCAACCACAATAAAAAAATATAATCATTAGAAGAGATGTAAAATTTGATGAAAAAATATCGGCCTGCAAACCTAGTTCGGCGGGTATGCCATCTTTGGCCTATGAGCCTGATTCGACATCTGTGCCACCTCTCTCTCTCTCTTTTATTTTTAATAGCATTTCTTCTAGTTCAGATGATGACAATGAGGATGAAAATCATCCTCCACCTCTTTAAATTATTCCTTTTACTCCACAACTTCCAAGATGGGTCCGCTCTACTCGGGATGCAACAGGTCTCTTGCAGGTGACCCTGCTGATCGACGACGTACTCGTTCTCAGTTCAAAAGAGCCTCTTCCTTATTGGCTCAAGTTCCAGAAAATCCTGATCCAGAAACCTTTGAAGAAGCCTCCAGTCATCCAGATTGGGATGAAGCTATGAATGAAGAATATTGTTCCTTATTTGCGAATGATACTTGGGATCTTGTTCCTCTTCCAAAAGGAAGAAAACTTGTCAGATGTAGATGGGTTTACAAAATTTTTTTTGGACTAGATGGAAAAGTGGATAGACATAAAGCTCATCTTGTCGCTAAAGGATTATCACAAGTTGAAGGCATTGACTATACTGAAACTTTCTCCCATGTTTCCAAAATGAATTCTGTCCGTCTTGTTCTTTCCCTTGCTGGCTCTTTTAAATGGGAAGTCCATCAGATGGATGTTAAATTCACCTTCTTACATGGATATTTACATGAAGAAATCTACATGGAGCAACCCCCTGGATTTATCCAGAATGAATCTAGCCTTGTTTGTCACCTTAGGAAGTCTCTCTATGGTCTCAAACAAGCTCCTCGGGCTTGGTATGCCAAAATGGATAGATTTCTATTATATAATGGCTTTTCTAGGTGTCATTCTGACCACACTGTCTACACCAAGAAAGTGGGTAAGTCCTTCACCATCCTTGTTCTTTATGTTGATGATCTTATCCTTACTAGTAGTGATCCAAACCATATAAGGCATGTGAAGTCTAGCCTCAAAAAGAAGCTTGAATTGACATACTTAGGACACTTGCATTATTTCTTGATCTGCAAATCTTGCAATCCAAAGAAGGCATTACCCTCTCTAAGTCCAAGTATGCCTGTGATCTTCTACACCACTTTCACATGGAAGAATATAAGCCAACCCCTTCTCCCTTTCAGTATGGAGTCAAGATTTCAGTCACTTGTACTACCCCTAAAGTTGATGCTACCTTATACCGTCAACTTGTTGTTAAACTTCTATATCTAACCCATACCTGTCCTGACCTTTCCTTTGCCGTTGGTCTTGTCGCTTGGTTTATGCACCAACCTCATGAAAGTCATTGGAAAGCAGCTAAAAGAATACTTTGATATATTTGAGGTACAGTTCAATACGGGATTCATTACAGTGCAAGAGCCTCTCCATTATTTATTGGGTTCACTGATTCCGATTGGGTTGGTGACCCTGATGATCGAAAGTCTACTGCAGGATATATATTCAATCTTGGTTTAGGACCTATTACTTGGTCTTGTAAAAAACAAAGTGTAATCTCTCTTTATTCAACAGAAGTAGAGTATTGTGGTGCCGTTGAAGCCAGCAAGGAAGCCATGTGGCTTCGTCAGAGCCTGTCTGAATTTGGTCTTCATCAGCAACATCCAACTACACTTTGGTGTGATAATCAAAGTGCCATTCAGCTATGTAAAGATCAAGTTCAGCATCAGCGTATGAAACACATTGAACTCCACATACCCTTCGTCAGAAAGCTCATTCATGATCATGTTCTTGAAGTGAAGTACTATCCAACCCATGATCAAGTAGCCGATATCTTTACAAAGGCTCTCACAGAAGTGAAGTTTACCAAACTTCGATCCATGCGTGGAGTTCAGGAAAGTTATCATTAAGGGGGGATATGCTCTAATTCCTCCTTCCTTCTCCTATTGTGTCACCTTTGTAAATCCTTAAATCCTATCCCAATTTGTTCTTAAGGTGGGATGTTAGGATAGTTCGACACATAGGAAATAGGCTCCTTTTGTGTCACCTTTGTAAATCCTTCAATCCTATCCCAAGTTGTTCTTAAGGGGGGATGTTAGGATATTCCGACACATAGGAAATAATTAAGAATAAATTAGTCTAGTGTAGAGTTAGGTAAAGTGTGTTTATTTACTATGTACATTTGTAACTTATAATCTGATGGTCACGATTTGTAGTGATCTGATGGTTATCTCTCTCTTCGGTATTAACGACACTTGATCTGTGGCTTAACACTCGATTGGTCCATGATCTCTATTTAAAGAGCATGGAGGGTCATTTTTCTGGTAATAGTTTATGAGAGAAACATATGTAAATTTTCTTTTTATATTAATAAATTGCCTAAAGTGGCCGCATTGGCTCAAGCTGTGGACTGTTTCCCTCTTCGAGGGTTTTAACCACGTGATAATACTGGTGTACTGATTTGTGATATTTTTGTGAGCAGTGACCTTTGGTTTTTGATCTACGGAACTTACCCTGTAAATTCCTACAGATGACACAATAAGAGGTGGTAGATGGATGGATACACATGATAGGAGAGGTAGTGGTTATGGGTTCTATTCTAGACAGTATGGTCATCATCGCTATCATCCTTACAAGAGGAGTAAGAAGGGATACTTTCCAGATGCATTCAAGAAAGACAAACCTCCTATATTCAATGGAGAGTTGAAGAAATTAGAAGATGCATAAGCTTGACTGCTTGGAATGAAATTATTTGAGCTGCATGAAAATATAGAGAACACAAAAGTCAGGATAGCTATTTTCAGTCTCAAAGGAAAGGAAAATATTTGGTGGGAATATGTGAAGTGTGTCAGAGGCACTAGGACAAAGGAGTTGAGTTGGAATCGCTAAGGCATTAGGAATTTTTTTTTTGAGTTGGCATGAGTTCAAACTATTCTTTAGGAAGAAGTACTTGTCAGAGAAACATTACGATGGAAGGGATAAGGAGTTCTACAAGATGAATATGGGGACTATGATAAATGAAGAGTATATGACTGGATTTCTGGAGCTATTGAGGTAAGTGCCTTACCTCAAGGATGAGAAAATGAAGGTTAAAATACTCATTAGTGTACTGCTATTAAAATTTAAGGAACAGATGGAGTATGATGGACCTCGGTCATTTGAGTAAGTCATCGAGAAGTTGAAACATTATTATGAGCAGTCGAAGTGTTAGTCTGAACCTAAGCATGATTAGAAAGGGAATGATAAGTCTAAGGGAAAATGTCCTTCAAAGTGGGAAATACCTCAAGATGTAGGTAAGAAAGAAAATGTGGCTCCTTACAAGAATTTTAATGCAATTGAGAAGGGACATGGACCTCAGCCTAGAGAGAAACAAAATAAAGGTAGTGGCAAAGAACCGTTGCAATGTTGGATTTGTGGAAAAGATCATCACAAGAAGGATTTTATATTGTAATGGGGTAGTAGACCTCAAGTCTACAATGCTTAGGAGCTGCAAAAATTTGGGGATGTTGGACATATCTTTCCTCAAATCTATGCAGCATTTGATAACGAAGATCACCATACATCCATTATTGAGATGGAAGGTAAGATTCATGATCGAGTTGTTTCCATTTTGATTGATCCCAAATCTAATTATATTTATGCTAATCATGAAATGGTGGATTAGCGTGGCTTGATTAAATAAGTGCATGTCAAGTCTTGGCTAGTGCAGTTGGCTACAAGGACCAAGAAAATAGTTCATCATTGGGTGAGAAATTTTGCATTAGAGATGAATGGTATGCCTACATCAACACATCTAAATGTGATTCCTTTGGGTTCATACAGTATGATTTTTGGCATGGATTGGTTATACCTTCGTAGGAATAAGGTAGATTTTTACGAGAAGGCTATTGAGTGTTTGGATGATGGTGGATAGAAGAGAATATTGCAGGGTAAGAAGAAGCGTACATCAATAAGAATGGTTACAACTATGCGTGCAAAAAGTAGTTGCGGGAAGGGGTGTGTATTATTTGTAGTGTAGGTGTCCAATTACAAGGGAAGGAGGTTGAAGATAATGAATTCTTGAAGAGGTATCTTGTTTTGCATCAGTTTCAGGATGTGTTTTCAATAGAGATCTCAGAGTTACCGCCACATAGGGAAGTATATTTCTCTATTGAGTTGGTACCAGGAGAAACATCAACATCTAAGGCACCTTATAGGATGAGCACTCCAGAGTTTGTGGAATTGAAGTTGAAGCGTAAGTGTTACACAGTAATTTGTCACCATCCTTGCAATCCCCCATCCTGCACATTGGAGGGCCTTTTCTGTGACCTGTGAGCAGTGAAATAACCTGAAACCACTTTCATGGCATCCCCCTTTACAAGGATAATCATTCCTTTGAAGAAATTTTCCTTTGAAAAACCCTAAAAACTGATCTTTTGGCCTTGGTGCGACTAGCTAGTTCAACCCTCACGCCAATGGGGAAAATCCACCAAAGAGAGCGCGCCAACTAGCGCTCTGTCCCAGTGTGTTAATCGCACCAAGCTTAATAAGGATTGTTTTTAAAAAATAAATGGCAGAAGTTTGATTCCAACAAACTCCTGAACGAGTCTCTAAAATGAGTTGGGAGGTTTGGCTCCGAATCTCCATGTATGGGAGGTGGTTTTCCACCTATCATGGAAGCTTCCTTGAGGATAGGGCGAATCCCACAATTGTAGGGATCCCAACTCCCCTTCCACCATCTATATAAGCTTGCCAATTTCCCTTAGCTAGCTAGTAGTCCTAGAAGCAAGAGCTGAATTTGTAGCAAGGAGACTATCGCCAAACAGCCTTTGAGAGCCAAGCCAAAGAGAGAGAGCTTTGTCCCATTTCCGATGAGATTCATTGAGACGTGCTCCGCTGAAGGAAGATCCAGCGTCAGAGCTTTGGGTTGTATCTTTCCTTTATTACTATTAATGATAAGCGACTTTGATTATGGTTTCATTCATGTGTCTTTGTCTTTGATGCAATGAATTACATCCTCTCTGATTGATGTATGGTTACAAGATTTAGATTCTATGCTATGTATTGTTGTGTTTCTTCGCATGTGTGCAGGTGTTCGGATGTGTTAAGCAGAAGGATCGTGATTTGCCAAAGCGAAGGACGGGAGGCATCAGCCTTTCTTCGACGACCATTGCATAGGACTTGAGGTAGGAAACTCGTTGTGTTTTGTCATTTTTGTAACTAGAGACTTGTGTCACTACGTGACTGATTGTTGCTAGACCCGATTTGGGCTAGTAGGGATCGCCCATGGATCGCCTCTGTCTGCAGAGGGGATTTACCTCTCCAACAGTAAGGAAATTCTTGATAAGGGATACATAAGGAAAATTGTGTCACCTTGGGGTGCATTGGTATTGTTTGTGAAGAAGAAGGATGGTACTCTCAAGTTATGCATTGATTACTTGCAGTTGAACAAGGTGGCTATCAAGAACATGTATCTTTTGCCGCATATTGATGACTTGTTTGATCAATTGAAGGGAGAAACATTGTTCTCAAAGATTGACTTCAGATTAGGATATCATCATGTATGCATCAAAGAAGAAAACATCTACAAGACTACATTTCATACCAGGTATGAGCACTATGGGTTTGTGGTAGTTCCATTTGGTCTTACTAATGCTCCTGCTACTTTCATGTGTTTGATGAATAGTGTGTTGTGTCCTTATCTGGAGAAGTTTGTGATAGTGTTCATTGATAATATACTGATATAATCTAAGAATGAGGAAGATCATGCAGAGCACATAACAAGAATATTGAGATTATTGAGAGAGCATCAGTTGTATGCCAAGCTTATCAAGTGCCGTTTCTTTCAGTTTGAAGTTAATTACCTGGGACATTTTGTTTCCAAGGAAGGTAAAACATTGCACCCGAAGAAGATTAAAGCTACCATGGAATGGCCAACTCCCAGGAATGTGGATGAGGTTATATCATTCATGGGACTAGCAGGTTATTACAAGTAGTTCATAAGGAAATTATCACAGATTTCCTATCCTATTACATCGTTGCAAAGAAAAGGAAAGAATTTTGAATGGAATGAGGAGTGTGCAACTAGTTTTGAACATTTGAATCATTTGCTTACAAATTATCTAGTCTTGAATATTGAAAATCAAAATAAAGAGTTTGTGGTATGAACAAATTCTTGCAAAAAATGACATGGTGGAGTCCTAATGTAGGAAGGACATGTGGTATGCTATGATTCAAGGAAGTTGAATGAGCACAAGCAAAACTATGCGACTCGTTATCTTGAGTTGGTAGCTATCATTCATGCCTTGAAGATGTGGAGAAATTATCTTCTTGGAAGGAGGTTTATTCTAATTAGTGATTATAGTGGACTGAGGTATTTTTTTGACCAACCTAATATGAATGTCAAGCAAGCTATATCGTTGGCTACCCTCAGTGAGTTTTACTTCGAGATCAGGTACATTAAGGGAAAGATAAATAGGGTTGTAGATTCTCTTAATAGAAGAGTGAAGGTGAATCATATTGCAACAATGAGTTCTTATGGGACAGATTTGCAGGACCATATCTTGCAGGTAGGATATCATGATTACATGTATCAAAAATTGAGGCACATGTTACAACAATAAGGTGAAGGTAATATGGATGAGGAGTATCATCTCACAATAGATGGCTTGGTCATATTTAGGAACATGATTTATGTTCTAGATGACAGTGAGATCAAGAAGCTTATCTTGAGAGAGTTTGATATCAAGTCATATTTAGGTCACCTGGGATATCTAAAGACATTGAAATCTGTTTAGAAGTTTTATCATTGGCCGAACTTGAAGAAAGAGGTGGCTAAGTTTGTTTCTAGATTTTTGGACTATAAATAGGTAAAATCAAAGTGTAAGCATCCAAGTGGTTTATTGCAGCTGATTTAGATTCCAGAGTGGAAATGGGAAGTCATTTCCATGGATTTTATTACAGGTTTTCTGAGGGCATCGAAGAAAAATTATTCCATCATGGTTGTGGTTGACTAGTTAAGTAAGGTTTCTCACTTCATTGCAGTGAAGTCTAATAATTCAAATAGTGAGGTAGCTTAGATCTTCATTAGGGAGATAGTGGGGTTGCATGATGTTCCCAATAAAATCATATCAGAAAAATATGTCAAGTTCACTTCCAAGTTTTGGAAGGATTTGTTTACAGGTTTGGGGAAAAAGTTGGATTTCAGTACGTATTATCATTCGTAAACAGATTGATAGACATAAAGGTTCATATCGATTCTTGAGGAAATGTTGAGGATGTACAACATGCATCAGTAGTGGAAGTGGGAATAGTATATTCCACTAGTAGATTTTGCATATAATAATGGGTACTAGGAGTCCTTGAAGTTGAGTCCATTTGAGGTTCTTTATGGGCGGAGTTGTAATACTCCTATCAACTGGAGTGATCTAGTGAACACGTAATTAATTCGACCAGGCATGTTGGAAGAGAGGGAATAAGAAATGAAGATTATTAAGAGGAATTTTAAGGAAAAATAAGACATGAAGAAGAGTTATGCATACCAGCACAAATAATTCAAGGAGTTTTAGGTTGGGGAGCATGTGTACTTGCATGTCAGGTCCAAGAGGAGCTCCCTGAGGATTGGATCATGTGCCAAGCCAACACCTTGGTATTGCGAGCCTTTTGAGATCCTTGAGAGGATTAGACTAGTGTCCTACAGACTTGCACCACCTTCAACAGTGAAATTCCATGATGTTTTACATGATTCATTACTTAAGGCATATTTTTTGCATGTTGATCATGTGATGGACTGGTTGGTATTGCAGGTGGAACCAGAGGGAGAATTCCAAATATAACCATAATTCATATTTTAGTGGAAACAAATCATGCTATGGAACCAATAAATAGAGCAATTTAAAGTGCAGAGGATGCACTTTGGGCCCAATGAAACTACATGGGAGATGGATGATCAAATGCGGGCTTTGTATCCTTCATTATTTGTTGGTTCAAGCAAATGATTTTTTGGTATATGTATATATACATGTATGGTTGTAAATACTGCAATGATATGGGTTATAAAGCTCCAATAACTGGTATGTTTGTTTTGCTTCCAGTAGGATGTCATTGTAAATACTGTATCGAGCTATGCTATAAAGCTCCATAGGTAGTATCTTTTGTTTTCAAAAATTTGCTAGTCATAGGTGTCTTAGAACATCGAGGACGATGTTCCCCTAAAGGGGAGGGGTTTGTAACAACCCTGGGTTAAATTTAATGTAATAAAGGATAATAAAGGAAAATTAAGACCAAGGTCATGGGACACATATTCCAAGGCGAATGTTGGGAAAATCACTATAGTGGGCATCACTTTCGGTTTACTAATGGAAAAGGAAAATGTCAAAGGAAATGGAAAAGTAAAAGAGACATTACTTGGAATTTATTTATGAGAAATAATTGAAAATAGGAGAAAAGGAAGGTGAAGAGACACATATTTGTATGCTAAGGAAATTAGAATGAAAATGAAGGAAAATAAAGAAAAATGAGACATCAATAATAAAAAGGCTTCAAAGAACCAGCTCACAACTTTTGTCAGTTTTGGCTTTGGAATTAGTTTCAGAGAGGGATAGAGATCTCCAAGAGAATAAATCAAGCAAGCAATAAAAGGAAGGAAAAGGAAAGCAAGGAGAAGGTTGGATCAACAACTTTAGCAGGAAGATTTTGCAGATAAGAAGTTGCATGTGTGATTTACTAGCTGAGGTGTGAATGCATGGTACATGAATTTGTTTATTTGATTCATTTGTTGTGATTGACATGGGTTTTTTTTTCTGGTTTTACAGTGATTTCAACCTTACCTTTCTATTTCCTAGATAGCCATGATGTGATGGGATTCATTCTTGGTTAAGCTTTGGATTGCCGAAAGGTTCTGGGACTCGGTGAGGTGGTCTCAGGAAAATTCACAAGGGTTGGGAGTGGATATGGTTTTCTTCTAGAAGCCCTCGATAAGTGGATTGAGAAGGGAAAATACTCAAGATATGGTGAAGAAAAGCTGAGGGATCCAAGCCTGGTTTGGTTTTGTGATCTCAAGACCGATTTAGGTGAGATCATGGTAGATTGAGGGTAGAGGTGGTTTAACCTATAGATCTATTTAGTTGTTTATGTATTGGTTTATCCCATTAGATTCCACATTCATGGTTGGAACATGTCACGGGGGTGATTGGATGAAAGAAAGATTTGGTTAAAATCAATCTATAGCTGGGTGGTACGTGGAAGTCCTTAACTTGGTTGGCTTTTGCATATGTTAATAAGAGTTATTTTCCTATTGTAATTTATGATCATTTGTACCTGTTATTATGCTGATTTTTTAGATGTTCTATCATGGTTAATATTCTGTCTATATGCTAGTTATAAGAAAGATTTAAGATGTGCTCTAGCTATGGCTATTTTTATGCTTGATAAGTTAATGAATGGTTGATGAATACATGAAATAACTAGTGTGGTTGAAACTAATTGAAAGGGTATCAAACCTTCCCAATTATTTTCAGACGAATTTTAGAGATTTATACTCAGATATGCATTCATGAATTGTAGCCTACCTGTTTACCATATGTTCGATGAAATGTATATTTTGTCTAGGAAGTCTAGGTCAAGTTCTAGCTTCAAGTTTGAATGATTAGCATTGTCGTTATGATAAATATGATTCTAGAAAGTTACATGAAGTTTTAGGTAGTGGTTTGGAGGCTAGCTTAGAAAAGTGGCTTAGATCTCGGGACCACATGCACAAAACTGGAGATCCAAGGTCATAACCACATGGAGCAAGGATTGTGAGTGCGGTTGGAGGCTCACAACCAAATGCAAGTAGTGTAAAGGGTGCATATATAGGTACAACTCAGATAAAAGGGTTCCATCTCAGGGATTGGTCACTTGGGGTGGTTTTTCATCCTTCGAGTGATATGTGGTTCATGAGGAAGTTTAGTAAGTCTCAATTGTAGGCCCAACTTCCTTAACTGGAACTAGGAGGTCAGGTCGTGTCATAATAGCACTTTGTTTCACATTTACCCTAAGGGATTGTAAAAATGATTAAATGTTGTAGGTGGTGTGTTACAATACCATTGATGAGGGTGAATGGTATGTATATAGTGGATTTTCAAAGCATATGACAGGTTTGAGGGAATTTTTTGAGACTCTAACTGAAGGAGACTCGAAATTTCACATGGAGTTTTGTAATAAGAGTCATAAATTTGTCAAAGGGTAAAGTGTTGTGCCATTCAAGATGGATTCAAGTGGGTTGTTACAAGTTCAAGGTGTAATGTGGGTACTAGAGCTAAAGTGTAGTGTATTCTCTATCTCGATGATCAAGGCGAAGGGGTTTGAGGTGATATTCCAAGATGGGAAAGTGATATTTATGCATAGAGGGTCTAACTCTATTAGAGAAGTCAGTGGAATTAGGGAGAGTAGTCTATATAGGCTGATGGGAAAGCTTATATATCAAGGGAAGAAGTAGGTTCCTGAGACTCAAAGGGAGTGAAGTTCGAGTGGGAGTTTGCAAGTTTAGAGGGAGAATATGCAACCTAAGAAGCATGGTCAGTGGGGAGTAAGGAGAGTTATGCAGCCAGACAGAAGGAACTGTGGAATAGGATGAAAGCTTATCATGAGAAGAAGAAGTGAGAGGATTCTGGTGGTAGGGAAACTATTGAGGATAGTGTTGTCCATTCTACAGGGTATGCTACAATGGTGGACACCAGATATTAGGCTGGTGTTGTTGACGTGTTACTTTCGAGTAGTGGAAGTACCTCCCTCACTAAGAGGGAGTGTTGAAAGTGTAGCTTGGGAGATACTCCCACAAACCTTGGGGTATTGGGTTTGGTAGAGTTCACCCACGAAAATGATGTTTTGTGGACAATGTCCCCAAGTGGTGGGCTTTGAACATAAGATGGTTGGCTAAAGATCCCAAATAAATAGTTGTTTATTCTATCTATTGTGTGAGGGGACATTTAATGAGCTAAAGGGGGCACCCAAGGAAATGATGGAAAGATATACTTAAGGCCAAGCATACTTAAGGAAGGAGGCCGAGTTTCTGCATGAGGCATGTGCCCTAAAATGGTTTAGTTCAAGATGAGATTAGGAGGGAAGAAGATGAAGTTTTGTGTGTAAATAAGCCCTAGTGAAGGTCTGTACATGCTAAATTTAAGGCATCAAATTCTCTATTGACGTTTTTGTTTATTATGTGCTTAAGGGAGAGAGTTGAGACCCTTGGAGAGACATTATAAGCCTAGGTTCAATTTGTTGTGAGGGTCAAAGTTCCTCAAGAATATGCACTAAAATTTTGAGGTATGGCCCAACACTAAAAGAGGTCGATTAAGCTTGAAATTTGGAGCATACATTCCAAATTATCTCAGGAAAGAGAGAACAATGCAAATGGCTAGTATGGTGGTGTAAAATTATTGGTGAATTGAGGTGTTGAAGTTTGTCCATGAATGTTGTATTGGGTAGCACTGTTGAGGGCTTATGTATAGTGATCTGAAGGGCAGATTCACTGTAAGTAGCATACCTTGTTGAACTTGATATATAGTGACATAGAAGAGCTAAACCATTTTGAGAAACAAACTTGTATTGGAGCTAATTATGCTAGATATTTGAAGAAGAAAATACCTTATGAGAAAAATGAGTGCAAAGGTATTGGAGTAACAATATATTTTTGAGAAAGGTGGCAAAGGAGTTTCTAAGTGTTCAAGGAAAAAAGGACTGAAAGGATTGTGGTCAAGGGTATCTTCAACAAGTAAGTCAAGTTTTTTATTGTTTTTGGGAAGATTGTCAGTTAAACGTTGTTGACTTCAAGCCCTAGTTTTCCTTGTATCATGAATTTGTAAAGGCCATGATCCCTGGTATGGGAGCCCTATGTTTGTTGTATTAAAGTTGTAATATAAACAAGTTTTGGGTCTGGAAAATTTTCGTGTACTTTTTTGGTTCACTACTGGTACATTTCCATTGTGCAAAATGCTTGGAGTTGTGTGTATTTGAATGTGTTTATGATCATGACTATACATAGACCTGATTTTGAAATACTAGGAAAAAATCAATAGTAGTTGGAGATTGGACAAGGAGGGAGAAAAAATAGAGGATTAGTGCACTGTATTACCCCACAGGCCACAAGCCTCACTTCTTCGTACTTGCACCCATTTTCCATTCAAAGAAAGAGAGCAGAGTAGCCTCACCTTCAAGTTAAGATTTCTCTTAAAAGGGTTTCCTAGGTTACATCTTGTATTAATTTGTGGTGTGTGAGTTTTATTCCACTATTATCTATTTTTTGCATAATTATAATTTGCATGCATACAAATAAATGATAATTTACATACCCATAGATCTAGTGAGAAATAAACCCTCATAGTGTAAATTTCAGATTTTAAGCATAATTTTATCAGATATGTTGTGGCCAATATTTAGTGGAATATCCATGACAATTTACGGATCATGTTGAGAATATCTTGGTTGATTCATTATGTTGTAATAATTATGGCAGCTAGGAGTTTGCAAGAGCTCCAACTATATTTTGTGTTATTTAGGTTTTAATGGCAATGAATGCCCTTTGCTAATATTTATGGTGGTTTTTGTGGTATATTTAAGGGGTGTGAATGGAAGCTCATTATGGGTGTGTATTAATGGGTGTGAAGACAAGGGCTTGCTTGTATGGGGATATTTATTACATCCGTGGGTAGGTTTTTATAGACAATAGCTAGTGGGATTTTATGGCTTAAAAAAAAATAGTCAAATCATCAAAGGTTTATGAAAACTGTGTTTTGTTTTTGGTGCATAGGGTGGGTGGGAGTAAATTTGGTGCTAGGTTTGCTTGCTTTAGAGGGTTATTGGTTAAGTTGAAAGAAAGCTATAAAAATGGCCCGCGTAATGTAGAGAGTAAACATAAGGAAAACTTATGTCCCGACAAAAAAGATTGATAAGATACCCAAATCCATACTCTCATAGGTATAGAACACGAGAAAAACCCATAGGAAACAACTTCGCTCTAAAAGAGAGAAAAATACCAATGCTCAAAACATGGAAACTGAAATTGTATATCCCACATTGATCCATTGATGGAGGATACCAACACTAACACCCCCCACCCATCCTCCCTTCAGTGAAATTTACGAAGTAAAAATAAGGTAAAGGTTTGATAAGGTACCCAAGTACAAACTCTCATAAGTGGAAAAAAAGAGAAAAACACGAAGGAAAAAACTCCTCTCCAAAAGAGAGAAATATGCCAATGCTCAAAACATGGAAGCTAAAATTATAGATCCCACATTGATCTACCGAATGGAAAGAACAAGATCCCATTTCAATAAGGAAGTACCAAAACTTTGAAGAGGAGAGCCAAGAAACTTTAGTGAACTTGGTTGAACTTTGAAGTAGAAGATGTTGCAGAAGAACAAGAGAGGAAAACACACCTCATAAATGCTTTAGAAAAAGTAGGCACTACTAAAGAACCAAAATAAAGACTTCAAATAAAAGCAACCACTATCAACCATCCAACAAACAATGAGGCTTGTAGACACAAAAAAATCCAAATTAGGAAGTATGTAGCACTCATAAAGAAGGCCAAGTAACCCCAAGTTTCCAATGCTATAAAATATTCATGTTCCAACAAATATTGATGTAGAAATGTTGGTTTTCAAATTCAACATAACGAGGTGTACAATATTCATGCAACTGGTGGCATTACACTAGAACTCCTTGTCCATATTGAATTGGTACTTTAATACTATGTTGGGGAATATGTATGGGGTATGCAAAACATGCCCAAATACATGTGCCATGTCGATAAATGTAGCTAGCATGAGAGCATGAGATGTTTGTTAATGGAAGCGACTGCTGCATTGACAATAAATTATGAAAACCCTTGAATTTCTTTCAACAGTTGCCATTCGGATTGGATGCTAATGTATTCTACAAACATATGGAATTGCACATTGGGAAGAAACCATTTGGTAACAACACACACACCCACCATGATAGTCAAAGTTTTAAATAATCAAATAGTCATTATGAAATAAGCCACACTACGCTCATTTTATAAAGAGAAGGATCTCACACCATGATTTGATTTGAGGTTGCTTATTAGTGTAGAAGAGAGTGAAGGATGTGAGCATGATCTACCTATTTGGAAATAATGAACTAATCACTGATCCACATCGAGAACCACTCATCATTGATTTATAAAGAACCACCGTATCAAGAAACACCCTCACTATAATATATAGATCTAGATTCCCTCAACCTTCAACTATTTCAACTAGATTGAAACTACTCAAGTAGATCTATAAATATATAATAAAAAATGATTAGAGACCCCATTCAAATTTGGAAAATAAAGATCTAAGAAAATCAAGTCACTAGGGTAGGAAACCCCCACTATGATACCACGTAGAAGTATCTTATATTAGTCTTTTATAAAATACACAAAGAAGTCTTCCATATATAACAATTGAAGAGACCAAGTGTTAGCTAAAGATATCTATGACAATTAGGCTAATAAGAAATCATATGTGAGATTAAAACTCATAACGTTGGCTCATTGGAAAGAGAAACATTGGAAAATACCAACACTAACATTATGTTCATCTTTAAATAAGGAATATGCTTCATAACTATGTCTGCTAGGGATTTTAGAGTATTCATTGAGCGATTTGAGTATAATCATTGTGATTTAATCTCAAAGAACCCTACATTTCTATTTCTATTCTCTTTGACCGTGTTCATATTTGCATACATCAACTTTCTTGTATCCATACTGAAAATAAATCTTGGTTCAATTATTTATGCAAAGCAAGACATTGAATTTAACAATTGTTTGATTATCATTGTTATGTGCTTTAAGCATAGAAGGTGATAATTCATTTCTTTTCAATGTTGGGTGTGTGTTATATTATTTCCACGATTAGAAGCAGGTACAAAGCGGGGAGTAAGAGGGGGGTCGTCGCCCCTCTGCATAGGGCCTGGGGCAGGGCCCCGAGAAATTGTTTTTGGACCCTATATTAGGTGGACGAACCTGCCTATGGTTTTGTGCATGGGTTAGCACATGGTTTTGGGCATGATGGTTTTTTGATCATGGTATTTTGTAGATCTAGTCAAGGGAACTACCGTTATGTTCTAATCCAGGGTTAATGGATTAGGGTTTATGAATGTTTCAACATGTATATATGTGTGTTGTAGCACTAAAAGGAAAATAATGAAAAATCAGGCTAGTAGTCTTGGTTTGGGATCCAGGGGAAAATCTATGGGTATATTTATTTTATGTTTTATGCCATCGCTATTGTTTATTTTCTGTTTTTAAGAATTTGTTTGCAGATAATTTCTGTATAGTCTTAAAACCTACATTTGGTATCAGAGTTGTTTTGAATTCAAGGGATCAGAGGTAGACCCTGTTTAATGGGATATCCGCGGGATCAATTCTTATGGTGAAAGAAAATGGCGAGCAGTGGAAAGATAGAGATCGAGAAATTTAATGGTCATATTTTTGAGTTGTGGAAGCTCAAGATGGAGGATCTGCTGGTGGATAAAGATTAGGTGATCATGGTAGATATGGGTACTAAACCAACGACAATGTCAGATGAAGACTGGACAAAGTTGGATTAGAAGGCAAACAGCACAATAAAGTTGTGTATCTCAGATTCAGTATTGTTGAATGTATATGGGGAAGCTACGATGAATAATTTGAGGGTCAAGTTAGGGACTTTATACCAATCTAAGTCTATGGTGAATAAATTGTTCCTGCGGAAAAGGCAGTATAACCTGAGGATGAAGGATGGAGACTCAGTGACAGAGCATATGAACGCCTTCAATATTGTGGTAAGTCAGTTGTCATTTGTTGATATTGAAATCTCAGATGTATATAAGTGCATCAATTTGATGTGTTCTCTACCAGATTCGTGGGATAGTCTAGTTATTGCAATAGGTAGCAATACAACTACCTTGAATTTTGATGAAATTGTCTCAGCCTTGCTATTGGAGGAAATGAGACAGAAAAATATGGAGGGCCAGAATGGAGATGCCTTATATGTACAAGGAAGGTCAAAGATGAGAAACAAAATAAGTTTTTCGAGTGGGAGATCTAAATCTATAGGGAGATCTAAATCTCTAAGAAATTAAAGGTGTGCTAGAAATGTGGAGAGGAAGAGCACTTAAAAAAGAAATGCATATATAAAGCTCTTGAGAAAGGAAAGGGATCTGATGATGCTCCTTTTGCAGAGGTGAAAACCACCTCAGTTGAAGGGTGGGGATGTGTATTTGTCATCTTCTTCAAATACTCATGTAGATCATGAAGCATGGTTGATTGAATGAGGTGCATCCTTTCACTTCACTCCCCATATGGAGTGGTTCTGTGAGTATGAGAATTATGATGGGGGTGATGTCTTCTTATGGGATGATAGAAAGGCCATAATTTTCAGACATGGAAAAGTCAAGTTGAAGTTGCAAGGTGGAAGGATTAGAACACTTCCTAACATTCTGCATATTCCTGCATTGGCCAGAAATATGATTTCTGTAAGCAAGATGGATGATGTAGGTGTAAAAATAGTGTTCGAGAAAGATACTTGCAAGATGGTTCGGGGAGCATTGGTATTAATGCGCGGAGTTTGGATTGGAAATATGTACAAGCTTCTGGGTAACACTATTATTGATGGGTGAAGCAGTTATGTGGTTCCTCAAAGTGGAGCAAAAAGCTTAGTGGTCTTTGGAGAAAATACCATGCTATGGCATCGAAGGCTTGGACATATTGGAGAGAAGTGCCTTTAGATATTGCATGGTAATGGTATGGTAGAAGGTATGTGTAATTGTTCTCTTGATTTAAATTTATGCGAACATTGTGTATATGGGAAGCATAATCGGGTGAGATTTCCTTCTGGTGCTAAGAGGGAAAACAATATATTAGAGCTTGTGCATAGTGATGTGTTTGGACCTGTGTTGGTTCCATCACTTGCTAGGCTTGTGTACTATGTTTAATTCATAGATGACTTATCAAGGAATACATGGATATATTTATTAAGGAAGAAATATGAAGTCTCTGACAGATTTAAAGAATTTAAGGCCCTGGTGGAAAACCAAACAGAGAAGAAGATAAAGGAGTTGGGGAAAAATAATGGTGGAAAATTCCATAAGAAGGAGTTTGAAGAGTTATGTAAGAAGTGTGGTATAGCATGGCAGAAGACCACTCCATACAAACCTCAGGAAAATAGAGTTGCAGAAAGAATGAACATAACGCTGATAGAAAAGGCAAGAAGCATGCTCAATGGTACTGGGTTAGGAAATAAATTCTAGGCAGAGGCAGTGGAGATTTCATGTTACCTGGTTAACATATCACCTTCATCAACGTTGGAGGATAAGAATCCACATGAGGTATGGGTTGGTAAGAAACCTGCTCTTTCACATCTGGGCTGGTATTGGATGTGATGCATATGTACATGTTCCAAAGGAGAAAATGACCAAGTTGGATAATAAATCTGAAAGGCGCATCTTTATTGGGTATAAGGATGGTTTAAAAGGTTACAAGCTTTGGAACCCATAAATAAGGAAGGTTGTGTACAACCAAGATGTGGTGTTTAGAGAGGTGAAATATGTTGTTAAACATGAACTCCTACCAAAGGAGCCTGAGAAGATATACTTTGAGCTAAAAGAGGAAGAATTAGACTCTACAACAGAACAATATTCAGAAGAGGAAGAGCCACAAACTCCAGCTGTGAGAAGATCAGTTCGAGAAATAAGGCAACCATAAAGATATAGTACATCTGCTTTCTATTCAAAATTTTCTTTAACTATCACTAATGATGATCTGAGAAATTTCAGGGAGGCAATGTATTCAGAGGATGGAAAAATATGGAAGGAGGCAATGGTTGATGAAATGACATCCTTGCACAAAAATGAGGCATGGGATCTGGTGGAGTTGCCATTTGGAAGGAAGCCCATTGGGAGAAAATGGGTGTTTAAGAAGACGATGAATACATAAGGCAAGGTGGAGAAATAAAAAGCTCGATTGGTAGCAAAAGGTTATTCCCAGGTGCCAGGAATTGATTTTGGTGATATATTTTCTCATGTTGCCAAGGTAACTTCTATTAGGTTAATTTTATATGTTGTTGTTGCATTTCATTTTGAGGTAGAACAGATGGATGTGAAGACAATATTTCTTCACGAGGATATGGAAGAGGAAATCTACATGAAGCAACCCGAAGGCTTTGCGGTAAAGGGTAAGAAAGAACTGGTATGCATGTTAAAAAAGTCTCTGTATGCATTAAAACAATCACCAAGGATGTGGTATCAGAAATTTGATACATATATACGGGGACTTGGCTTCACCAAAAGAAAAGAGGATCATTGTGTTTATTTTAAATTAATTGGTGACTGTGTTATTTATTTGGTCTTGTACGTGAATGATATGTTGCTGGTTGGAAATGACAAAGAAATTATCCTGGATTTGAAGATCCAATTATTCTCCAAATTCGACATGAAGGATCGAGACAATATTGCAGAGGTTCAATATGTAGGATAGTAAAATGGTGAAGGTTCGCATTCCTGTAGGTGTAAATCTATCTGCTGAACAATGTCCCAAGACACAAGAAGAAGAGGAGGATATTTCCCATGTTCCATATGCAAGTGCAATGGGTATCTTGATGTATGCAATGGTATGTACTAGACCAGACACTGCACAAGCAATGAGAGTATTGAGTAGGTTTATGTTAAAACCAAGGAAGGATCATTGGACAACAGTGAAGCAGGTTTTTAGATATTTGCGTGGCACTAGTGATTATGGTCTGTGCTACCAAGGAAGACTAGGATTGGAAAGAGTTTTGGACATTCGTGGCTTTGTTGATGCAGTATGGGCTCGAAATCTGGATCAAAGAAGATATGTGTTTAGTCTATTTGGAGGTGCAGTCAGTTGGATGAGTAAAAGATAGTCTGTAGTGGCTCTTTCAACTATAGAGGCAGAATACATGGCAGCCACTCATGCAAGCAAGGAAGTAGTTTGGTTGCAGATATTGTGTTCAAGTATGAGGATGGTGCAACGAGCTATAAGGATAGACTATGATAACCGAAGTGCATTTTTCTTGGCTAAGAACCCTGCTTATCATTCAAATACAAAGCAATTGATGTTCAGTATCACTTTGTGAGAGATATAGTTGAGGATAAAAAGGTGTTGATGGTAAAGGTGGAAACTTTGAAGAATGTTGCAGATGCATTGGCAAACTCTGTGAGCGTTGAGAAGTTCTCTTGGTGTTGATAAACAATGGGTGTTGCAGGGTTGGACCAATGACTAAGCTCTCCTGTGGAAAAAAAAAACAACAAGTGGGAGAATGTTGGGTGTGTGTTATATTCTTTCCATGATTATAAGCAGGGGGTAAGAGGGGGGCAGTAACCCCCCAAGTATTTTTTTTTGGACCCTATATTAGGTGGGCGGAACTGCCTATGGTTTTGTGCATGGTTTTGGGCATGATAGTTTTCTGCTCATGGTATTTTGTAGATCTGGTCAAGGGAACTACAATGATGTTCTAATCTAGGGTTAACAGATTCAGGTTTATGAATGCTTCGACATGTATATATATGTGTTGTAACACTAAAAGGAAAATAATGAAAAATCAAGCTGGTAGTTCCGGTTTGGAATCCAAGGGAAAATCTCTGTGTATATCTGTATTATGTTTTATGCTCTTGTTGTTGTTTATTTTCTGTTTTTAAGAATTCATTTGCAAATAATTTCTATACAGGATTAAAACCTACATTCAAATTATTTTCTTACTTTTAGATGATATATGCATGTTCATACATCAAGTTTAGTTCTATTTTTCATTGTGATGTAAATTTAAGACATTCAATGCTTTTGTTGTGTTTTTTATTTGAGTTGGGATACTTGTTTTTGCTAGAGATTTCAACACATTGGTTGAGTGAATGCTTGAATTTTGAAATAATCTTAGTTTCCAATTTTTTCTTTGTATTCATATTTTTGTAGATCAAAGTTTGTATTATCCATACTTTAACTTAAAGTTTTGATCAAAATTTTGTGTAAGGAATATGTAAGATTTAATAATACTAGTTTAATTCTTTTGCGTGACTTAAGAATAAAAGGTAATACCAAATTTTCTTCATTATCATTTATTTTTCTCTAATTAAGATCTCCTTACTCATAATTATTTTTTCATGTATTCTTTGTTTTAAGTTGGTTTGGCTATAGGTCCAAGATCCTAAAAGATTAGATAAAATACTTATTTCTTCCAGAAAATTTTAGTATATTGATTGAGTAATTGATTATATTTTAGCATATTAATTGAGTAATTGATTATCACGTTAGAGTTAGATGACTTCATTTATTGGTTCTAATTAATATATATATATTATTTATTTCTAATAGTGTGTTCAATTTCCTATTTATCTATTAAATTAAATTAATATTTTAAATTATTTAATTAATTAATATTTAGCAATGTCATAAAACAAAACTTAATAAACTTTATATAATAGTTTCTTTTGGGAAGGGTTTTAACACTTTCATTAAAATATTGAGCATGGTTATGCTGGAATCCTCGAGACTCTTTTATTGCCCTTCTTTCTATTTGTATTCATATTTTCCTACATTTAGTTTCTACTATTCACACTCCTAAGAAAGTTTCGTTATATTTTCTTTGCCAAACAAAAATATAATTTAATAATAAATTGATTTCTCTCGTTGGCTTTGAAGTGTGCAAGGCGTAACTCCTTTTCTTTTGAATAATTTTCTTGTGCCTAGTTACCTTTTGTTTACTTACATATAAGTTTGTTTTTCACTGAACTATAAAGTTAGTTGTAATGTTTTCAATGCTTTTAAAATATTTAATAAGGAGTTGTACAATAGAATGGTTATAATGACAATTTTTTTTTGAAATTTGGTAATTTTTTTTAAAATTAGGTAGTTGGAGTGTTTGAATTGTGTTTATGGTGGAAATGAATTTAGCACCATCAAAATTTTTTAGAACACTTTGAAATTTAACTGTACTTTAAATTTTCAAAAATCTTTGCAAATTTTTTTTATAATCCCACAATTTTTTTTATAATCTTATCAAAATTTTAAACTTATTCTTTGGGGTTTTTTTAGAGTACGACGTTCAATAATATGCTTTGGGCTTCCGAAGTATCCTTTAATATATGCATTGGGTTTTTTAGAGGTTCAATTCCCTAAGAGACTTGACAAAGTAACTATTTCTACTATATTGGTTGAACAATTAAAGAAGCATAAATAATTCATTATAAATCACTTTCTTACCTTTAAACATTTCCACATATCGATTTGGGTTCGATTTTCCATCTTATCACGTTCAAAAAATTGGTTTAAATGCTCTTTGAAATATTCAAATTTAATGACAAACAGTACACATAACCCTTTCATATCGTAGCAAATCTAGGAATTGCATAAGCTATAAATAAAGCGCGTTTTCTATATAATTTCGTTTTTCCTAGTAAATACTTCAATATTGATCGATAAATACTATGAAATATTGTTATATCAAAATGTTTTTATAATATATGTTTTGTACATAGCAATGTCATTTTATAGCAATGATTTTGATTTTGTCCCTTTCGTTTGGTTTGTAGGTGTCATCCAAATCATAACATGCGAAATGATGCTCGAAACGATAAAACCAAATGTATATGTATTTATATAATATTAAATGAAATACATACTATTATACTATTGAATAAGTACTTGCTTTGCTTTTCTACTATCAAGAAATATTTAATTCGTTAAAAGGTGTCATTGCTTCCAATAATATAGTTCCTTTCTCTGGAAAAGTGACGTATTCCACATTCCAAATATAACCTCTTCAGCCAACGTGCATGTGATTTCCATCGCTTAACTATTATCTATAATTGTGTAGCTTTTCTTTCTTTTATGTGTAAATTGATCTTAGTTTTTAGTGTTTAACGAATGTTTTGTCTAAGTATTCAATTGGCTTACATTCAATTGCCAATCATATTATTTGTCGTTTTATATTGTTCTTATTATCCTTCACTAAGGCCAATTACTAGAATGATGAGTTGATTGTCCAACCTTTATTTATTTATTTTCTTTCATAAGTTTCATTTTAAACTTTGTCTTATAGGTTTATTTTTTCCTAATTAAAATTGAAATATTTAATTTTATTTATTTTAATATTTATTGGCCATTGAGTTTGAGATTTTATTATAGGGAAAGTGATAGTTATTTTGACTAGGGATGATTGCGTTTTGTATTTTATATAATATTTTATTACATATATTTTTTATTGTTTGGAATTTTAAACAGATTGCAAGTATATTTATCATTTTATTATCATTACACTAATAATTTGAGAATACTCAATAACTAATTTCTAGGCAGATACGTAACACCAATTCATAATTTCATAACATAATTTAATATTTAGTTTCATCAACAACATGATTGGTAGAGCTAGTTGTAGCTACCTCCATCGATTCAAGCTTTACCTCATGGAGAGCATGAGCACAACCTTTAAACCTAGGTAATAAAGTTTTCTTATCTATGACACTTCACAATGATTGGATTTATAAAGAAGAAAGTCTCCGATTCAAACTGGTTCTTCAACCAAATACTTACCAGGGTAAGGGGGAACGATCAATGGAGAATGAGTGAGGAAGACCAATCTATATCTAAATAGAAAATCTAGTCTTTGCCTAGGCACGAAAGAAAAAAATAGTTTATTGATTTAATGAGGAAATAATCTTCTTACTTGCATCGATTAGGATTGATCCATCAAAACCCTATAAGCATAGAGTATCAATTAGGGAATTATTGGTTAGGATTGATCCATCACAATCCTAATCGATTTCATACAAAGAAATCAATAGGAGAAAGAGATAACACTCACTAGGTTGGTGATTAATCCTCAATATTATTATAATATTCAAGTGAATATAAATATATAGATAGATATATATCCACATGAATATTAATAACATCAATAATAATATCGAGGATTAATCACTCACATAGTGGGCGTTATCTCTTTCTCCTATCAATTTCTTCGCATGAAATCGATTAGGATTAGTTCATTTAATCTTGTAAGCATAACATAGCAATTAGCTAATTAATGTATGAAATTGATATACGCTGTAACTAATTGTGAACACACATGTGTATGAGTTGATACATTGATGAAGTAGTCATGGAAATGCATCCCAACAAGAGAAGGCACACCCCAATATTTGTGGGAAAGCATTGACAAACACTGTTGAATTTCCATTAGAGTCCAAAGTTGGTAAATGTCCATGTACTATTTTTCTATAACACATTATAATATGTATAATGCCTACTAAAAGACAATATTATAGTGGCCTTGCTTTTCGCCATACAGGAGACTAATCACAAAGGAAAGTGTGACCTAAAAAATTTCTATCACGTGACTTGAAATAGATCCTAATATGTAAGCACCATATTCTATATTTCAGAAACCATGAAAAACCCAAAAAACACTCGACAATAAACGATACAAAACTATAAAAACCAATGCATAACCATGCAAATAAAGGAAAAAGAGAAGAGTAAGAAGAAGAAGAGGAGAAAAATACTGTGTAGATCATACATAAATTATGAAAGAAGAAATACAGTTTTTATTTAATTCTCTATATGTCCTAATCTTATGAATTTATTTATTACTAATTCATTGTATCAAAGTTTGATTAATTTTTTTTCCCTTTACCAATTTTTTTGAGTTGAGATCCTAAATCAAGGTTACCATACCCTATCTATTTGATTTGGGCCTACTACATTAAAGAGTTTGCAAATCAAAATTTCATTATATTTCATATAATGTAATCTTAGAGTCAATCACATCTTCCTTGCTAGCTCCAATGGGAAGAGAGTGTACAATGTTGTGGAAAAAAGGAAAATGTGGAGAACTCACTAATATATCTTCATAAAATTGAGTCTAAAAAATGTGGATAACTCACCACTATATCTTCATAAACTTGAGTATGAAAATACAAAGCACCAAATACTTTCTCTAACATATAGGATCTTTTTGCATACTCTTGAACAATACTTGAATTATGCATTCGAACATTACTTGAATTAAAAAAAAACACACACACACACAAATAAAGAATGCATCAAAAAAAAAAAAAAAACACAACAAACAAACAAACAAACAAACAATGTGAGAATTTCTCTTTGAAGGAAGGAAGACCTACCTAGTGATTCGATTAGAATGAAAGAAGGTTTGATTAACATAGTCCAATAGTCTACAACAAATATGAAAAAAAAAGTGATGATTTCTATTCAAAGGAAAGGAGTCCTACCTAGAGAATCAACTAGAATGTTAGGGGTTTGGATAACATAGTCCAATAGTGTACAAGCCTAGTGGTGTTTGAATGTTAGACACGAAAGAAAATTATCTTAAATATGCCTATTCTACCATATAATCATTCTCTAAGCACACATTGAGTGTATCTTGGTTAGCATACACATTTCAAATAAAAATATTGTATGGTTGTGTTTATTAAAACTTTAAGATTAGATATCACATTGATACTTTTAATATGTAATGTCTTTAAGAAAAATTCATCCACCACTAGTCGTTGCATCACAATATTTTGGTAATGTACTCATTAAATACTTTACACAACTCTCACAACCAATTTTTCACTTCACTAATGGTTCATCTTGGATGTGAAACACATTGTTCCTTCACTGCATAAAATTAGATGTGCTTTCATAAGTTTTTTAATGCATTGTAACAATTGATAAGAGAAATTATTCTACATTATTATTGGGTTGTACATGGGTTCAAGCCTTTATTCCTCATGACATGTATGGTTTGACTCAAAAATATCGGGTTCTAATCAACCATGGATAAAGTGCTAACAAATCACTTGTGATATGTTCATTATTAGTGTGGGTGGATAACTATAAAAAAAAACATATATTACTTGTTAGGAAATAGATATGGAAGAACATATGTAAATAAATGAAATGACACTATTTTGAAATTATCCTGTCATAAACATTTTCAAATTCATTAATAGTAGGGACATAACCATGACACTTTTTTTTTTTTTTTATAATTTAAATCAATTTATTTGTTTTTAAATAGATAAATATCCATATATTCCATATGAAGAATATATATGTTCCAATCCATTACATCAAAGTTCATCATGTCACTTGTGGGAATTGAACTTAGGTGGGGAGGATCCCAACCATTCTTCACAATCAGTCAAGATAAATCCAATTGACCATTTAAATCAATTAAATATTGAAGTATGAAAATACACACTATGTATCCAGGAATTATAATATGAATATAGTTTACTTTCCATTCTAGATCTAGAGAAAATTTGTTTTGGGGGAAGGGATGTGTGGGGAAATCCAAGAAGGATTTTCCTTGGTATTTATAATTTCAATGCTTAAAATATTACAATTTAGTTGTGTAAATGTTTAGTTTATTATGGAGAAATACAAAAAGTTGTATACATGATTCATTTTATTTTCTTGCATTGCATATTATCTTATTTTTTTGTAGGCATCATTGATGCTACAAATTTCAATATCCAACTAATGCTTTGTTTTCTAATTGAGTATGCATTCAAAAAAATCTCTTATGAAAATGTCTTAGGATTTATTCCACTTGTAACATATAAAATTTTCACATGGACCTATCCATAAGGGATGTTAAAGTGTGAGCCAATCATGTGTTGTATCCATGTTTGACACATTCCCAATGATGACATTAATATCCCTCCACCATCCCTCTATATTGTACCACCTTTCTTGAGCTTCCTTACCTTGTTTAGATATGCAACTTCCTAGGGATGTCTAGTTCTCAGGTAGGATCCCTTATCACCTTGCTTAGACCTTATCCTTTGACCAAGTTGAACCATTGCACAGGGCTTGAAAATCATCCATGGTGTTTCAAATATGAAAGTGTCAACCATATTCCGCTTGTAGGAAAATATTTTATATGCAAGATCTTTGTAATGGCCCTAGACACCACACATATCCTATCAATGTTAGATGAAAATGTTGTTTCTTGAGACTCCCAGTCTTTCTTTAGATTATGGATACATTCAATTAAATGATTCATGATGCACTAATTGTTTAGATTGACACCAATCCAAAGGATTAAATATGTAGGGATTGTGTGGTGGGTAACTGGACTATGTTTGGTCCATGATACATAAAAAGAATTGTTAACTCATAAGAAACTAAATTTTTGCATTAAACCATTGCTTGGGCTCGGGGGAAACCATCGTTGATGTAAAAATTGTTTAAATGGTGATCATATCACACTTGTACACTAATGGTTTCCTTTTCACAATATGTGATGGCTTTGGGTCCCACATATGACTAGTGATCCCAAAAGAAAATTGCTATGGTCTATGGCCTTAGAGTTTTAGTTATGGTTGGTCAAGGATTACTCACTATATATTCTTGGTTTTCCAAAGAAGAGAGGTTAAATAGGGTTAGTTTCAATTTAATATTAACTTAAATAATGGTTAGAAAAGGGAGAATTGAGGAATGTAAATACTCCCAATTTTGGATTCTCCATGTCATCTTCTCAATTGATATGTTAGGGGTCGGGGAATATGTCTTCAAAGGATAGAGTGGCAAAATCCCCACCATTAGTAGCCTTGGACCATGTAATATATTAATGGCCTTATGTTAAGGCATTGTCAAACATTTATTATTAGTTTATTAGTTATTTTAGGTCATCCTAGTGGTAGGTTGCATCATGTCACATTATCTCCTATTTTTAATAAGGGAGATCCATGTATACATGAATATTATCTTGTGTATTATATTCATTGTAAAAGAGGTTTCCCCCTTGAAGTGGATTGTAATTAATTGATTTATTATCATTATCAAGGAATGGAGTTCTTATTCTTGTTATTCTTTTACTATTTATGGAGTTGGTTTATGACATTTGGTATCAAGAAATATACAATCCTATAGTTTTTCTCCTTCAATCAAGGCATCTTCGATTTTTCACTATAATTTTTTGCTAGGAAGATTTATATAGTAAAAGTTTAAAGATACCAAGGATAAATATCAGGGTACATGTAGTCAAAATTATAGGTTATGGATCATTATACTCACAGAGATATAATATATGTAAGATAGGGTTTGTGACTGATAATTAAATTGATTTTAAATAAGTAATCTTGGAATAGAGTCACTATAAATTTTCTTGATGAAGTTTAAAACTTAAAAGTTTTTAAAATTTTGAGGAGACAGTCAATTATGTGTGAAATTCGTTTTATATTTTAAAATCATTATACTTTATGAGACATATCTTCTAGAAGGCATGGTTTCTAACTAGTCCTCTAAATATCCTCAAAGGATTCAATTGGAAAATTTTGGTTTAATCTTTCTTTATTGTTTCAGAATTGTTCCCCTTACTACTATTCCACACACATATAGCTTTCCAATGGTGCAAAAATTACCCTAATTCGAGTGCATTTTTTTTCCATAGATGAGAAGAGTAACCAAGAATGGATAACGAGAGAGCAAATAGAGAGGGGTTTTGCATGATATAAGTGACCTACATGCCACATGTCTCACTTCTTTGTGCTTGCATCCATTTCCATTCAGAGAGAGAGAGAGAGACTAGAGAAGCCCCACATTCCTACTAGGTTTTCTCCTGAAATAGTTTCTCAGGTCATATCTTGAGTTATTATGGCTGTGAGTGATTGCATTTTTTTTCTCTATTTTTTTAATTTTCTATAATACATGCATAAAAATAGTAACTTAATAAATCCAAAATTATAATAAAAATAACCCTCATAATATATATTTCAAAATTTTATTATAAACTTATTAGACCTATTGTGCCAAACTCTACAATGGAATATTTACTGTATTTTATGGATCATATTGGTACTAGAGCATGTTTTTTGGGTATATTGTGGGGATTTTCAAGGGACTCAGATTGATTAAGTCGAAAGTAATAAAACCCTAGCCATGGTTAGAAAATATATTAATAAACCTCAAGATATGATAAAGGCGAGGTTTGTGTGGCCGAAAGCACAAGTCATAGATGTAAACCATAATGTGTTCCTCCTCATGGCATACTTGACGTATGATCTTAGGCCATTTGGAGAATATGGAGGTTCTAATGTAGAGGGGAACTCGAAAGATTGGGAAGAAACAAAGAGGGAATCTAAGAAAGAAATTGAAAAGGAATAATCCAGTTCAAGTGTCGTGAATCATTCATAGTCCTTATTCAAAATGGATGTGAAGGTTGACATCAAGCCATATCAAAGTGAGATTGATACTATGAAGTTAAATCACCAGTTATAGCAATTATAAGCTTATTTTAGTTTTCATCACATATATAATGAATAAAAGATTATGTTTTCTCAACTAGAATCAAAGGGCCATGCCCTGACCTAGTGGGAAATATACATAGAGACCTTGAGGTTGGAGGGATATCCTCCAGTGGCTATGTAGGAGGATTTCAAAACTTTCATAAAGTCATATTTTCTACCCTATAAAGTATGTAGAGGACCAATGGATCCAATGTCAGTACTTTAGGAAGAGATAGGGGCAAAGAGTATATGAGTACACCATAGAATTTAGAAAGATGGTAATAACGTTTGGTATCTACCCAAAGAACCTAGACATACTCCTCAAGTATTTGGGGGGTGTATACAACCATCTATGGAAGTAAGTGAATGATTATTCAAACCCAAAATGGTGGATGAGGATTTTGTACAGGCACAATACCTGGAGAACATAAGCTAGAAGAAAGGGAAATCAAGTGGGTCAAAGTAGAAGGAGCACCAATAAGATTCCAAGGAGTGGAAGGAGAAGTGGAAATACAAAACCATACCAGTGAAAATATCTTAGAAAAACACTGCAACCACTATAACATTGATGATCATACAAAGGAAAAGTGTTGGAAGTTGCATCAAGAGATAAACCCAAAGAACATTAAGAAATATGCTAAGAAGAAAAATATTATGGCCATTGATTCAAGTAACTGGGTGGAAAGAAGCTTATAAATAGATGAGAAGATTGTCTATACATCAATGTATAAGGGGATGAATCTAAGTAGCCTTCAACAATAGGAAGAGAAGGAGATGACTAGATTCTTCCATATGAAGATACTGGTTAAGAAGATGAAATTGATGCTCTATTGAAATTAGGATCATAGGTGAATCTAATAGAAAAAAATTTAGTCAGAAAACTAGGACTGGAGCCTTGCGACCATCCTAGCCCATATCCATTGGGATGGGTAAATAATAAGGAAAATGTAAAGGTAACCAAATAGTGAAAAATCATTTTTTCTACAAGTGTTAACTTTATTGATGAAGTAGAGTTAGATGTAGTTTAATTAGATGTATGTAATGTTGTGTTTTGGAGTCCCTATATGTGCATGAAAGATGTGATATTCATTCAAAGAAACAACCAATACCACCTCACCAAGGATGGGAAAACCATCATAATCAACATGCACAAGGGAAAGTTAAAAATCTCATTGGTAAGTGCTAATCATGCCAAAAATTTGACTAGTTCTAGCAAGAAATATGTGATATTGATTTTAGGACAAAATAAGTCTGTAGTAGAGTCCATGAGAGTTAAGTCATCACTAGAGGGGTGTACTAAGGAGCATAAAGAAAAACAAAAACCGAAAGAGTTTATACCATTGTACAAGTGTGTGTTTTAGAGCCTAAGGTGTTATCACCCAAGAGGGAAGTGGATCACAAGACCCAATTGTTGTTGGATTCTTTGTTGCCAGATATTGGGGTTGTACATGTAGTTTTTTGTAGAAGAAAATGAAGTGAAGAAGCATTTGTATCAACTACTGGGACATGGTGTCATTTGACGAAGTGCCTCAAAATATATGTCACCCATCATCATTGTGACAAATAAGGATGGGACTTGGCATATGTGTATTGATTATTGGGAATTAAAAATTTATGCTCAAGAATAGGTACCCCTTGTCCAAGATAGATGATCTACTGGATCAATTGCAGTAAGAGAAATACTCCACCAAGTCAAACTTAAATTTTTTACATCACCAGGATTGAGTTAGATACGAAGACACTTAGAATACCACCTTCAAAACCAGTCAACATTTTTATGAGTGGTTGGTCATGCCATTTGGCCTATGCAATGCACTAGCTACATTTATGAGGTTAATGAATGATATTTTGTTCCCTTTTATAGATTCACTTGGTATTATTTAATTTGATGATAGATTGGTATACAATTCTACCAGGGAGGAGCGCATATCACATTTTAACACCAACTACTGGAAAATATCAAGAAGTACAAATTTGCACAATAATCATTGGTGTATCTAGGATATTTGATTGGTGGGGGAGAGTGAAAGATAGATCCTGCCAAGATGGAGGCTATCATGAAGCGCTCAATGCTTACTAATGTTTCTGAGGTTAAGAGTTTCATTGGGGAAAAATAGTACATGAGGAAATTCATAGCCTCAATTTGAGTAGTAGTGGTACCACTCTACACCATAAAAGTGGGCGATAATATTTTCCAATAAGAAAAGGGTTAGTGAATGGCCAACCATCTAACTGTAAAAATTGGAAAATTTCTATCTAAAGTCATTAGTGCCTCCTAAAAATATCTAGTAAATTCATCGAGTTGCTCTAACGAATCGAGATGGCCAGTTACTAATGGAACCTCTTGTCGAATTTATGTGAAATACTCATTTGGCTGGGGGCTCCCGAACACATCATAAGCCAAACCCGTGCTGACAAATAACCAACCTGTAATGAATAGAGAAGGTATGGTAATGCTATGGATGACCCAGTATCTAGTACTAGTAATAATGTTAGCAAAGGAGCGTTCTCCCGTATTCCCAGACATGCTCAACTCCAAATGTTATTGTAAATTCAGTCATGGGGGAATTGATCCCATGAAAGATAGAGATCAGGAAATGGAAAACTACTGATATCTTCTCCAATCCTTGTTCAATTGTCAATGTTATACCAAGGGTATCATTGAAGTCTATAACTGGACCAGTATAGCTAGCTTTCTTCTGACACAACAATACAATTTTGATGAGTATCAAAAGGAGAATGATTCTGTTCCTGCCAGCAGTTATTTTATCTCTGTTTGGGCGACTGAATCCCAACAAAAATAAGAGAATATTGTGTTCCTAGGTTCGGGCGTAAGGAACCCCCTCAATCGATGTTGTAACAATTGCATAAACCGTGAAAATTTTCAATTAGAATTAGCTTCTACATACAGGTGGCTTTAGAACCAAAAAAGAGGATGAGTGACGCACAACTCATCCAGAATATGATACTTTTACTTCTTGCTTTTTCATTCCGACATGAAATTATGCCCGTGTAGATGACCTCAGTAATTCAGATTGCACGGGGATCATTGGTGCTACGCATATATATTTTTCTTTTCCAATATTATCCGGTGCAGATGGAGTTATGCCGTAGAATTATTATATAGTACCTTGTATTAACGAGTAGGCGTTACTCATTAGCTAAAACCAAGTGGATAGTGCAATAGAACCTAGTCAATTTTAGCTATGTGAAATTACGAGTTACTCCTTGCAATAGGTGTAATTTCTGTAATATTGGGTTCTACTGGCTCTAAGAATGAATATTGAAAAAACCTAATCCGTCTAGAGGGTCGAATGATTGGATCAATAAGATCTAGAAATGAAAGGACAAAGTGGATATTCATATTCTTACACCTAAACGTGAAATTCACAAAACTTTGGCTATATATGTAGATAGGTTTCTTCTGGTCCAGTCTCTGATAGCTACTGGTAAAAAGATAATTCCAAGTGATCCAATGTACTGATTAAGAATTCATTAACCCTGTAAGAAGATTACATTCGACAATTTGTGAAGGGATTCGTGGGTGCTATTCATTAGTTGCTCGATGAATGTGAGGATTTCTAGGATAATGAGAAGATTTCTACGATAGATCTCCTCTCATCCATGTTCATTCATACATATCCTATAGTATAGGATCCTGAATTGGTATGAATTGGGACAATTGATCTTTTGTATTCTGATCTCGAGGTTACGAAAATAAAAATTTAGGTAATTGTCTCATGAAGATATGTATAAACCATATTTCATTCAGTCCTTCCACGCCTACTATAACTATAATTAGTTATTTCAGTTTCTTATTGGCTTCTATCATTTTCACTCTAGTCCTATTCATTAGTTCGAGCAAGATACAACTTATTCAAAATGAAGGAAGGGGAAACCCTCTCAGTTCACTATTTCAATTTCAATAATTTCGTTTATTCTCTCTATATCAATTTCTGATCATTGAGATTCATAGAAAATTCAGGGTACTATCTAGTATAGCTATTATCCCTACTTATTCCGTAGAATCGAAATGATTAAGGCTTTTCCATCCGGAATTGTGTTAGGTCTAATTCCTATAACTTTGGCCGGATTATTCATAATTGCATATTCACAATACTGACGTGGTGATCAATTGGATATTTGATCTTGGAATATCCTCCAATTTCATTGGCCTCCTACTTTTCCTGGGAGGTCAGATTCCATTGCTCGTTCCAGTTGGAATGAGTTCTCGATAATTTAGAGGGTTGGATTTGATAGGAACATAATCACGCTCTGTAGGATTTGAATCTATGACATCAGGTTTTGGAGACCTACGTTCTATCGAACTGAACTAAGAGCACTTTCTTTCATATTCATAGATAAAGGAAAAATACCCTTTTTTTATACTCTTAGAGTCAAATACTTTCGCATTTGATATGATTAAATTATTTGATGTTCCCGTCGAATCGATATCAAATGATCTTTCGTTCCTTTCTTTCCATAGAAAAGAAGGGAGAGGTAGGGATGACAGGATTTGAACCTGCGACATTTTGTACCCAAAACAAACACGCTACCAAGCTATGCTACATCCCTTCTAATCATTAGACAATTTTATTTTATAGAATTTGAAATCTGTTTCCCACATTTTCCCACCTTCATTTCTCTTCGTTCTCGTGAGTGAAAAGACTTTATACATGCATGTAGGGTCTATTATCTAGAATATCCCTATTCATTATGGTGATGAAACATATTTTTCCTGTTCTATTAATAGGACCACAACCGAGATCACATTATCCATATATTAATCAGTTCCGAGTTTTTCCTAGGATTCATAACTATTGATACGATCGAATCACTTACACATTATGATCAATAAGGAGAATTTACAATGCAAGATCTAAAGACCTATATTTCCATAGCACCTATGTTAGCTATTTTATGTTGCAGATTTTTAGCCGGCCTATTGATAGAAATCAATCATTTTTTCCCAGATGCTCTGACTTTGAATTTTCCCTCTATTGAATTTTTTTCCTCCCCTTAAAGCCAAGGGAAAAAAGATTGTGCTAGATTGAATTCTCCTCCCTCTTGGATAAATTAGTGCATTTAGCCCAAAAAAGATCTAAGTTTAGGGGTGAAGGGGGTAAAATTCAAGTAGAAATATCGATCTAAATATTCTTTCCACATTTACTTTTGTAAGTACAACTGAAAACTCCTGATAAATCATTTTTTTACTTTCAAATGTTTCACCGTAGGATATCCGGCTATCAACTTCTATTCCTTTTTCAGGTCGAAAAGCAAAGTAGACCCAATATTTAGAGTAAGTTTATGGCCAAGAGTGGAGATATAAAAGTAACAATTACTTTGGAGTGCACTAGTTGTACCCAAGATAGTGTTTATAAAATATTCCCGGGGATTTCTAGATATACGACTCAGAAAAATCGACGCAATACACCTATTCAATTGGAATCAAATAAATTTTGTCCCTATTGTTACAAGCATACCATTCATGGAGAGATAAAAAAAAGAGATTGATTAAACGTACTACTCCTACCCAAGGATAGGAATAGATCACAGATATAAAAAGAAATGGTATTTCCACAAGATCTTTAATGGAACAATATTTTCAAAAGGTATAAATCAGAGCTAGGATATTTGTTCGATAAAGATGAAAATCTTGAGTCTATTGTTGAAAAAGTCGACAGGATTTCGTTTTTGGAAAAGAATTGGATTGAATTCTTTTCGTTCATTTCCAATCCAATATTGAAATTTTTTTCAATGTTTCGACCTTCCCAGAGGGAATTCTCTGGGATAATTTGTTCTATCCATTCCATCTTTACCTATTTATTTCATCATACGATAAGTTCTTCAAGATGGTAGAAAAAAAATTACTATCTAATACAACTATTTGTGCAAGTGTTTTACGATTTGGAAGCAACTGCCTCTTGTACAAATATTGGATGAATCTGTTATAAGAAACCCCATTGGCACGGGCTGCTGCATTGATCTAAGTAATCCACAAATGACGAAGATCTCTCTTTCATTTACCTCTATCTCGGTGGACAGAAACTAAGGCTCTAGCTTTCCGTTGGTTAGTAGTTCGAAAAAGTTTTGAATGGGCCCCTCGAGAACCTGATACAAATGCAAGAATTTTTTTCCGACGTTTTCGGGCTATGTATCCACGTTTCACTCTGTTCATTGAAGTTTGAATCGCTAATATTTTTCTCGGTTATTCTTTTGTTTGGTTCATTGAGAATAACACTGATTCTTCTTATTTAGAAAATAAAATTTCCAATGGCTTTTGGTATTGCAACCTTCCCAACCATAATTCCCTTTGGATAGGCATCTTCCTGGTAGGCAAGGGCTAGGACCTTGCACTGAGAATGAGAAAAAATCACGGGTTTCATCGTTTCTATGGTTCTTTCTCCAACGGTAAGGTCCTCTCTATACGCCGGAGCCTTTTATTTATTTCCAAAATATGATATGAGTATGTTATCGGTAACTTGTACGATTTACCATCTCCAGCTCTACTCTTGAATCATTTAGTAATAAATACTCTCATTACAAGATCTATTAATACAGTAACGACATGTAATTCTGGGGTTGGCCAGGTAGCTGACCCTGTTGTTCCGTTCTCGCAGCAATATGAGCATAAAATTTATGCTTCTTCAATTTGCATGATTTCCCCGCTCAATGGATTGATGACCATTCGCTACCAATGAGGAATTGCTTTTCATCCCACATCAAGGTGATTGGATTTTCACCAATGGAAACCATAAATTTCATCCCCGGTAAGGTTAGATGATGGAGCTGTACTTGATTACAACGGGAAAATTCTTATGTTATTCTGTTGTAAGAATTTCCCATTCTGTTTCAGTTTATGATCCAAACAAGTCGCACATACACCCTAGCACATACTCCTCTATGCTGAGGACATCCTCGAAGAGCAGGAGTTTTTTTTTCTATTCTCTATTGGCTATCTTGAATTTCTAATAAGTTGTTGAATAGTGGGCATTCTAGCTTTATTGTATGCGGAATCAACTGGTTCGGATTGATCCTAGCCATACCATATCAGGTTATTATGAAATGAATAACTTTACCCCCCCTTTTTTTCCTTTCCCTTTTTTTTTTTTTGGAAAAGGAACAAAGAGATCACAATTTACAGTTCATTATAAAAATAAATTCAAAAGAGGATCTTCCGCTATAAGATCAACCTTCCGCTACGGTATCAACAATGCCATAAGATCGGGTTTCTGTTGCTGACATAAAAACATCTTTATCCAGATCCTGTTGAATGACCTCTTCGGGGTTGTCTGTTCTTTCTATATAAAATTTGGTTATGTAATTGCGAAGCATCGTTATGTGTTTCGCTTTGTTATGAAACTTTGCGGCTGGTCCGTCATAATAGGAACTAGCAGGTTGGTGGATCATAACCCTAGCGTGAGGTAATGCCATACGTTTAGTAATTTATCCCCCGATTAGGATGAAAGATCCCATTAAAGCAGCTACCCCCATGCATATTGTATGTACATTTGGTACTATTACTTGCATCATATCGAAAATACCAACCCCTGGTATTACTGATCTGCCAGGATAGTTGATAAATGAGAAAATATCTTTATTTGCATCTTCTGCACTCAAATATACCATGAGACCCATGAGTTGATTTGAAATCTCGTGATTTATATCCTGAGCCAAAAAAATTAATCTCTCTCGATAAATTCGGTTGTATAAGTCGACCCAAGTTGCATCTTCATCTCCAGGGGCTCAGAAAGGCACTTTTGGAACACCAACGGGCATTATTTTTAATGGAAAGAAGTGAAGCACTATACTCTAATATGGAAACCTAAAGTATATGAAGTTTTGTAACATATGAACTCTGGATGGTATTCATAGGGGAGGGTTTGAACCTATCCGGAAATAGAGCTTTAGATGGATCTTTGATCCATGTAAAAGATCCTTCTATTATTCGAGTTGATTCATATGGACACATCTGGGATTACTAAATGCTTAGAGGTATGAATATGGGATTCTTATCCCTTTTTTCGTTCTTACGTATTTTATTCTTCGATATTTTAAAGTGATTTATTCCACCTTTATCAATTTAAAGATAGAATTTGAACTCATCCAGTATTTAGAGGATCCATCATACGTGATAGAGTTGCAAAAAATGATAAATCCTCCCATGTATAATTACCTTCTCTATTATATAGACATAGAAAGTATTCCTTCTACGAAGAGGAAGAGGAAGAATAGAAAGCTCAATTTTTTTATAACTATAATAAGAGAGTTGAACAGATTGTGCTCTAGCATGGATATCTCCGAAAAAGAGATGGAAATACTAGTTCAATTTCTAATGATGGAAAAAAACCTTTCTCAATTTGAATCAAATATGATTGTAAGTCATATTTTCCTCAAGAAGGAATTTGGAGATCAAATCACTGGACAACCGGGGCTTATTCACTTACGATATTTGGCCTACACTTATCAAAAAGGTCTAATGAATTACGAGTTAAATCCGTTTTGTTTAGCAGAAAACCGGATATTCCTTGCTTTTTATCAGAAGATTACCTCTTCACAAATATTGTGTCAACCCAACCCCAAAATGCCTTTCTCATTCCACTCAAGATCATTATTTTCCAAAGGGATTTTACTTATAGGTCCTATAGGAACTGGCCGATCCTATTTGATCAAAAGTCTAGCAATAGACTCATATGTTCCTTTAATAAGAATATCTCTGAAGAAGCTCTTGTTTGATAAGTTTTTATATTACCCTGATCCTGGACGTATTCCTACTGAGTTTAATACTTTTTGGAGAGACACAATAGACCATTTCCATATTACCTTAGAATTGGCGAAAAGAATGTCTCCTTGTATAATATGGATTCCAAACATTCATGAACTGAATGTCAATGACATAATTACCCATTTATTTGGTTTAGGCTTCACTGACTCTTTCCTTGGTTTATTATTGAACTATATTTCTAGGGGTGGTGAGAAAGATTCTATTAGAAATATTCTTTTTATTTCTTCAACTCATATCCCCCAAAGAGTGGATCCATCTCTAATAGCTCCAAATCGATTAGATAGCTCGATCAATATTCGAATGCATGTTATCCCACAGCGACAAAGGGAATTTCCTATTCTTTTATGTAGCAAGGGATTATACTTGGAAAAAGAGGTATCTTGTCCTGATGAATTTGGATCTATAACCATAGATTTTGATGCACGAGATCTAGCAGCACTGGCCAATAAAGCATTAATAGCTAGTATTACCCGAAATAAATCAGTTATAGACACTAATACAATTCGATACGCTATTTATAGTCAAATGTGTCATCTTCAATCTATGGATAATCAGGTTGGATCCGGTCAAAATGACGAAAGACTTATCTACAAAGTAGGAAAGGATGTTATACAAAATACGCTTAGAAGGAATCTCCCATGAATCCTCTATCTACCAAAAAGGAATTATGGAAGAAAAGGTTTTGTTATTTGCCCGAATGGTATTTAGAACCTTCGATTGCAGAAACGACTATGAAGAAATTGACCATACTTCCCCATATTTTGGGTTGCTTGGCCAGATCAGCGGCTCAAGATTCTTGGTCTATATTGGAACGAAATAGAGAGAATTGGATTCCTCTCGATAAATTCGCTGAGCATGATCTTGATCTAGCTTCTAGTCTTTTAGAAAGTATTCTGGTGGAGTTTCCATTTTCTAGGTTAGGAATATGTCGGGGTAAGTCCGACAAGGATCAGAGTAAGTTCGATAAGGATCAAATCACATTTGTTCCTCAACCCAAAATGAGAAATAATCATATGATACGATTTCTGAAAGAATATGAATTGAAGTTTACTCTCGCCACAAAAAAAATGTATAGGGATATGGATATGGATGAAGAATGAAGAAAGAGCGTAGTTTGGACTCCTAGGACCTAGCGTCTTAGTTTTCTTCGCAGTAATTGATTCGATCATACAAAAACACCCAATTCATTGGGATCTTTGTATCAGTTCAGATCGAAGAAAAAAGCGCAGATAGAAAGATCGAAATTTGCTAGAAAATATCCGAGGCAATATAAATCCTCAGAGAAACCCACGTTCTATTGAGGAAAACGATTTATTTGGGATCCCTTCCTATTTCAAGAGCAGCGCCCTGTGTTTTCACGCCGATAATTTTTCGCAGATGAAGAACTGCTGAAAAGGATTTATATTACTTATGGTTCAAGGAGATTACTAGCAAAACCTAATTTTTTCCCTAAACAAAGTTTCCAAAATGCTTTTCATAGATATGATTCAAAATACGGGATCAATTCAGTTTTGATCATGAATTCGTGGAAACCATTGTCTCTTAGACATAGACATATCGAGCATTTCAAACACATTCAAGAAATTGGTATCCACTTGGAACGTATACAACCATTTTCTTCTCCATATTTATATAAATGTTGGTTGATCGAAAATTCGAGAGAAAGGGTTGACCGCTTCCAATCTTTAATTCATCGCCAAAAAAGATGGCTCAGAACCAGTAGTTTATTATCTAATGAATCTTTTCTTTATAATACTCTATTCGAGAGTTATCAATATTTATCAAATCTATTCCTATCTAACAGAGTGTTATTGGATCAAATTACAAAGACATTGTTGGAGAAGGAATGTCTTTTTCCGAATGAAATTGAACACTCAATTTATAAAATATTTTACCCTATTCGTGTGATATCAGTTCCCTAGAAAAGAACTAATATAGACGATTTATAGGAATTATCTTGTCGAGATCTCAATAGATGAATCAATCTAAACCTCAGATTTCAATTATACCCCGATGATTTTCTCAAAATGTTCTCTGGGTAATAAACTTTTCATTTTTGGCCATTCGACGAAATATGCTAAGTAAGAGAAATAAGATACTATATCATTCTTTGGTCATAATCAGCATAATTATGAGAGGGGATAGATCCTTCGATTTATTATAGGAAATACCTCTTTAAAATTCTTTATTGGAAGTCTATTGACAAGGAAATGATAGTTACAAACCATAGTTCAGATATTCCTGGAACATATCTATGATAGACCTTGTGCTCTAGAGATTCAATATTCTAGAAATGAAATATCCAACGAGGTAGGACCATCTTTATGAAGATAACAGAACGGTCTTTTGTACTATAAATATGGATCTATTCCACAAGTCGCACACCCATATTCCAAAAATCCTTAGAGAAAAGTAATTACACGATCAAACTAGTGGAACAAGATAAGCTAAAAACTAAAAGCCACTATTTGGTCTGGGTTTGAATCCCTTAGTTCTTTTTTTTTTTCCTCAAGAGCTCACCAGGCTAATTTTGGAGTTCCTCTAGTCCCAACTAACTGGAATCCCATCCAATAAAACGGAAGAATTATAAATCTCCAAGATAATAGATAGGAATACTACAAATAGAGCCATTGTAAAACCCATAAGAGCAGTAGTTCCCCATCCAGGAGCTACTTTACCATATTCTGAATTAAGCGGTTTTAAGGACGTTCCTACACGGGTTTCTCTTGGCGTGATTTTGGAAGTATCATCAATGGTCTGTGTAGCCATAGAAACTATTGTATTGGTTAAGATATGTTAACTTTGTTATTATATGGTAAACATACCATGATATTGGGATCACCTAATAATGGAAACTGCAACCTTAGTCACCATTTCCATATCTTGTTTACTTGTAAGATTTACTAGTTATGCCCTATACACCACCTTTGGGCAACCCTCTAAACAACTTAGGGATCCTTTTGAGGATCACGAGGATTATCAACCAATCATTGGTTTTGGAATTACCAAACTTGCAATATCTCTTTGAAGCGGATACATATGCAAGTGGGTATGCTATTGGAGCGGTCTTGATGCCAGGAGGAAGTTCCATATGTTATCATTTTAAAATATTTCATGGGGTAGTTTTCAACTACCCTACCTACAAAAACGAGCTCTATGCCTTGGTGCAGGTCGTGAAGAAGTAGAAACACTATCTGATGGGAAAGGAGACATTAATCCACATAGATCACTAACCACTATAGTATCTACATTCCTAAAGTAAGCTATAACATACTAGGCATAAAAAGTGAATGGGGTTTCTATAATAGTTTCATTTAGTGATTAAGTGTGGGAAGAGTAGCAAAAACAAGTTGGTTGACATGCGTTCAAGGCCACCCACATCCAAGATCATAGCTTTGGGAACTATTATGCACATGGAGATTTCACCCATGATGCATACATAGAGGATGAGGACTTCAAGAAGGTGTTTTAATAGTTGCAAATCCAAAGTCATGTGCACAATGGTGACAACATAACTAACTACCATCTTTAGAATGTGTTACTCTATAGGTTACATAAGTTATGTGTTTTTAAAGGTGAGAGATTGCAGCTGATCAAAGAGGATCCACCTCTAAGGTTGAAAGGTATTTTGGTATAGGGAAGATAGTGGCCAATTTATAAAGGTATGTCTATTGTCCCAGGATGCAAGAAGAGGTAGCTAGGTTCATAAGAGGATGCATTCTTTGTTTTACTAGAAATCCATGAGAGATTCACTCGATGAACCTCTGACATACACATGCATTCGTGTCATACTAAAAAATATCCCTAATTTGACTACATATTGGAAAATACCTCTAAAAGTCACTTTATTTAACCCCCTACCAATACGAACCCAATACACCTTCCCAATTAAAAAACCCCTACTTTCACTACATATTGTAGGTATGCATTTTTTCATTAACATTTTTTACACCCCTTTATATTTTTCATTAACTTTGAGCCTCATTTTTTATATGCAACACATAAAAACCCTTTACTCCCCATGATATGCTCAATATATTATGTGATTTTTTCCTCAATATATATCCCCCAATATGAACACACGTGGTATGAAGCGAACAAAATTCCTTCTCAGGTTAAAATACTCCAGAAAACTTGGAATACAAAGATATCCATGTGGATACAAATATTATATTATAAAATATATGAGATAGATAGATGATAAAATGTTACAATGAGGCCCTGCTTATATACCTACGCAGGTGACCTTTCATGACTGGGCATGTCTCTTGGACATGCCCTTTCACTAAGTTAATGATTACTTACATAATCCTTAATTGACTATTTAATAATTATATTTGTTATATTCGTTATGAATTATATTCATAACATTGCCCCTTCCTTCAAAAGCTTTGTCCTCAAAGCTTATAGTTGACACTTTTCTTCAATTCAATCACACACTGTTTTCTTCATTTTTTTCGTCATAATTTAATATATCAAATTTTATTTATTTATTTGTTATGAATTGGCCCGCCCTTAAGAACTTTGTCCTCAAAGTTTTATGGATAATAATTTCTTCATCTTGTATTTGTTAAAATACTATAATTTTCAGAAAATCTTCCTTCTTTCCTTTCCGAATTGGATTTAATTTCATTTTCATCAATGATTGATTTCATTTTGTCTGTTGAATTGATTTTTTAGGGTTTTTAAGGTAACCCTTCCTAACTTTCTCTTCTTCTTTTTAATGAGGTTATTATTCCTTCAATTTTTTTATTTTTTATTTAACAATTGATTTTTTTTTTTTAACTCTTTTTGTTGTTGAAAGGTTACAACCCTAGTGAAACGTGGCTATTCACATATATTCACCTATAAAATATATGTCCACTTATGTGTATTTCTCTACGTAAAAGTAAACTTACCATTCACAAGAGATTTTTTATTCCTTTACTTCTTATTTTACCTTGCAAATACCATGGGCAATTACCATGGGCTTCCAGAACCACGAGCTTGTAAACCACTGAAAGAATAATAAAAATAACCTTACCTACTCTTCCTTATTTATTTTTCCTTTTTAATTTTAAATTGTCTTGGTATGTACGTATATGTACTTCTTTATATATATATATATATATATATATCTCTTTCTTTTCTTTTAATATACTTTGACTTTCCTTCTCTCTTTTATTATTTTTAATATAAATTCTTCCTTTTTTAATACTTATTTCAAAATTTTTTATATAAATTATTCTCCCTTTTTTTATATTTCTTTTCAAAAATTCTCTGGTTTGTTTTTTCCTTTTTTTTAATTATGGACAAAGGTCTAGTGGCGAAAATGGAGAAACTCCAAGATTGATAGCGAAACGCTTCAATCACGACGACAACAAGGTTGATGATTTTTATGGTCAAAGACCTGGATCAAGGAGCGTAGCTCTGTGCAACAATGAGCGGCCAGAAGATCGAACTGCTTTGATACCAAATGAAGCAAACAAAGTTCCTTCTCAGGTTAAAATACTCCAGAATGCTTGGAATACAAAGATATCCATGTGGATACAAATATTATATTATAAAAGATATGAGATAGATAGATGATAAAATGTTACAATGAGGCCCTGCTTATATACCTATGCAGGTGACCTTTCATCACTGGGCATGTCTCTTAGACATGCCCTTTCACTAACTTAATGACTACTTACATAATCCTTAATTGACTACTTAATAATTATATTTGTTATATTCGTTATGAATTATATTCATAACATGGTATGGTATTTCTCCCCTAGTGAAGCCCACGTGAAACAAGCCTACTAACAAGAAACCAAGTCTATACCATCCCTTACCTATACCTATTCCTCCTTGGGAAATAATTTCCAAGGACTTTGTGGAAGGTTTAACAACAACCATGAAAGGACATGGATACCTATTGGTTGTAGTTGTCAGGATCAACAAGATGTGTGTTCTAATTCCCTATAAAAAGACCATCAACAACTAAGAATCAATGAAATTGTTCTTTGGATATGTCTGGGTACACTTTGGAATACCAAGGAGCATCACTTTATATGAGGATATAATATTCCTCAATGTGTTTTGGACTCAATTGTGAGAGAATATGGACATAATGTTGAAGAGGTCTACAAAATTCCATTCACAAACAGATGGGAAAGCATAAGTAGTAAACAAGACTTTGGTGAAACTTTTGAGATATTATAAGTAGAATTGGGCTGAAAATTCATTATATATAGCACACTTTTATAATAAAGTATTCCATACTTCTACTCGTAAGTCCCTATTTGAAACTTGTTTTGGATATTTTCTACCTTCACCTTTGGATATTACATATAGATAACCCAGAGGAGTAAGGGAGGATATTGTAGGGGATTCCTTAATGGTAGGAAAATTTGTTGATAAGATCATATAGATCCATCTACAGGTACAAGACACAATGCATAAATCACAAGATAAATACAAGAATAAGCATGATCACTACAGGAAAAAAATCGTTCAAGGTGGGAGAAGAAGTATGGTTATAGTTGAACAAAAAGAGGTTTTATGGTCCTGGTAATAAAATCAAGGCTCTATGATATGTTCCTTTGAGATACTGAAGGATGTAGGAGATAATTCCTGTGTAATTCGTTTACTGCCATACATGCACATTTACTTTATGGTGAACTTAGAGAATCTGAAACTCTATGAGCCTTCCACGCTACATTGGGAAGAGTAACAAGTCATACATTTTTGTAGAGGATTTAGCCCTAGATGCTCAGACAGAGTTGACAGAAAATATAATTTTTTAGAATAGGTATAGAACTACAAGAAAATGGTAGCATGAACTTTTGCATATTTGGTAATTTCCAGGCAAAGCTAAATGGTACACCCAAGAGAAGATGGAAGAACAAACTCCTCATCTCTTTTAGTACAAGGAATTGGGGACCAAAAGCCTCCCAAATTTGGGAGGTATGATCCATATTGGATCATTTTATTATTTTCATTCATCTTGATGCTTTTAGAGTGGAAAAAATGGATGAATTTGCTCATAGGAAATTTTACCATTGGGTCCCAGTTTGGTGAATTAGGGTCTGAAACCTTCTGGAAGTAGTTTGATGCATCAAACCATTTTTTTTGGGTAAAACATTGTCACTTAAGTGCCACACCCTTATCAATATTATACACACATATACGTTTCCAATGATGCAATAATCACCTCAATAAGAGTCCATATGCAAAGATTCTACCACTCGAAAGTTGACCTTCTTGTTTTGAGCACTTTGATTTGATAGGATACCAAGCCACCCCCCCAAATTTCATGTAAAAGGGGCTATCCACAATATATGATGAATAATATTCTAGAAGATTCAATATTATAACTCTAGTTAAGATTTGAAGGATTCAAAATTAATCAGTAGTAGGTTATTAGGTTGTGTTATAATTGGGCGACCAAGAGGAAAAGAGGTTCCATTCTATTTGAGTACATTTTGTTCCATAGATGAGAAAAGTAACTGAAATTGGATAGGAAGAGATCAAATAGAGAGGGTTTGTGCACTATAGAAGCCCATAAACCATAGGTATCAATTCTTTGTACTTACATCCATTTCCATTCAAAGAAAAAAAGAGCAAAAATGCCTCATCTTCTAGTTGGGTTTTCTCTCGAAAGGGTTTTCCATGTCATATCTTGTGTTGTTATGGTTGTGAGTGATTGTATTTTTTTGTTATCTATTTTATTCATTTTCTATATTACATGTATAAAAACAATAACTTAATAAATCCAAAAGTATAAGGAAAATAATCCTCATAGTATATATTTCAAACTTTTAGTGTAAATTTATTAGATTTATTGCTATGAACTTTCTGGTGGAATATTCACCTTAAAAAAACAATTTATAGATGAACATGATTTTTTTTCTCAATATTTTTAAATGGTTAAATATACACAATTGTCAATAAAACATTACCCCCAATAAAATAATTTAGTAGCAAGGTAGTGAATAACCAATCAATTAGATGCTATGAGATTGTGATAATGTAAAATTTGATTAGACTAAGCAAAGATGCAATAAATAAATTTGGGATTTTGGTTCTAACAATATCTACATTAATATGTTCTTTGATTATTTGAATTGAAATTCATTTTTACATTCTCAATAATTAAGTTTAACACTATTGATTTCATTATATGAATTAATCATAGTGTTTGTAAAGCCAATACTTTTCGACTAAGTTTTTCACTACATTACATTTAGTATAGTGATTGATTTGAGTGTATGTATAATTGATAAATTTGATTATTTTGTTTCATGCATTGATTTCAATGTTCATATAGTGGATAAAGTCTACATGAAAACCATTTTATCACTATTTCTATGTAACTGACTAGATAGAATTATAGGGAAATTATTACACAGGATAAAGGAATTTATTAGTGAGGCAGCAAATAACTAATCAATTAGATGTTTTTAAATAGTGATCTAAGAAAAATAATTAAAGACAAAGTCTCACCCGAGCTCCAAATTATAAGTTGATAGAATTGGAATCATGAACCAAAAGGACACATGATTTCAACTTTCCCAATAGTAGAGGCTCATACGATGAGCATCGGTTTCAAGAGTTCATATACATCCTTATTCTTGAGATTCTATTGAAATTGGGTCCTTAAGAATCAATATAAATAAATCAAATAAACTTGAAAATCCAAGTTGATCAAGTCAAAACCCACATGCTGAGACAATGTACTCGAATCCCTTGTACATCCTTCAGTGTTATAGTTTTCAATGGTTGATATTTCCTAAATATATATGTTTCCTTATGTTGTCCACCTTCTATATGTTTCATGAGTGAGGTCCTTCCTAAGGCTTTGTGAAGTCACAAGGATTGGCATTGGAGAAAGATACTATTAATATTGAAAATAAAGATAATTAGGGTATGATCTTTATTACAATATCTCAATTTAAAAGTTTGAATAGTCTTCCATATCAATCTCGTTTTTTCATATGATCATTATGAAAGGATGAAAAACTAGTATGTGTGATTATAAAAATAGGTAAAGATAGATTGGGAATATTATTAGGTAATCTATGCATTATTTCTTTCTTACTCTTCAACTTCTTCATCATTGAATATTTTTATTTTATTGTTACTCACTTAATTCTTCATATAAATTTTGAAGTGGTACTCTCTATATTATAGTTGATTCTTAGTAAATTTCAAAGGATTAAAGTTCTCTAAAGCATATACATATACATCAAGATGACCATCCCAAATTTTAATGTGACCACCAACCACTAAGTGTAGTCAAGAGCCATCTTAAATTTAGAGCTATCAAGCACCAAGAGGGATCAAGTCTCTTGAGGTGCAAACTTTTTCTCAATTTTTAAATTGTAGAAAGGGTTTGCACCTTAAAAGATCTGATCCCTCTTTAAATCTTAATAACTCTCTGGGATTAAGATGGATCTAAATTGATTTTAACAAAATGATATAGGGTGATTTGGATAAACCAATAATTAAATAATTTGGCTGTATATATTTTAAGAGATCATCTTCATGATGACATTTGCAAAACAATAAGTTATCTATTTTCTAAAAAAAATCATCATTTCTGGATGTTACATTTTTCATTAATTTTGCAAGTATGGCACAACTTTAATGAACATTTTAATTCTGTCCCAATGAAAATTAATCCTTTATATTTACCCCTTTCTTCTTCTTTTTTTTTTTTTTTTTTACCACCCTCTTGGATAAGGTCCCATAGTAACTAGCTATAATTTTGACGTTCAATATATTTTAACGTTGGGTTCAATATTTTAACTGTCTCCGTCAGCACCAAAATACTTGCTATGAAGAAGTTCTGCGGGATATGCTGTGCTGGCGTTCTAGGTAATTGGGACAGTTACGGAATTTAGTCACTAATCAAATTATTGAGGTTTCATGTAAATTGGAACCATCATGGCCAGTGCCGGCTCTGTAGCCAACCCTGGCGATGAATAGACAGATAATGTTAAATTTCGGTCTGTTAAGCACGACCTTCTAAGAGGTGATACCGTCGTCAATGTGGCCAGCTGGAAGGAAAATCTTCTTTCTAGATTTTCAAAATATTAAATAAATTAATTTCACTTCAGTGCAGAAATGGACATGACATCGACGAAATGATGGAGTAGCAATAAAGCTGCATGCTGTCACGGAAGTTTCATTGGACCGTAAGAGTAAATAACGTCGGATTCCCCTGCATTCATCATTCATACGTTTCATGATTTATTCTCTGAATCCCATGTTGAATAATTGAGTTGCACTCATGTTCTCAATGGACGAACTTAAATTTCTATTTACATTATAGGTTTTTGGTTACTTCTGCATTTTTTTTTTTCTCAAAGAAGACAAGTTTGCAATTAAGTAAAAAGCTATAATAGTTAGGATATGCTTTAGGGTCAAAGGGTGGTTTAGCATGTCATGGAAACTCAATATTCACATGGTTAAGGGTCATGCTGTTCTATATCTTGAAACCAAGATATCAAAATCTTATTCTAGTGCATAGTGCAATCTCGTATTCGAGGTAAACATTTTCATGTCTTGAAACTAAGATATCAGAACCCAATTCTAGTGTAATCTTATGTTCAAGGTGAACATTATTTGTACACGATCGATATTCACATTCTACCTCACATAATACTTGTACATTTAAGCAATGCCATAATAGGTCATTGGAATTTTTCGAAAACTCAATCAATGTGTTTTTAGCAGTGTTATCACTTGTGGGTTACCACTTTTCAGAGAAAATTTTAAGGATGGAAATTTATCTTAAAGTTAGAAAACTTGGCGAATCTCACTAGTCCATAATATGCAATCTATAAAATGTTTGGAGATATTTTGTAAAAATATTTAAATTTCTAATAATTTTATATAGTCTTTATATAATTTTTTGGTGATTTTTAGGGTGAAATAATTTCATACTATAAAATTTGGGTGAATCATTTTTAGAAAAAAATGGAAATTAATGAATCTTTTTTTTTGGAAAACGTATAGAAAATTAGCCCACCTACGAATTTTAGCCCCTAAAATTTTCCCTTCCACTCCTACTTTATGGCTAATAGCCCACTTATTTAATCCATATGTCAATAATATTAAATTTAAATCAAATCAAATTGAATTGCCATGTAACGTAAGTAATGTTGATTATGGTTAGGCTGGTTAAGGTTTTGAAAAGCTCACAAAGAACTAGCCATCTAGTAAGAGTGTGAGCCTATATAAGGTTGTCAACAACCCTATAATAAGCATTGACTAGGTTTTCTAAGAATTTCAACGTGTTCTCAAACTATTGCTTTAAATTTTGTAGTGGTGTTAAATGAAATAGGATGCAACTTGTCATGGACCTAAGTGTCTTGAAAATTTTCTTTTTGTCATCTTTGGTCATGCAACAGTGCCTTGCCTCAACCATCATGGATTAACAAATTAGTGCTTACTACAACCAAATAACGTCTCAAGCTATATACATTAGATGCACAACTAAGTCCAACATGACATATTTCACTCAACAATAGTCACACATCAACCATGACCTAAAGACATCCCATCAATACTTAGAAAATATTTCATAACTTATCCAACGCAAAGAAAAGCAAGGACCATAACATTTGGCATCCAAGTAAAGTGACCAAAATACACAAGTATATGCAACTCCTAAGGTAGATGCCTTAACTTTATTTATAGGAAGAATTTTATAATGTACAACAAAGGTGTGTGGCCAAATTTCTACGACTCATTAACACACTACATTTACATAAGGCACAACTTCCTACAAGAATTATCAATCTAGCTCCTAAAACAATCATAGGGTTTCTTCTTACATGCAATCTATTCTTCTTCTTCCAACTCAACTAGCACAATTCACCCTACCTATGCCTAGCTTTTAACTTAGCACAATCACAAAGCTCCTTTACACTCATGAATAATCAATTTCTTATGCCTTAACACTTTTGAATTGTTCTTTTATGTGAGACTTGACTTGCACTTGCAAAATCGAAACATTCATCACTTCATCCATTGATTGAGTAGGGGCTGCCTAATATTGCAACCTTCTGGACCAATCCTCCACACCCACCTAGGAAACACACCTACTACCATCCATAGGTGGAGGCCTTACATCCCCCCCCACCAAATTTATTGTTTTCCTAATACCATCCAACCAATACTTATCTTAGTTTACCAAAATTTTGATTCTAAATTCTTAAATCTTGTCTTCATATTGCCACAACACCTCTTTCCTTTCCTATTTGTTCTCCTCTTCAAGTCTATTTTTCTAGATAATAAAGTATTCATGCCTTCAATTCTTACCAAAATGGGAGATTATATGTGCAAGTATCTCCTACACTTCTATCTTTGTATTGTTTGTGATCAAGATAGTGGTTATGGCTATTTGCAACTTTACTAAGATCACCTTTATTAATACTATAAGGCTTCACTTCCTGATGTGGAAAAACAAACGGTAAGATCTCATGTGATCTAGGAACTTCAATTTGTAAGTGACATTGTCGATCTTCTCAAGTACCTTGAATGGTCATTCAAACCACTACAACGAAGCACTAAACATGTCGCTTGGTGGCTTGAACTGTTCACTTCCAAACTTAAGTAAGACTAAGTCACCAAATTGAAAGTTAAAACTCCACCTCTTTCTTATCATGATATACCCAACACTTCATCATTTATGATGCATTTTTCAATTAAATTTAAGCTATCTCCAATTTGTCTTGCCATCCCTTCATCACGAGGGTTTCGCCTTGTTGACCAATATCTTACCACGTTCATTCATAAATTGGGTTTCAAAATTGCGAAAATAGAGTCGATATATTGTAGGTATTGGGGTGGGGGGATGTGTGTTAGGGGGATTTTATAGGCACTGGGGGGTATTTAGTAAAAATAGGGGATATATATTAAAAAAAAGTTATTTTAATTATAAAAATGTCCTGGAGGGTGGTTCAACAAATGGTTTTTGAGATGTTTTATCAATATCTAGTGAGATTATAAGTATTCTTTGATATCCCATGAACGTATGCACTTTTGTAACCCTAGAGACAACCTCTGGATGAGAAGAGGTTAGTGCCCAAGACATATTTAAAAATATATAATTTTTTTTCATCCCATGTATGATTACTCAGAGATATATTGTACAGGCAATGCAAAGAAAAATCCTTGGATAAAAGATATTTTTCCAGATGGCCACACTGTATGTGAAAATAATTTTGAAGTTGTAGTGAGGTGAAATAATTAAATAGTAGAAGATTTAGAATAGGAGGCTGCAATTGCAGAATATTTTATTATAAATCTTAGCAAAATACATCAAATACTAAGAAAATGAGTGTATGAAAATATGGAGTGCAATTTAAAGTTATTTAATAAAAGTTTATAGGTACTGTGAGTTATTTCCAAGCAAAGTAAATCTGTATTACTGAAAATAACCAACAACTTCTTTACACATTTCCAAGAGAAGAAAAAATATTAATGACTTATAATAACAAAGGAACACATATCATATTATGAAGATAGCTGGAATCATTCATAAAGCTTTATTATATCTCTAAGAAAAAGTGGACACATTACACATGAATTTCTCTATGAGGTCAAAAATTCGGAACCCCAAAATGGTTCTTCCATGTATTTTTGTAGAAACATTACAATGAAGACAATTATAAAAATGTTAACTGCCATGAACTTTAACTACTTTTTAAAACTACTCTAAACTTTATTCGTTCTTCATAATGACTCAAAACTAAACTTAAAAACTTAAAATACTTTTTTTTTGAAATTACAAATTACAAAATACAAATGTATTTTCCAAAATAAAACATATGGTTGATTCTCATTCGCTCACTTAGGATCCTTGTAGAGGCTTGCTTAAAGAATGTCCAGGTTCCATAGCTTGATCTAGTAATAATAATTATCTGCACTTATACCACACTTCCAAATCAGGATTTGGGCATTTGATCAGTTTGTCATAGACCATTCTGAAATTCATTATCCTGTTGTAGGTTGGATTTTATGTGAAGAGGGTCTTGACCAACCATAATAACTGAAATTACCTCTGCAAGTGATTCACAATGGTTGACCCTTTCATAATTGTTGTCTTTTCATGGGAAGCATTGATTTTTCTCTTTGATTCAACTAACAAGGTTTCATTTGTCCCCAATGAAAGAAGATTACCCTGGTGATCTCAACACGAGGACAATCTTGCTCTGATTCTTTTATCAAAATTTGAATTAAAAAATAACACAAATTCTTTAATTTCCCCCAGTTTGGTTTATGCATTTTTTTTATAAATATTTTTTGCACCATTTTATTTATTTCCAGAACAATGGATGTTTTGTCTTTAATATCCACTTCCCTCTACTCCTATTGAGACTTAACATTCAAAAATCAATCATTATTTTGGATAATTGTGCACTTTGTTGTGTCCTATCTTTTTTAGTAGCAATAACCATTTCTAAATCCCTTAAAATTATTTTCTCCTCTTCCATGACCAACATGTGATTCCAGATTGCCTTTACCTACTGGATGATATCATTCCAAATGATTTCTCTTGCCTGTATGAGAGACATGTTACCTTTTAATTTCCCCTTTAACTCCTTGATTTCATCATAGGTTGTTTGATAGTTTTTATAATGTTGTGATGCACTTTCTTTTACCATGTTCAGTTGACTCTCTTTAAACTTTATTTCTCCTTTGTATCATCCAAAATTTTCTGTTTCTTTCTTATTTCATCCTCTAAAATCTTCAGCTCAGTCATGACTATGGTGATCTTGTCAATAGGGTCTTCAAATTCTGGTTGCACCACAATTGTGAAAACATGTGCATCTATCTTTTATTGTAGGTCTACATTAAGATATTTTAGACTTGCCACCTCCTTATTTCTTTCTAGTAGATCATGGGTTATAATTTATTTCTCTTTCTCGTTTTGATCTACCTCTGGGTCCATGACATGTTCAGTTGCAGGTAACTTTAGCTTTGTTCTCAATACTTGAATTTCAAATTCTACTTCCCGTAAACGCTTCTGGACAACTGAATTGTCTTCAGGATTTACTCTGAGCTTGATGATTAACTTCTTCAATTCTTCATTCTGAGTGTGTAATGCTTGCGAGTCTCTAACTTCAACTAATTAATGGATTTCCCTAATAAGGACTTTGCCTTATTTGATGGTAGTGAAGTTTTACTAAAATCACTATAAATGAGCTCTCCAGTTTTCCTGTGAAAACTAATTTTATCAAGAAATGAAATGTATTTTGCACTAACAGCCAAATTTATAGTCTTAAATCTAGCTACAAAAGAAAGTACTAATATAGAAGGATGTGTAAAATAAAGTTTTAGTTGATTCCTCTCCAAGTCCATAACTGACAACAATCTAATTTGATATTATGGAACTGATTGATCTTCCAATTGAGTAGCAACAATTTATTTGATCTTTCTATTTATTCATTCAATATAATCATAGGAATCCTTCAATACAATAAAGGAAGTCTTCTCACCTTATTCAGGAATGGGAGAGGAGGGTACACATCTTACCTCTCCCAGCTGCAATTGGAAACCAACTCTAGTATAAGGCCTTTCCAGAAAAGGAACAAATCTTGTTTCTTCTCTCTTCATCCTTAGATTCTTAGAACTCTAGGAAGTCTCAACATCTAATCAACGACATCCTCTACTCCTCCTTTTAATCCCTTCTTTGTAGGGTGAGGAGTTTCAACCTTCATTCCTTTCTGTAAATGAGAAAGACTAAAATTTGTAATTTTTTCCATTGCAGGCCTTGATTCATGAACATATGGTGCATAAGATTTTTCCACCCTTCTCTTTGAAATAATTTGATAAGGATCATTGGAAATCTTCTGCCCTTGATGAAATTGCATATCCTATAGCATTTTCCCTACCTCTTCTGTAGCCTTCCTGTTATTAAAAATAAAAGGCCCAACAATCCTGAGAAACTTGAACAAGTATCCTTTCTTGGCTGGCACAAAATGCACTTGGTCCACATTTAAACTTTGTATAATAAAATCTACTGCAAAAACCTCATAGGTACAAAGGATGGAATCCTATAAGGGGCAACTTACGCTCCATACAACCTAATTTATGTATAATCTACAAATGCAAACCGATCTCCCACTTTGACATCTCCACTCAACTGTAAGAATGACCAGGATTTGGGAAATATTCTAGGTGGAACATAGTTGTTAATAATGGTGTAGACCACTAACATGAAAGAGGCAATAAAATATGAAATACCTTTATAAATGGGATGAATTCTTACAATCTCAGTCCAATTTATTACCGACTGTTTCTTCTTGTGGGAGTCCATTATGTTTAAGCCCAAATGCATAAATTTCTCCACATGGACATATAAGAACAAATTGATCAACAAAGAACGAAATTTAAAATACCTTGTGAGACTAAAATTCAACAATTGAGTATTGATTGAATCCTCCCAAAATGCTGGTATATTGAGAATCACATTATGTTGCTTGAAAAAATGAAACATCACTATGGATGCTCACTCAACAACGGAAGAGTCATATTTTCCCAAAACCCTGACAATTTCTTGTAAAATTGGTCTGAATTCATTAGAAAAATTATCTAGAGGGAACAAGGTTGGCTCTAGAGACAAATTATTCCCAGGTGGCATAATGTGGAAAGCTAGATTAACATAATCTTCTGCAGAGATACTTTGGAAATTGGCCATAATGGTTTCTTCAGAGAATGAAGTGTATTGGTTAGATTGTGGAAAATCCAAGGCTTGTTGAATCAACAATGCATAAACATGAAAAATGTTTTCTCCCGATGAATTCATTACATAACATTTTTTAGGATACAGGGATGAGGTTAACCAGGTAATGAATTTAGGAAAAGAGTGTGTTTGAGGGACAATTTCATCTCTCCACATATATGTTGGAAATTTTATAATGTTGGGTTTCTCCTGTGGAGGAGTCTCGATGTTGTGAACGACATCGCCTTTGGAAAAAACATGTTCTTTAACAGTGTATTTCCTTCGCCGAAAAGCCGGTCCCACCAATATATTCTATTAAAATATTTTCTACTGAACTTGTGCCATCTCCGTCCCACATTAATGTTTTTTTTTTTTTAATAAATCACCACAAAATAATTCCAATGCTTTTCTTTTTTACTTTGATTTATAATATTTTTGTGTTTTGGAATATTTTATATTTTATTTTTTTGAGATTTGAACATAGTGAAAACAAGCTACAACATGCGCTGTGACATAGGTTGATGAAGTGGAGACCTTGTGCTTTTCATGAACCCCAAGGATAATGGGTTTTTCCCATAGTAATATCACAGAATGATGTGTGGTGTCAATATTTTTTGTGTATTTTCCATATTAATGCATTATGATTCATTATAAAACTATTTTTCATGTTTTAACTGAAATAGGCTACATCCAACAACTCTAGCTAGTTCCATTGCTCTTTATAAGAAAAATGACTTAGGTAATCCTAAAAAATGCCATTGATACATGATGTCTTCCCATCAATCTACAAATCATAACTTGAGCTCATTAATAGGTTGGTTCTAATAATCCTAAACAAATCTATTAAAAAATGTTGTTAGATAGACAAATCTTGTTCTGCGGATAGAACAAGAGCTCCCCAGGCTTAAAAATTAAGACTAGAAATAAACAAACAAATAAATGCAAACATTCCCTAGTTTATGAATGAATCAGAAATATAAGAGGATGCAAAGTCTCATACCATTTCATGAAATTATCGTGATGATCCTCACAGTTGTCCTTTGTAGCTTCCAACCTTTCTCCCTTGATGCTCCAAGAAGAGACCTGCAGAGACAAAACCAAACAAGAGATAAAAGAAAAACATATATCAAATATTCAGTCATAAACCACATAAGAGATCAAGGATACTTACAATAAACATTTTAACACATTCATATGGGAAATAAACACATATTTTTATTAATGATAAAGAGTAGGAGATTTAAAACCAAGTGCCTTGATGTTGGAGTCTCCTTGCAATGATCCTAAAATTTGAGAAACATGTAGGTAATTTCAGAGGTCTGAAATATAAACCTAACTCTCTTTGAATGCATTGTACTTATAGGAAGGAGTGGAAGTTGAGAGATACATGAAAGGAAGAGAGCGATCCACAATGAGTGGGATGGATCCACTATAGGAGGAAGGAGGCCCATGATATGGGGAACTTGAGCTCAATCTCAACCTATTTAGATTAGATACCAACCAAGAGGCTTCTAGAAAACGAAGATTCATTTTCTTTTTATTTTTTACCTCAGTAAGTAGATCATCACAAACTTAACATAGGAAAAAGGGCAATGAAATCGCTCTATATATAATGTGTAATCGTGCGTCATCATAGATTATAAATTGAGTTCCCATGATGCCCTCCAAAATTAGGTTTTTAAAGATATTTACTCCAAGATTCTTATACACAATTTAAAGGTATTTATTCCATATTTCAAGGGGATTTATGATCATAGTTCATCAAATCATGTAAGACCCTGATTTGGCATCATTTTCATAAGCGCGAAAAATTGATGTGTAACAAATTTCCCCTTAAAGTACATGGTTAGAACTGGTATGATGGTTGAAGTGATTTAATATGCAAAGACAAGGATTAAAGTATCATTATTCAGAGACCTGCAAATCAAAAATAAAAGGGATTATACTACAATATCATTATCGTCACTGAGGTAGGAATTCCCATATTCAGAGTAGAAGTATCTCAAAGAAAAAATATGAAAATGTACAAAGATTCATGTCAATAACAGACTCAGTATGGGCACAACCATAAAATATGGATCCATTTTACAATAAGGAGTATTTAAAACTCCACACAAACTGGATATACATTCAAGATCCAAGGTCTTCATGTAACATACCCAACCCCTCCTTTGACATTGGAGGAATGTGGTAAAAAAAAAAATCGTTCAACTCTGTTTAACTCAACGCTTCTTCCAACCCAACAAGATAAAATCCCAGTTGAAACCTCAAAATTTATATTGAGATGATCACAAGGGATACAATTGAAAAATAGTTCTGGGCTACAATTCCTGACATGTATGATTGTGGCCCAACTCTTCAGCCAATGGCATGCTACATCAGTGTGGGCCCAACCACACAACCTCTTGATGTCAACCCTGCTATCCCAGACCCTTGACACATTTAAAAAATAAATTCAAAATATCTACAAGCTTCCAGTATTTTGGGATGGCTACATAACCCACGACATTATCTTGCCAATGTGCTCACTCCCTTATGGGCCCCACGAACTTGACAATTTTATAAAAATGCTTTTGGCATAACGGTCCCATGTAATGAAAAGAAGTTTCTATCATTGTATCTTGATGGCTCCTGGTACTCTGGTCCCCGACACTCTATGGAATTGAAATTAAAATACTTATGGGATTCCGGGCTTATGGGTTCCCAACCTCTGCTCGAATCTCCGTTACAGGATTCTATTAATAAACGACTCCTGCTCGAACACTTGACAGACTTCTTGATGCTCAATTAAAAAACATTATGGGATTTCAGGCTTGTAGGTTCCCCAGAATTTCTGACCATATGATCACGCTCTTGAACAATCGCATAAAGGGAGATTCATTCACGCCAATAGGAACCTTTCTGGGTTAGGCTTTTTAACTACAAAGGGATAAGGATATTTGATCCTTTCATATACGTTCAAGGCTCCACTAATCTGCGATGCAACAAGTCCTTCCTCTCAATACTCAACCAAGTCATCTCGACTCTGCCCTATATGATGTGTCCGAAGGGAATCTCTACGATCACCCCAGAGATGAGCTCTATTACTGCATAGGCTTCCTTGAGCTAGAATTATTTACCATGGCTCTATCTCAAAGGTTGAGTGGACCTTTAGATCTACATAAGGGCTTTGTAACTATGTCAATGGTTATCTAAGGAATTCCACAATCTACCCCTCCTGAGCTTGGATGATACATTCTCCAATGGGTTCTTAACCTATGGGTCTTCCTTGCTCTCAGATATTGAATTCCACACATGGTGGCATAGGCGCTCTTGCATCTATTACCTACCACGTGCATGGTGTAGACTCTTGAGAGCTTCCCACCTCTCTTGATACACACCAACAACATTCGAATACATGTATATCCTGTAAGCAACTTTATGGCACCACACAGATCTTTCTAGTTCCTCATCAGAAATAAAATACGCCAATGACAAATATGCAGCCTGTGGAGAATGCAAGGATGAAGTCCATTTAGGTAAATATGATGGGATCGACACGCCCCAAGGGAAAATTTCATCAATATTAATGCGTTGCTTTCCATATGGCATGAAAAATTGTAACTTGGTCACAGCGACTGTAAGCAACTGCAAACCTTGCTAAGCAGAGGGTCTTCCATGTAACTGTTCCACATTAATAAAATGCGTCTTTGGGATCGCTATTTCAAGCTTCTATTCAAGCTTTTGTTGCAGCCTGTAATGTGGTCTATTATTTCTATGTTAAGTTATTTATGTGATGTATTCCACACTCTTAAACATGTATGTATATTAAAGTTCTGCACAACATTAGGGCTTAGTATTTATTATCGTGTGGTTCATTTGAACATCTTATGCATCAAATGTTCTATGTTTACTATCAACAAATTATCACACAACATTTTTCCTTTAGATTCAACACACATACATAAATATAATAAACACATATATCAATGAAATATATGTAAAAACCCTGGTTAAAAATCCAAAAATAAAGTTAATAAAGGTAAAATAAGACCAGAGTCATGAGACACACATTCCAAGCTGAATGTTGGGAAAAAAATCCTTGTGGGTGTTCATTTCAGTTATTATGGATAAAGGAAATTGCCAAAGGCATTGGAAAGGCAAAAGGAATTAATTGGAATTTTATTTATGAAAATAATGGAAATTAGGAGAAAAGGAAGGTGAAAGGTCACAGGTTGCATGTGAGGAGGAAAATGAACAAAATAGAGACGTCATTAATAAAAAGGCTTCCGAGGATCAATGGGTAACCTTTTGTCAGTTACGTTTTGGAGTTCTCTATCTCTCTCTCTCTCTCTCTCTCTCTCTCTCTCTCTCTCTCTCTCACATTATTAGACATTTAGAGTTTTCTTGGAGCACTTCAGCATTGGATCAAGGAAAAGTGAAGAAGGCAAAGGAAAGCAACGATCAAGCAAGGAAGAGAAAAATCAAGTGGCTACAACAATATTACTTGTAGCTATAAATTTTCATATGTGATTTCCTTTATATATTTGTCATGAATAGTACATGCATGTGTGTATTTGGTTCTCTTCGTTGTCATTGGCATGGATTTTTCCAGGTGTGATAGTGGTTTTCAACCTTGTCTTGCCATTTTCGGAAAGCCATGGTGTGATGGGTTCTCTTTTACTTGGTTAAGTTGGATTTATGAGTGCTTTCAAAACTAACCAGGGTGGTCTTTGAAGAAGAACAAAGGGCCTAGGAAACCCTGGATCAGTGAAGGTGGGATTGCAGCAAATCCAAATTTTGTGTACCTCGATGGTCTTAATAATCATCAACCAATGAATGACGAGATATATGCTAAATCCTAGAGGTGTGTGCCCTCAATTAGGCCTAGGAATCCTTGACTAGTGAATGGCAAGGTATATGGTAAATCCTAGAGGGTGGAGTATTGATTAGGCCTAGGAATCCTTGATCGGTGAATGGCGAGATATATGGTAAAGCCTAGAGACTAGGAAACAAGAAAATTCCTAACGGTGTAGGTGGAGAAATTCATAGGCATCCATGCTTGTATAGGCCTAGTGATCCCTGGACTAGTATACGGTGGGATTGAGGTAAATACTGGTATTATATGTTTATTGTTTGGGCCTAGGAATCCCTTGGTGGATTGCGGTATAGCCTAAGGAAACCTGGTTGGTTTTGTTGTGAGTCCCACATTCTTTCTTGGACTATGGAACATGGTTGATTGGTTGAAAGAAAAATTTGGTTCAACCCAATCTATGGTTGGGGGGTATGTGGAAGTCCCAGACCTGATTGCATTTTGCATATGTTAATAAGAGATCCTTCTCCTTAGTATTTCATGTGTAAATGTACTGGTTCATATGTGGTTTTTATGGCTGTTATATCCTTGTTATTTATGTTGGTTATGAGTATGTTTTATAATAGACTTGATTTATGGCTCTTATCATGTTTTTATTGGTAAATTAATGAACAATGAATGTATGACCTAATAGATGATAATGAAACTATTTTGATAAGGTATCAATGCTTCTTTACGAATCTCAGATAAGTACGAGACCCCTATGCTCATATATGTTGTTATGACATGTAGATTGCATACTTTTGACATGTTTGACGGAATTACTGCCATGGATAGTAGGGGTTAGATAAAGTACTTGTACCAATGATTGCATTAGTAACCTTATTCCATTATCATTTTTGAAAGTTTCATGAATTTATGGGAAATAGCCTGAGAACTAGCCCTGAAAAGGTGGCTCATAATTTAGGGTCGTTGGCTCAGAACTTCCTGAAAAAGTCTACAGTCGCATGCATGGATTTATTATGGGAGAGGCTGAGGGTTTATATCAATAAAATGAAAAGTTTCCTGAGGATTTAAGATCTTGGAAGGATTGGTTTCCTCCTGAAGGGTCTGTAGCTCATGAGGAAGGTTATTTTGGTTTGGTTTCATCAGTTCCACTTCCTTAACTATACACGGGGAGTTGAATCATGTCATAGTAGCCTTTCGTCACATGTTTACCCCAATGAACTAGTTAACTTGGGTAAATGTGGGAGGCAGGTTTTACATGGTGTATCAGAGCATGGTTGTGCTCTCTTTGGGTGATATATCATACCACATGGTTTTTTTCTCTTTGGGTGATGTCTGGTTTCCGTTCTCTTTGTGTGATATCTGATACCACAAAGTGGTGTCAGAGTATGGTTCACCACTTGGATTGGATGGGAGGTGTGTTGGTCATTAATACATCTTGATTACATATGTATTCTTTATGCTTGTGGTATATGTGATTATTGTCTATGCATTGTGGTGGTCATTGTTACCATTGTGTCTCCAAGTGGAAGTTGATGGTGTTGTTGTTGGGATATGTTTATCATGTATGCATGTCGGTTGTATATGCATTTGTTATGCATGTCAGTGTTTATATGTTGTTATGCATGCATTTTCATGGTTATGGTTATGCATGCATGGTAGGTCAGACATGCATTGTGAGGTCATTATATGTAGTTTGTGTCATCATGATGTTGTTGGTATGTCATGATGCTAATGTGTTGGCTGAGATAGAGTAGGAGATGTAGATCATCAAAGCGAGGTTGCAACATTGGACTTCAAGGTAAGAGCAATTTTTCATATAGGTTTGTATGTTGGCATGCAGGTATGTTGGTTAATGGTTGTTATAAGAATTCGGGTTATGTACATGTCTATCACTCTATGGTTGTTGCGGTTACATGTATGATAAATGTTAGTTAATCAGTGTAGTTATATGCACATGTGTTGGATAGTCATGAATGGTAGTAACTTGTTGTTGTATGCATTGAAATCATACATATGATGAGTATGGTAATTGCACTTAAGATCTTGATGTTATATGTATCATGTTAATCTCGATTGGCCTATATAGATGATTATGGTTATGGTATTCATGTAATAGTTGACATATTTGTGATAATGTGTTGTACTAATCTAGTCCGATCGTGCAAATGTGATTGTTATGCATGAATGACAATTGTTTATGAGCTTATGATGTGAAAATTTTAGCTAGTTTATGTTATGGATATCATGACCTTATTTATATTTGAATTGATGTGGTTGTGATGTTATATCATGCTAATTTAGATTGATTGTGTAGTCTACAAGATATCCTCCCCTGAGATACATTGCGGTATGATTTTGATTATGTCGTCTATTTGGTGTTTGAGTGCTTGATTATGTCGTCTATTTGGTATGAGTTTACATATGTCTTCTATGTGGTGCTTGAATGTTTGATTATGTCATGTATATGTTGTTTGAATTGTTGAATAATTGCATTCTATGAGTATGTGTCTATGAAATTGTATGAGTAAATGATCTTGTTTTAAGATGGTTGTACTAACACATATGTGTTGAGACAATTGATATGTACTTGAGTGTAAGTAGGTGATAGTTGTAGCATTTTGTATTATGACTAATGAATGTGAGTTGATTGTTGATTATGACATGGTTTTAGACTTGGTAAAGGTTGATTTCAAATTAATAGATATGTTGTCTTGATCTTTGGAACATGTGGGTGACATGTGTGTTCAATTACAAGGAAACGTGATTGGCACAACAAGGTAAGATAACTTGTATATTGTTATATTTATTTATGCGCTGATAGTTATGTTTTTAGGGCAGTATAATTTAGGGAATTGCATGACAAAAGAGACTGCCATGAAATCTTGAAGAAAGCTCAGGTTGAATTTCCCTTGGAGGCAGTGGGAACCATGGGGAATGATTCATGGTGTTTTTTGATAGTCTTGTGCTTTTGGTATTTTGTGATTTTTTTGAGCTTGATTTTCAGTTTTGATTATGTCTAGTGCATGGTCATGACACTTTGTTTGTGGTGTCGTATTGTATTGATTTTCATGGTTTTCCTTGGTATTTCCTTTTATGTTTTGAGGATCTTGGGAATTGGTTGGAAAAGAGGAAATTTAGTGGAGCTCAAGGAGAGCCAAATGAAGTCCAACAAGTGATGTAAGGCCTGGATGAAACCTGATTCATGTATAAGGGAAGCTGAAGGCAAGATTATGACAGTTGGTTGGATTGGTGGGGTCCATTGGTGTAAGTGGAAAGTGGCAGGACAATCATGAGAAATGTAACAAGAAAGGTACAAGTAAATGGAGGTGAGGCATCATATGCCTTGGCTATGTTGGGAACTATTTTTATCGATGTTGTGTATACGTTGCATAGATAAATGGAGTTCTCTTAACCTTAACCTTATGATATATGGAAATGATGTTGAGATTATGATTATGATGATGTTTATTATGTATACATGTATGTCTGTGTGTCGTTGTATGACAAGGTTGTCAAGGATCATGATTGTTTTATGATAATGTTTATATATATGTATGTATGTATGTATCTATGTCATTATCTGACAAGGTTGTTAGGGGTAACTATTGTGGAGGAATGATTGCTTATGCAGGTGAATGGCATGAAGAGGTTCTTGGTTATGAGGAATCAAGTGGGAAGAGTAACCTTGATAGATATAGAAGGTAAATACCATGTGGATATGAATTGATATTATATTCATGTACTATGCATATATTTATGCTATGGACATGTAATGCTGAGGGATACATCAGTGGAATGGAAGCAGTGTGATCGATGACATGTTGGAACATGCATGAATAATGGAAATGGAAAGAAAATAGAAGCAAGGCTTCTTGGTAGAGTCAGTGCATGTTCTATGGATGTGAAATACTATTGTTGTATATATGTTGTACATGTTGCACCTGTGATGTTGTGTGTATGCAGTATTCTGTATAGATGGTGTTGTGAACATCTTGTTTATGCAATGATATGTATAGATGGTGTTGTGTACATGTTGTTTATGTAGTGTTGTGTACATATGGTGTTGTGTGCATGTTGGATATGCAGTGTTGTGTACATATGGTTTTGTGCGCATGTTGGACATGCGGTGTTGTGTACAAATGGTGTTGTGCACATGTTGGATATGTGATGCTGTGTACATAAGGTGCTTTGCGCATGTTGCATATGCATTTCTATGTACATATGACGTGGTGTGCATGTTGTACATATGGTGTTGTGTGTATGATTTTACATGTGGTGTCGTGTACATGTTGTACATGGGGTGCTTTGTGCAGGTGGTGTTGTGTACATGTCGTGAATATGGCACTGTGTACATGCGATGCTGTGTACATGTCGTGCATGTGGTGTTGTTTAAATGTGGTGCTATGTACACATTGTGCATGTGGTGTTATATACAGGTGGTATTGTGTACATGTTGTACATGTGATACTGTGTTCATGGTGTACATGTTGTGTTGTACACATGTGATATTGTGTACATTGAATGTACATGTTGCGTTGTGCACATGTGGTATTGTGTGCAAGTCGTAAATGTTGTGTTGTGCACATGTGGTATTGTGTGCATATCTAATGCAACCATAAGGCCAAAAATACCCAAAGATGCAAGGTTAGCAGAATTAACCCCAAATTACCTCCATTAACCTTAAACGTTCATATTTTAATCATATGCACGTGAAAGCTTAACAATAAGTGGCTCTTGGGTTTATAACTCATATAACCATATAATATTTTTTTACCTTTATGCATTGGCCGCCCCTTCACATTACCTTATAGAAAACACAGCTGCAAATTTATACAAACCTTGTGGACTTGTGGTTTATGGGCCCACACATGACTTGACCAATCACAACGAATCACACTTCACAACTTATATAACTTCCCAACACCGATGCGAAATCTCTCTGGAACTGTGATGTAATCTCCACCGTTGGCCTATGCCAGATCCAATGGTCCTGCTGTACCATCTCACACCGCCATCTCCCATTTGTATTGCATCACAATCAAAACAACTTACCATACAATGTTTAAACAATAAACTCTAAAATTGCCGATGTGCGATATGCGATTTAACTCTCCACCCGACACATGTCCACTTCGAAATTTTCTCAACTTACAGCATCGCAACTTAAATCATTTACCTTGCGATGTCGTTAACAATAAACACTAAATCTTCCAATGTACGATATGCACTTGCATCCTCTGCCCAACACATGTCCACTTCACAACTTTTCAAACTTAACTTTGCGATGTAATCTGGTCAGTCCATCTCTCACTTCAATTTTGTGATTTAATCCTCGTCGTCTGATCGCCTCCTTTGGAAATATTCTAAAGGTTTTATGTCTTAATCAATTTCTATGTTTCTTCGGTTTTCGCCGCTCTACAGCTCCATCTTCTCCACGCTACTCCCTGCGATAGTTCATTCAATGAACTCATGCAACTCCCTCTTTATCCACGGTGTTAAAACCCTCATGAGCTTTATTCTGGTTATCCAATCATTCAAAGAACAATTTTGTTTTCTGCAACACCTCTGCACACTTTTCTCAATCCAGAATTCATAATTTATTCATCTTTGACTTGCACAACAATTTTAATTGCACCCATTCTCTCCAATTAACTTCTCTCACATCTAATTGCTCCAGAATTGGAATCACTCATGATTCTACTAAGTTCTTCCACTTTAAATCCTTTTCACTCTGAAAGACTTATACACTCATCAAAATTCAAGTAATCAGTAATGTATCATACATAAATCAAATTTCTTCTTTTAGGGATCACTCAGCACATAAAAGAACAATCACATAGTTTGTAATTTATTAACACTCCGCACTCCACATAAACTCGAAATTGAGTTGTATATTTACAAACAAATAATTACAGTAATGCGACCTTCTCTCAGCTTGATTTTCTTTATCAGTGGCCTTTTCTCATCCCTCTCTATATATCTAACTACGCTCGTAGTTTTACAATCAAATCCCTATCTAAGAATCATTCACTGTCCTTTATGCCTTTGAGGTTTACAAATTTATACAAAAGACTCTGTAACCAATTCTGGTTTAGATCCATAGGTTACTCAACTAAATCCTAAGGATCATCTCAAATCCATAAAATCATCAACTAATTCCTTAAGTCTAGGTTTCACAATCCCTTTGAAATCTCAACTATCTTAAATCTCTCATGTTCTCCTACATTCGACAACATTTACAAATATGCCTCACAATATTTAATTAAATCCTATTCTAAATGTCTCACATAAAATTACTCAAAACATTGAAAATTACATTAATTAAATATTATATAAAACCAACTCCCTTTAAATATAATACCCCCTAGATTCTACTAAATGTACAAAATTTTGGAACCATGATGCTTCTGCATCAGACTCCCAAGGTAGAAAATAGTCATGATCTCCAGATCATGTGTCTTCAATGGTGATGGAATTCCTCCTAGATCCCAGAATTTGTTTTGTAGTCTATCTTTGGTTGTTGTTGTTGTTGTTTTCTGTTGTTCTCCAGGTATCCATACTTTATGTTTCATTGCCCCACTAGCCATGCTCTCACAGTATGTTGTTGTCTTTCTCTTGCTGCTGCTGCTTTGCTTTCTTGTTTTTGTCTTCTTCTGAGACACTTTCATCATCAACCTTATTATTCTTTCAATATCCATGTCCAGTTTATCTTCTTACTGGTCATCACTTTGCCACTTGTTGCTGCACTCTGTCCATTCATCTTCAAATTGTTGTTTGTTACCTTCACTTTGAATTTGTTGGATTCTTACTACCATCCTTACATCCTTACCCTCTTCTTCATGATTTCCATTCTTGACAAATTCTTTGTCTTCCTTCTTCAACAATTCATCCTGAGTGTATATCCTCTGCTTTTACAACTTTCTTCTTTGAAGGTCTAACTTTCTATATAACTCAAAAATTTCAATTGGAGTATAATTTGGAAACTTTACACAATTTTCAATACCTTCACTTGTTGTTTTCCCTCTATTAAATCTACACACATGTCTAAATCATCATGCTTAAAATTTCCAATCATATTAGGCACAATAAATACCTTTTCTTCATCATGATTTTTAATTGCATCTTCAATGTAGAGTTCTTCTTTCTTTTGAACAATCTTCAGTAATTGTTCCTTTTATGTTGTCATCTCAACGAATTCCATGGTTATCTCCATTGTGCCTATCATCATGATTTAATGATGATCCCTCATTATGTTTTCAGCTAACATAGTTTCTTCTTCATTAGGTTCCTTGACATTTTCCATTCACTGTCCTATCTTACATGCATAACTTACATTAGCACATGAATTAAAAATATAAGGCCTCAATGCCTCTTCCTCCTCTGACAACATCTTAGTATGTTGCTCTAAGATTTCCTCTAACTCCTCTGTCAGCACATCAGTATGTTGATCCAAGTTCTCTTCTGAGCTCTTGAGACTTTCATACAGTCTCACTTCTTCCTCTTCATCATTATAGAATGAAAGATAATCATTCCAATCTTCTTCAGGTTCAAAAAGAATTTATCTTTGACCATAATCTCCTTCTGGATCAATGCTATGGTCATCTATTGTCACAGTTTCCTTCTCTTCAAGATGACTGTTCACATATTCCTCACTCAAACCATTAAACATAGAATTAAATTCTCTTACCTGAGGATTTTTATCTCCATGTCTTAACTCATATCTTCCATTCCAATCTTCACCGTTACCAACTTCAGTATTCTGCTGCACATTTCCATGAGACCTCTCTATCTCCTTTTGATTTTGAGATCTTGCTATCTCAGTCTTAATTTGAACAAATTTTAGATTCTACTCCTTATTATTAACAAAATCTAAATTTTGTTCATCATCCTGTGATGTACCTGCAATCATACACAAATAATTAGTTTTAAAAATAATGACCTTTCGGTCTTGTTTGATGCTTCAAGCACCAATCTTTCACAATGTACTTTTTGGTTTTCAAAAGATCCTTTTTGCTGTGACTCAATTCCTTTGAGTCTCTCGTTCTCCAACAAGTCAATATGTCTCTTCTCAAGTTCTGTGAACTCGTTTATCAGTTTTACATTCCATCTTTTTTGCAATAGGTTCCATCTAATCTATTTCCTCATTCTCCACCCTTGTCTTTGGTATTCATTCTCTTTCTCTTGTCGCCATCCATGTAGTCCTTCCAACTATACTCTCATCACTGCAAGATTTCTCTTTCGCTCCTCGTTACTCATCTTACCTTTATGGCATTCTATAGAACCTCTTCTATGATCCCCCGTGGCCATCTTTGTCATGATCTCATCCATGCTTGATTGGTGATCTACAACATAGCCTTCTCTTGTAGCAATCTCCTCTTGTTACTCAATACCTTATCAAGCTTCCTCTCTAAGCTTGATCTCTCCCTAGGTATTCTCTCTCTTGGTTCACTCTCTTGAACCTTCTAGAGCTTCGCTGCTCCTCTTGCTTCTGCACTCAGTCACCTCTCTCCTTTATTCCAACCTCTAGGTAGATAGGTTCATTGCCATCATCATTAAAAAATCTGCTTGTTCTTGGCTACAATCATCAAACATCTTCATAGCATTTCTTTCAATCAATAATTCATCATTAATTAATTGAAAACATGAAGACCATACCTCACTGTCCAATTTTCTTAACACATAATGTTGGTGCAGTTTCTATTTTCTGTCTGCTGACTTTACCTTTACAGTTTGCAGTTGTCACTATCCATTCATAAACATTTTTCTCAATTTGTTCTTTCAATAATATGATCTTCTTTCTCCTAAAGTAGATTTTTCTTCTATCTCTTTATTGTTCTTTCAAAAATCAATTTATCAATCACCAATTTTAAAATCAACAAGAAAATCATTTTCTTTTTTTTACCTCAATCACATTCAGATCCGATTCTTCTCTTCGCTTTTGCTGCACCTCTGATTTCTAAAAACTCTTCTTGTTCAGTTCTCTTCAAAGAACTCTTACTATCCCAATTTTTCGTCCGAAGAACATACCTGCTCTAACTTTCTCCCAAAAGAGCTTTTACTCACTCTGATACCAAATGATGCAACCATAAGGCCGCAAATACCCAAAGAGCGGGGTTAGTAGAATTAACCCCACATTACCTCCATTAACCTTAAATGTTAGTATTTTAATCATATGCACACGAAAGCCTAAAAATAAGTGGCTCTCAATTTTATAACTCATATAATCATAATGATTTTTTTACCTTTATGCATTGGCCACCCCACATTACCTTATCGCATTCACGACTGCAAGTTTATACAAACCTCACAGACCTATGGTTTATGGGTCCACACACGACCTGACCAATCACAATGAATCACACTTCGTAACTTATATAACTTAGCAGATCGAAACCCATAACAAATAACTTTAACAACTAAACAATCCCAACGTCGATGCGAAATATGTTGGGTGTGGAGCCTGATTATCTTGTTTATTTTGTATCACAGCATTGGACCCCTGTACCTTAATGGGGCGGCAACGCCGCCCATAATTAAACGCTGCCTGGGGGGTCCAGGGGGCGCGACTGTGACTTTATGGAGCCCCCCCCCCGGCGGGGGGTTTCGGGGCAGGGCCCTCGAAGCTAAAAACAGATGTAAAATTTCCTTGTAAAAGTATAGTAATTTCTAGTCAATCTGGGCCGTTCATTAGGCGGATGATCTGACGATAGAAGTTATGTTTAATTTAGGGTTTTTTGCCCTAGAAGGCAGCCCTTCACTATGTATGAGGGTATTGTATTGTGGCTGTGTATGGGATGTGTATTCTCAGAGCGAGAAACATATAGGGAGACTGTAAGAGAGAACAAAGGATATTACAACGGATCTATTATAGGTTGTGTCTCTTTAATTTGTTGGATAATAGAAAGGAAGGACTGGTTGTTTAGGGTGGATGTAGCCCAAACTGGGTGAACCACGTATATCTGTGTCTCTCTGGTTTTATGTGTTTTTGTTTTCTGCATATTTTAAAGTTTCACATTGCTCTGCAATATATAATTTTCTAACAACTGGTATCAGAGTTGAAAGTCTATTTGGCTGATAAACTCATAGGAAAGAAGGGTTCCTGGTTCGAGTGGGAGAAATGGCGGAGGATGGTAAGTTTAGGGTCGAGAAATTTAACGGCCAAAACTTCCCGCTGTGGAAGATGTAGATGGAAGATTATCTATATCAGAAAGATCTGTACCTACCAATGAGCGGAAAAAAAAAGAAGCCAACGGTTATGACAGGTTCAGAATGGGAGATTCTCGATAGAAAGGCACTTGCAATAGTACGGCTGTGCCTCGCAGCGTCGATAGCCTTCAATATTTCGAAGGAAACAACAACAGAGGGTTTGATTAAGGCGTTGGCGAAACTATATGAAAAACCCTCCACCTTAAACAAGGTATTTCTCATGAAATGTTTATTTAATATGAAGATGTCAGAAGGTGGATTTGTTGTAGACCATTTAAATGATTTTAATACAGTTACCAGTCAGTTAAGTTCTGTAGGGGTAAAATTTGATGATGAAGTTAGGGCTCTTTTATTTCTATGCTCATTTCCAAAAAGCTGGAATGGTTTAGTTATGGCCATTAGTAACTCTATCTTTGGATCTAGTACTTTAAAGTTTGATGATGTTTTCGGTGCTATCCTTAGCGAGGAAATGCGACGGAAAAGCTCCGGTGAGACATCGGGTAATGCTTTGAGTGCAAAGTATAGGGGAAGAAGAATGGAAAGGGGAAAGAGCTCAGGATATTGCAGTAAATCAAGGAAAGGCAGATCCAAGTCCAGATCGGGGATAGTGTGCTGGAAATGTGGAAAGAAAGGACACCTAAAGAAAGACTGTAGATCTCGGAAGGGAAAATAAGGAGACGCACAGCAAGAAAACAATCATGAAGCAAATGTGATAGGTGATGTGTTACAAGATGCTTTAATTATTTCTTTCGAAAATGTTACTGATTCCTGGGTAGTAGATTCAGGGGCCTCTTTCCATGCCACACCTGATAAGAAATATTTTCATGAATATGTTCAAGGAGATTTTGGACAAGTTCGTTTGGCTGATGATAAACCCTGTAAAATTGTTGGAATGGGTAAAGTTCTTGTAAAACAATAGAATAGAAACCAACGGCTATTAAAGGAGGTAAGGCATGTTCCAGATCTGAAGAAAAATCTAATTTCAATAGGGCAGTTATGTGGTGAAGGTTGTGTGACAACTTTCACAAATGAAACTTAGAAGGTCACCAAAGGAGCCCTAGTAATAGAAAAAGGCGAAAAGGTTGGTACATTGTATTTATGCATGGTATTTCTAACTCTGTTAATGCTTTAACTTCCAAAGGAGTAGATGCAACATTATGGCATCATAGGCTTGGACACATGAGTGAGAAGGGGATGAAGGTTCTTCACTAAAAAAAATTGTTTCCAGGTTTGAATAATGTTGATTTGGATTTATGTGAGAATTGCATTTATGGAAAACAAAAGAGAGTCAGATTTCTCAGAGTTGGGAAAGAAAAGAAGAGCAAAAAATTAGAGATTGTGCATACAAATGTATGGGGACCTGCTTAGGTATCATCTCTTGGTGGCTCTTGTTATTATGTTACTTTTATTGATGATGCAACTAGAAAAAATTGGATTTATTGTATTCAGAATAAATCTGATGCATTTGATACTTTCAAGAAATGGAAAGCTTTGGTTGAGATTGAGATAGGAAAGAAGTTGAAGTGTCTCAGATCAGACAATGGAGGTGAATATTGCAGAAAATATTTTGACAGGTACTGTTCAGAAAATGGAATACGTAGAGAGAAGATAGTTCCATGAACACCACAAGAAAATGGTGTATCAGAAAGGATGAACAGAACAATCATGGAGCATGCAAGGCGCATGAGATTGCATGCAGGATTTCCTTTACAATTTTGGGCAGATGCTATAGATACTGCTATTTATATAATAAACAGAGGGCCTTCAAGTTCCTTGGATGGTGGTATTCTAGAGGAATCATGGACAGGTAAAAAGGTAAACTACGCTTTTTTAAAACCTTTTGGTTGTGAGGCCTTTGTCCATATTAATAAAGAAAATAGAACAAAACTTGAGGCAAAATCAAAGAAAAGTACCTTTATTGGATATGGTGTTAATGATTTTGGTTATCACTTATATGATTATGAAAATCACAAAATCATTAGAAGCAGAGATGTAATATTCAATGAAAAGGTCTTGTATAAGAATCAGTTGCAGGGAAAGAAACAGGAAAAAGAAAAAAAAGAATACATAGTTCTTGATGAGATCACAGAAAAAGTAAAGGTGCCTGAAAATAATAATAATCAACAGCCAAAGCAACAACAACAGGCACCTCAAACACCTGAAAGTGGTGTTAGAAGATCTACCAGGATAAGTAGACCCCCTGAACGATACTCTCCTTCATTATATTATTTATTGTTGACTAATTCTGGTGAACCTGAATGTTATAAAGAAGCAATGCAGGTTGAAAGCAGGAAGAAGTGGGAGCTAGCCATGGAAGAAGAGATGGACTACTTAATGCATAACCAGACTTGGGACTTAGTCAGGTTGTCTGTAGGTAAAACTACATTGCAGAATAAATGGATTTACAAGCTGAAGGAAGAAGATGGAGGAAAACAGAGGTACAAAGCTAGACTTGTGGTGAAGGGGTTTGCACAGAAGAAAGGTATTGATTTTGATGAAATATTTTCTCCTGTTGTTAAGATGACTTCAATTAGAACTATTTTAAGTCTTGTAGCAGCAGAAGATTTACATCTTGAACAGTTAGATGTAAAGGCAGCATTTCTCCATGGCGATTTGGAGGAAGATATCTATATGCAGCAAATAGAAGGATATGAGGTCAAAGGGAAAGAAAAATTAGTGTACAGGTTAAAGAAGAGCTTGTATGGCTTAAAATAGGCTCCAAGGCAGTGGTATCTAAAATTTGATAGGTTTATGTCTGAACAAGGTTATACTAGATGTCACTCTGATCATTGTGTTATTCTGAAAAAGCAAATTGATGGCAACTATATTATACTGTTATTGTATGTAGATGACATGCTTGTTGCAATGTCTAACATGCAGGAAATAAATGTACTCAAAAGAAAATTGGCAAATTCATTTGCAATGAAGGATTTGGGAGCTGCAAAACAAATCCTTGGTATGAGAATAACCAGAGACAGGAAAAATCGCAAATTAACATTGTCTCAGAATGAGTACATACAAAAGGTGTTGAAAATATTTAATATGTAGAATGCAAAACAAGTTAGTACACCTTTTGCTATCCATTTCAAACTTAGTAAGGAGATGTTCCCCAAGACCCAAGAAGAAATGGAATATATGTCTAAAGTTCCATATGCATCAGTAGTTGGAAGCTTAATGTATGCAATGGTCTACACAAGGCCTGATATTGCACATGCAGTGGGAGTTGTAAGAAGGTACATGAAAAATCCAGGAAAAGAACATTGGATGGCAGTAAAATGGATTCTCAGATATTTGAGAGGTACAACAAATCAAGCATTATGCTTTGGTGGTTAAAACACTTCTCTACAGGGATATGTTGATGTAGATATGGCAGGTGACAGAGATAATAGGAGGAGCACTACAGGATATGTATTTACTGTAGTGGAAATAAATCACGTTGGTTTCTTAAAAAATCCAGTGTTGTTGCACCCTCAACAAAAGGCAGTATGTTGCTACTACAGAGGCTAGTAAAGAAATGATTTGGTTACAAAGGTTTATGGATGAATTGGGTAAGAAGCATGATATGGGCACATTATACAGTGATAGCCAAAGTGCCATTCATCTTTCAAAGAACTCAGCATTTCATTCCAAGACTAAACACATACAGCTCAAGTACCATTTCATATGGTTAATATTGGAAGATGGATAGTTGAAGTTGGAAAAGATACACACTAGCCAAAATCCTGCAGATATGCTAACAAAAGTTGTAAACAGGGAGAAATTGAGATTATGCTTAGTTTCAATTGGTCTTCAAGGATGACGATGAAGATAAGAAACAACCAGGTCCAAAGAGGAGTCATTGTCCAGCAAATGAAGCAGTGATAGAGTTGCTACAATCAGTCTTCAAGTGGGAGATTGTTGGGTGTGGAGCCTGATTATCTTGTTTATTTTATATCACAGCATTGGACCCCTGTACCTTAATGGGGCGGCAATGCCGCTCGTAATTAAATGCTACCTGGGGGGTCCAGGGGGGGGGGGGGGCGACTGTGACTTTATGGAGCCCCTCTCCCTGGCGGGGGGGTTTCGGGGGCAGCGCCCCTGAAGCTAAAAACAGATGTAAAATTTCCTTGTAAAATTATAGTAATTTCTAGTCAATCTGGGCCGTTCATTAGGTGGATGATCTAACGATAGAAGTTATGTTTAATTTAGGGTTTTTTGCCCTAGAAGGCATTCCCTCATTATGTATGAGGTTATTGTATTGCTACTGTGTATGGGATGTGTATTCTCAGAGCAAGAAACAGATAGGGAGACTGTGAGAGAGAACAGAGGATATTACAACGGATCTGCTGTAGGTTGTGTCTCTTTACTTTGCTGGATAATAGAAAGGAAGGACTGGTTGTTCGGGGTAGACGTAACCCAAACTGGGTGAACCACGTATATCTGTGTCTCTCTAGTTTTATGTGTTTTGTGTGCTTTTGTTTTTCGCATATTTTTAAGTTTCGCATTGCTCTGCAATATATATTTTTCTAACAAAATCTCTCTAGAACTGCGATGTAATCTCCACCGTTGGTCTATGCCAGATCCAACGGTCCCACTGTACCGTATCACACCACCATCTCCCGTTTGTATCACATCGCAATGAAAACAACTTATCATGTGATGTTTAAACAATAAACTCTAAAATCGCCGATGTGTGACATGCAATTGAACTCTTCGCCCGACATGTGTCCACTTCGCAATTTTCTCAACTTACCACATCACAAATTAAATCATTTACCTTGCTATGTCGTTAACAGTAAACACTAAAACCGCCGATGTGCGATATGCGCTTGCATCCTCCGCCCGACACATGTCTACTTCACAACTTTTCAAACTTAACTTTGCGATGTAATTTGGTTTGTCCATCTCTCACTCCAGTTCTCTGATTAATCCTTGTCGTCCGATCGCCTCCTTTGGAAATCTTCTAAAGGTTTTCTACCTTATTCGATTTCTCTGTTTCTTCGGCTGTCGTCACTCTACAACTCCATCTTCTCCACGCTACTCTCCTACGATATTTCATTCAATGAACTCATGTGACTCCATATTTCTAGATGGTGTTAAAACCCTCCTAAGCCTTATTCCTGTTATCCAATCATTCACAGAATGATTTCGGTTATTGCAACACCTCTGCACACTGTTCTCAATCCATAATTCGTAATTTATTCATCTTCGACCTGCACAACAGTTTTAATTGCACTCATTATCTCCAATTATCTTCTCTCATAACCAATTTATCCAAAACTAGAATCACTCATGATTCTACTCATTTCTTCCACTGTAAATCCTTTTCACCCAGAAATACTTATACACTCATCAAAATTCAAGTAATTAGTAATGTATCATACATAGATTAGATTTCTTCTTTTACGGATCACTCTGCACATAAAAGAACAATCACATAGTTTGTAATTTATTAACACTTCGCACTCCACATAAACTCGAAATTGAGTTGTAGATTTACAAACAAATATTATAGTAATGAGACCTTCTCTCAGCTTGATTTTATTTATCAGTGGCCTTTTATCATCCCTCTCTCTATATCTATATATGCCCGTAGGCTTACAATTAAATCCCCTATCTAAGAATCATTCATTGTCCTTTATTCCTTTGAGGCTTACACATTTATACAAAAGGTTCTGTAACCAATTCTGGTTCAAATCCATAGATTACTCCACTAAATCCTAAGGATCCTCTCAAATCCATAAAATCATCAACTAATTCCTTAAGTCGAGGATTCACAATCCCTTTGAAATCTCAACTATCCTAAATCGCTCATGTTCTCCTACATTCGAGAACATTTACAAATATGACTCGCAATATTTAATTAAATCCTATTCTAAATGTCTCACATACAATCACTCAAAACATTGAAAATTACATTAATCAAATACTTTAGAAAACCAACTCCCTTGAAATATAAGACCCCCTATATTATACTAAATGTACAAAATTATGGAACCATGATGCTCCTGCATCAGACTCCTAAGGTAGAAAATAATCATGATCTCCAGATCATGTGTCTTCAATGCTGATGGAATTCCTCCTGGATCCCAGACTTTGTTTTGTAGTTTGTCTTTGGTTGTTGTTGTTGATATTTGCTGTTGTTCTCCAGGTCTCCATACTTTATGTTGCATTGCCCCATTGGCTATGCTCTCACAATCTACATTTGTCTTTCTCTTGCTGCTACTACTTTGCTTTCTTGCCGCTGTCTTCTTCTGAGACACTTTCATCATCAAACTTCTTATTCTTTCAATCTCCATGTCCAATTTATCTTTTGGCTAGTCATCACTTTGCCACTCGTTGTTGCACTCTGTCCATTCATCTTCAAATTATTGTTTGTTACCTTCACTTTGAATTTATTGGATTCTTAATACCATCCTTACATCCTGACCCTCTTTTTCATGATTTTCATTCTTGACAAATTCTTTGTCTTTCTTCTTCAACAATTCATCCTGAGTGTATATCCTCTGATTTTCCAACTTTTTTCTTTGAAGGTCTAACTTTCTATATAAATCAACAATTTCAATTGGAGTAGAATTTGGAAAATTTACACAGTTTTCAATACCTTCACTTTTTTTTGACCAATCATCAGATGGCCCTTCTCTCTCTACTAAATCTACACACATGTCTAAATCATCATGCTTAAAATTTCCAATCTCATTAGGCACAATAATACCTTTTCTTCATCATGCTTTTTAATTTCATCTTCAGTGTAGAATTTTTCTTTCTTTTGAACAATCTTCAGTAATTGTTCCTTTCTGTTGTCATCTCCACAAATTCCATGGTTATCTCCATTGTGCCTATCATCATGATGTAATGCTGATCCTTCACTATGTTTTCAGCTAACATATTTTCTTCTTCGTTAGGTTCCTTGACATTTTCCATTCGCTATCCTATTTTATCTGCATAACTTACATTAACACATGAATTAAAAATATAAGGCCTTAGTACCTCTTCCTCCTTTGGCAACATCTCAGTATGCTGCTTCGACCTTTACTCTAACTCCTTTGTCAACACATCAATATGCTTATTCGATTTCTCTTCTGAGCTCTTGAGAATTTTATACAGTCTCACCTCTTCCTCTTCATCATTATAGAATGAAAGATAATCATTCCAATCTCCTTTAGGTTTAGAAATAATTTCTCTTTGACCATAATCTCCTTCTAGATCTTTGCTATGGTCATCTATTGTCACAATTTCCTTCACTTCAAGATGATTGTTCACATATTCCTCAATCAAACCATTAAACATATAATTCAATTCTCTTACCTGAGGATTTTTATCTCCATGTATTAACTCATATCTGCCATTCCAATCTTCACTGTTACCAGCTTCAATATTCTGCTGCACATTTCCATGAGACCTCTCTGTCTCCTTTTATTTTTGAGATCTTGCTATCTTAGTATTAATCTAAACAAATTTTAGAGTCTGCTCCTTCTTCTTAAAAAAATCTAAAGTTTGTTCATCATCCTGTGATGTACCTGCAATAATACACAAATCATTAGTTTTAAAAATACAAGACCTTTCGGTCTCGTTTGATGCTTCAAGCACCAATCTTTCACAATGTAATTTTTGGTTTTCAGTAGATTCTTTTTGTTGTGACTCAATTCCTTTGAGTCTCTCCTTCTCCAACAAGTCAATATGTCTCTTCTCAAGTTCTTTGAACTCGTTTATCAGTTTGACATTCCATATTTTTTGCAATAGGTTCCATCTAATCTGTTTCCCCATTATCCATCCATGTCTTTGGTATTCATTCTCTTTCTCTTGTAGCCATCCCTGTAGTACTTCCAACTATATTCTCATCACTACAAGATTTCTCTCTCGCTCCTCATTACTCATCTTAGCTTTATGGAATTCTCTAGAACCCCTTCTATGACCCTCCATGGCCATCTTCCTCATGAGCTCATCCAGGCTCGATTGGTGATCTACAACATAGCCTTCTATTGTAGAAATATCCTCTTGCTACTCAATTCTTTATCAAGCTTCCTCTCTGAGCTTGATCTCTCCCTAGGTATTCTCTCTCTTAGTTCACTCTCTTGAACCTTATAGAGCTTTGCTGCTCCTCTGGCTTCTGCACTCAGTCACCTCTCTCCTTTCTTCCAACCTCTAGTTGGATAGGTTCATTTCCGTCATCATCAAAAAATCTGCTTGTTCTTGGCTACAATAATCAAACATATTTCAATCAATAATTCATCATTAATTAACTGAAAACATGAAGACCATACCTCACTGTCCAATTTTCTGAACACATGTTGCTGTTGCAGTTTCTCTTTTCTGCCTGCTTTCAATCAATAATTAATAATTAATTAACTGAGAACATGAATACCATACCTCACTGTCCAATTTTTTGAACACATGTTTCTATTGCAGTTTCTCTTTTCTGCCTGCTGACTTTACCTTTACTGTTTGTAGTTGTCACTATCCCTTCATAAAAAAATTTCTCAATTTGTTCTTTAAATAATATGATCTACTTTCTCCCAAAGTAGTTTTTTCTTATATCTCTTTACAGTTCTTTCAAAAATCAATTTATCAATCACCAATTTTAAAATCAACAAGAAAATCATTTTCTTTTTTTACCTCAATCAGATTACATTTGATTCTTCTCTTCACTTCTGCTGCACCTCTAATTTCTGAAAACTATTCTTGTTCTGTTCTCTTCAAAGAACTCTTGCTGTCCCGATTTCTCCTCCGAAGAACATACCTACTCTAAATTTCTCGCAAAAGAGATTTTACTCGCTCTGATACCAAATGATGCAACCATAAGGCCGCAAATACCCAAAGATGCAGGGTTAGCAGAATTAACTCCATATTACCTCCATTAACCTTAAACGTTCATCTTTTAATCATATTAACACGAAATCTTAACAATAGGTGGATCTCGGGTTTATAAATCATATAACCATATAATAATTTTTTTTCCTTTATGCATTGGCCGCCCCTTCACATTATCTTATCGCATACACGGCTTAAAATTTATGCAAACCCCACATACCTGTGGTTTATGGGCCCACACACGACCTAACCAATCACAGTGAATTGCACTTCGCAACTTATATAACTTAGAAAATCACAACCCATAACAAATAAATTTAACAAATAAACAATCCCAACGCCGATGCGAAATCTCTTTGGAACTACGATGTAATTTCCAACGTTGGTCTATGCTAGATCCAACGGTCCCGATGTACTGTCTCACACCGCCATCTCCTGTTTGTATTGCATCGCAATCAAAACAACTTACAATGTGATTTGTAAACAATAAACTCTAAAATCACCGATGTGCGATATGCAATTGAACTCTCTGCGCGGCACGTGTCCACTTCACAATTTTCTAAACTTATCGCATCGCAACTTAAAACATTTACCTTGTGATGTCGTTAAAAATAAACACTAAAATTGCCGATGTGTGATACGTGCTTGCATCCTCCACCCAACACATGTCCAGTTTGCAACTCTTCAAACTTAACTTTACGATGTAATTTGGTTTGTCCATCTCTCACTTCAATTTTGCGATTTAATCCTCGCCGTCTGATCACCTCCTTTGGAAATCTTCTAAAGGTTTTCTATCTTAATTAATTTCTCTATTTCTTCGGTTGTCGCTGCTCTACAACTCCATTTTCTCCACGCTACTCCCTGTGATAGTTCATTCAATGAACTGATGTGACTCCATCTTTCTCCACGTGTTAAAAACCTCCTGAGCTTTATTCTGGTTATTCAATCATTCACAGAACAATTTCGGTTGCTGCAACACCTCTGTACACTGTTCTCAATCCAGAATTTGTAATTTATTCATCTTTGACCCGAAAAACAGTTTTAATTCCACTCATTCTCTCCAATTAGCTTCTCTCACAACCAATTGCTCCAGAACTCGAATCACTCATGATTCTACTCATTTCTTCCATTGTAAATCCTTTTCACTCAGAAAGACTTATACACTCATCAAAATTCAAGTAATTAGTAATGTATCATACAGAAATTCGATTTCTTCTTTTATTGATCACTTAGCACATAAAAGAACAATCACATAGTTTTTAATTTATTAACACTCCACACTCCACAGAAACTTAAAATTGAGTTGTATATTTACAAACAAATAATTACAGTAATGAGACCTTCTCTTGGCCTGATTTTATTTATCAGTGGCCTTTCTTCATCCCTCTCTCTATATCTAACTATGCCCGTAGAAGTACAATCAAATCCCCTATCTAAGAATCATTCATTGTCCTTTATGCCTCTAAGGCTTACAAATTTATACAAAAGGTTCTGTAACCAATTATAGTTCATATCCATAGGTTACTCAACTAAATCCTAAGGAAACTCTCAAATCCATAAAATCATCAACTAATTCCTTAAGTCTAGGATTAACAATCCCTTTGAAATCTCAACTATCCTAAATCTCTCATGTTCTCCTACATTCGAGAACATTTAAAAATATGCCTCACAATATTTAATTAGATCCTATTCTAAATGTCTCACATAAAATCACTCAAAACATTGAAAATTACGTTAATTAAATACTTTAGAAAACCACCCCCCTTGAAATATAAAGACCCCTAGATTCTACTAAATGTACAAAATTTTGGAACCATGATGCTCCTGCATCAATATCCTACATGTTGTGTTGTGCACATGTGGTATTCTTTACATGTTTTACATTTTTTTTTGTGTACGTGTGGTACTATGTATGTGTATTGCATAGTCATGGTACCATGACATGTGTATTCATTGTGTTGTACTCCGTGTATGTATATGTATTGTGTTGTATTTTAAATCGGGTGTAGGTGTACGTGTTGTGTCATAGAATAGATGTGGGTGTATGTGTTGTATTGTACACCAGATGTAGGTTTATGTGTTGTATTGTACACCAGATGCATGTGTATCTATTGTATTTTATGGAAGATGTAGGTGCATGTGTTGTATTGTACACTGGATGTAGGTGTATGTGTTGTATGTTAGGTGTAGGTGAATGTATTGTATGGTGTTGTATTATGTGTGTGGTTTTGTGCATGTGATGCACACTATGTGTATGTGTATGAGGTTGAAGAGAAGGCACCGATCCGGCGTGCATAGAGAAAGGACAAAGGACCGACTGAAGGATAAGTATTGATATTTTATTTCAGTTTTTAATTATGCATGTGATCTATGATTCTAGTTTATGATGGTTACACGTGATCTATGATTTTGATTTATGATGATTACATTTTGAGCTAACCGAATGTGATATTTTTATTCATGATGATTTGATCAAACAACTAGTTTGACTTGTTGTGACATGAAGTGAACAAAATTGCAGGTGTACCTTATTGACAACTATTGATGAGGTATGATTTGAGTTAATTTCAATATATTTTGATTCTAATGGAAGTTATGTGATTGGTATAGGAAAGCATGGTTTAAATTCCCAATTTGGGGTGGTTGAAACTAACTTCAAGAATTAGCAGCAAAAACAAAAATGATTTGAAACATGCAACAATATTGCTGGTAAATCACTTCAGGAGCTGGGCCATTTTGGGACACTAGTACCAAATAGTGTCTATTGATTTAGATGAGCATGATATGACTGATATCATGGTTTTGAGGTAGGTATATGCCTTGGTTGTTTGACCTTCCAATGTGAGGAAACCTTGCCAAGGGATGGATCACCCGGGAAAGGGGACGCCAAGGAACTTGGAAGGTGAGTGACTACACATAAGGGGGTGACCGGATTGCCAAAGGGACTAGGTAGAAGAGAAGGGAAGGCCAGGGGATGTATTTGTTTTTTTCATTACCATTTCTAGAGGGAATCAGATGCACATTGGGAGTGTGCCTTGAAACAACGAGCAGATAACTGTTCATTGAGGGAACATGTGGTGCAAGATTGTAGCATTGGACATTGGATGTGGAATTTGACTTTGGCATTGGACTAGAGACTTCCTGGGAAGGAAGTTAATCCTGGTTTTAGCCCCCTATGAATTTTTTGACAAGCAAACGGGGGATAAAATGTTTTTTGAGCCTTCAAGGAATGCATTTCCTCTGAAAACACATCATCCTTGAAAGCCTCCTTGTGCCTTTTTCCCTTTGAAGAATCCTCACTATTGTTCCTAGTTTAAAAGCCTCTCTGTTTCTGTGAAGAAAATGCCCAAAAGGCCTCCATTCCTCTTATTTCATTCCCACTAAACCCCACTTTTCACCTCTTTTTTCCCCTTTTAAATGTCCCTCATTAACCCTCTTAATATTCAAAAAACCCTGTTTAAGCCTTATGATATCCTTTGTTTGGCCTAAACACCCCTTATTCCCCCTACTGATTTCCTCTTTCGGCCTTAAAATGCATTTAAATTAGGCCAAAAACCCAATTTTTACTTTATAACAGGCTAAGCTCCTTTTCGGCCAGCCCCTTAACCACTTCCCCACATGACTCGCACCCAAAACCAAGCGCTAAAGGCATGGGCGCTAATCGCAATTGGAAGAATCAATGTGGGCGCATTCCTTTGTAAATTTGATTTTCCCTGATGTGAGGTCTTTTACTCTGTAGATCCCCGCCGTGATCTGAGCCATTGATCTCTTAAGATTTGAAAGTCAGCACTAACCCTGCGGCGCACCCGTCTCCTCTCTCCTATCACCCTCCGATTACATGAGAGCCGTCGATCTGTCTCCAGATCAGACGGTGGTCGCTTAATCACACCATCGCAATCGCCTAATCCCGTATCGATGGTCCTCTCGATTGGCACGCTCCGATTAGATCCTAGCCGTCCGTCTCGTGTGATCCAACGGCCCAGATCTCATCGCGCCCTGCTCATTGCCCCGCCTGTCTTCCCTTTCGATTGGATCTCCACCGTTGATCCATTTGGATCTAACGGTCCTTATTCATCCTGCCATCTCACTGACCCTTTTACCTCCCCGCTCCTCTTTAAATCTGGACCGTCCATCCACATAATCCAACAATCTGTAGTGAAACCGATGGCCCACTTCACCCACACATCTTCCCATTTCGCGCTCCACCTTACACCGTCCGATCTTCCCACTCCTGATCTGACGGCCACCATCAATATCGCGCAGTTTTCGTGTTCGAGCTTTAACGCCTGAGATTTACACGATATAAGTGGTTTTTAAGGGCCACATGTTGCGCAACTACGTATATCACGTTGATTCGGAGATTTTCCAAAACCGCCCAGAAGGCGTGCGATACCAGTGGTTTTCCCATCCAAAACCACCTTCCTCCCTTTGTTCCCACAACCTCCGTCATCTGATCTCAACCGTCCATTGATCCTCGATCCATGATCCATATTGCATCGCGTCTCTGCCATAGTTTGTTGATTGGATTTTCCTATTAACCTCATCGAATGATCCGAACCGTCGATCTCCTCCTTAGATCTGACGGCTCACAGTAAATTTCCCTCCACCCATGTCGGGTCCCACATCATAGGCCTCGCTTCATTCATTTTCCGTGATTTATTTCGTATTTGCCCAAAGTTAAAGCTTTGGTGTTTTAACACTATAGTGTTATTTCTCCGCCCATTTGACTATTAACGCCTCCATTAATTAATCCTGATTGTTGATCACCGTTTTAGCATATGATTGGACGGTCCGCGACCCTTATCACATCAAACCTCCATCAAGTCATTTCCTCGCCATTCTGCAGCGTTTTCGCCTGTTTTTCACCATTCATCCACTACAGCCATAGTTTCCATAGTTGCGCAACCATTCCGCAGGCCTCCACAACATTTCTTCTGCCACTCCCTGGATTTTTTAATTGGTTTATTTTATTGTGCAGGGTTTCACAAGAGTGATGAATTTAATCTATTTTCCATAATCACAACCACGACGATTCAGAACACAGAGAGGCCATTACAACAACGGCCAGTGTATCAGTAGCAGGGATTAAGGGTGTTAAAGCCCGTAATTGAATATTTTATGTTTTAATTCTTATTCAAAGGAAGAAGATGCAGTTTGAAGACCAATGCACACGAAACAAGCCATATCTATGTATGTATCAACAGAACGTATTTTCTCAGAAAGTACACCTTCCCACAGAATTCTCCATGCCTCCTCGAGTTCCTAAAAGCCATTTCATTGAGATAAAGCTTCTACAGACTGTCAGGACAACAATAATGGAAGCCTGGAAAACCAGAAGACCTTCAGTCACCTTACTTGCTTCAGAAGACATAACAGAGTGCCTTACAGCCAGAAAGGACTTTAAAAAAACATATGAGGTCAAATATCGACCTAACAGAGACTCTGAACCAGACTACAGAGTACAACACAGAGCTATTAAGCAGAGTGGGCTTGGACACTTCCTCCACTCTGTCTTAATGAATCCATTTAATTCACATCTACTCCTGCTATTGTTCATTCTCCTATAAGAACCCCTGAAGAACATATTGTAAAGGTTGTTGTTGTTGTTGTAGTTGCAGTTGTAGGGATTCATTTGACTGTTAGAGAAGTTTTGGGGAAAGTAGCTGAGTAGTTTGTAATGTGGTAGGCTGGGAGGAGAAGTTTGGACTGTAATTAGCCATTGAGCTTAGTGTATGTGACTGGTTTTTCACATCAATTAATCGAGCAAATTTCACAGGATCCTGGTCTATATTATGGGTGATGTTTCTCTTATTGCATTGCTTATTTACATTATTCATGCTGTCCATTTATTCTTCGATAAGAATCAATAAATCAGGCTTAGGATATACCCCTGCATGGTACCTTAATGCTCGTTGCTCTTCTTATTTTTGATGTTTTCTGCTTAAAGTGTATTTAAGATCAAATTCATGTAATTTAACCAGTGAAGAATTTGGTCCAGCCCATGCTTGCTGATGTGTGGATTCGGGGTTTGTTGCATAAATTCTCTGGTTGGGTTTAAGCTAGAAGAATTGGGATACCGGGGGTTTAGTGTAATGCCTGTCCACTGGGGTCCTTTTCCAACAGGTTGGCCTTACTAAGATCTCTTGAAATAGTGTCAAAGAATTGAAGTTTAAAAGTACTTCTCTGACCTTAGGCCTAGTTTTATGTTTAAATATTAAGTGTTTTCCCTTTGAGAGTATGCTGAAGCATATCTGGAGTTAGATGACCTCTGGTCTGATCTTAAGATGCCTTTTGTGTCTCACTTTTCACTCTTTATTGTTCCATTCCACCATCTATCTAGAAGATCCTTTAGTATAGATGACTTGCCCTATGAGAGCCTTGGCTAGTTGTTTTGCAAGTAATTTCCTTTCATGACTCCATAGCCCAATGGATGGCACTTTCTTAACCTATCCTCTTTTACCGAAACATCCTGCTGCTTTGCTCCTTTCATTCCAAAACCTTCTCAGTATATGATCTCAGACCAACCCAACAACCAACCAAATCATTTTAAAACCCCCTTGTCCTTCATACCTAGCCTAATACCTTATTTTGAGCTTCAAAGATATATCATTCTTTCCTTTTTATGGAGAGATCCCTCTCCGGGTCCAGGAGGGCTAGATCCTAGGGCCCCAAAGTGGTTCTGATGTTTTTCGGTCTTTTGGTCTTGCCAATCTGGCCAAAACACTGGAACTTCAACACCTGGTACTACTTTTGAGAGTGGAGGTATGAGCCTTTGATTCCCTTATTGTGGATGAGGCATCATATCCTTTTATTTTTTAGTTAAAGAAAATGTGCATATGCATATATGTGTATATTATTGTAAATACCATATTGATTTGGATTTATAAAGCTCCATATACGATATGGTTATTTATTGGCTGAGAAAATGTAGTTGTTATTGTAAATACTACAACGAGTTAAGTTATAAAGCTCCAGTAAGTGGTATGTTTTTCATGATTGGTCATAGTTTCAGTAGGTTGTTCATTGTAAATACTACAACAAGTTGTGTTATAAAGCTCCATGGGAAATATGTTTTACTTTCCAGTGGTCTTGTTGGTTGTAGGTGTCATTGAACACCAAGGACAGTGTTCCCCTAAGGGGGAGGGTTTTATAACAACCCTGGTTAAAAATACATGTAATAAAGTTAATAAAGGAACAATAAGACAAGGGTCATGGGACACGTGTTCCAAGATGAATGTTGGGAAAAAACATCATAGTGGGTGTTCATTTCAGTTATTATGGCTAAAGAAAATTGGAAAAGGCATTGGAAAAGATTTGGAAAGGCAAGAGGAATCAATTGACATTTTATTTATGAAAATAATGGAAATTAGGAGAAAGAAAGGTGAAAGGTCACATGTTGCATGTGAGGAGTACAATGAAGGAAAATAAAGGAAAATGAAGAAAATAGAGGTCTCATTAATAAAAAGGCTTATGAGGATCAATTGGTAACCTTTTTTCAGTTGAGTTTTGGAGCTCTCTCTCTCTCTCACTCTTGGACACTCAACGTTTTTTTGGAGCACTTCAACATTGGATCAAGAAAAATCAAAGAAGGAAAAGGAAAGAAAATATCAAGCAAGGAAGAGAAGAATCACGATGATGCAACAAGATTACTTGCATGTATTGATTTTAATGTGTGATTTCCTTGATAGATTTGGCATGCATGTGTGTATTTGGGTCTCTTGCTATCATTAGGATGGGTTTTTCTAGGTGCGATAATAGTTTTTAGTGATTCCTTTCCATTTTAGTATAACCATGGTGCAGTGGGTTCTCTTTTACTTGGTTAAGCCAGATTGCGGTAAAGCCTAAGGAAACTTGGTTGGTTTTGTTGTGAGTCCCACATTCATGCTTGGAGTATGGAACAAGGGTGATTAGGTGAAAGAAATATTTGGTTCAACCCAATCTATGTTTGGGTGGTACGTGGAAGTCCTTGATCTAGTTGCATTTTGCATATGTTAATAAGAGCTCATTCTCCTTGGTATTTCATGTGTAAATTCACTAGTTCATATGTGGTTTTTATGGATGTTATATCCTTGTTATTTATGTTGGTTATATGTTGGGTATGAGTATTTTTTATAATAGACTTGATGTATATCTCTTATCATGTTTTGATTAGTAAATGAATTAACAATGAATGTATGACCTAATAGATGATAATGAAACTATTGAGATAAGGCATCAATGCTTCTTTACGAATATTAGATAAGTATAAGACCCCTATGCTTAGATATGTTGTTATGACCTGTAGATTTCATATTTGTGACATGTTTGATGAAATTTCTGTCATGGCTAGTAGGGGTCAGATCAATTACTCTTACCAGTGATTGCATTAGTAACATTATTCCATTTTTGTTTATAATTTCTCAAAGTTTCATGAATTTCTTGGCAGTGCCTTGAGACCTAGCCCTGAAAAGGTGGCTCAAAATCTGGGGTCGTTGGCTCAAAATTACCTGAAAAAATCCACATTCGTTGGAATGTCTTGCTGTGGAAACGACTGGAAGGCCTCAGTCACATGAATTGATTGTTATGGGAGTGGATGAGGGTTGAGATTAGGAAAAATGACAAGTTTCCTTAACAATTAAGCACATGGAAGGGTTGGTTTCCTCCTGAAGGGTTTGTAGCTCTTGATGAAGGTTAATTTGGTTTGGTTTTTTCAGTTCCACTTCCTTAACTACACATGGGGAGTTCAATAATGTAATAGTACCCTCTCATCACATGTTTACCTGAGTAGACTAGTTAACTTGGGTAAATGTGGCAGGAGTGTGTTACAATATCCCCATTGAGTTGTTGCACATATGCAAGCATTAAAAAAACAAATTCAGTCCCTGAATCTAGAACAATTACCAACAACAATGCAACATGGTTCATTAAAAGGTAAAAAAACATCCAAAAATACTTATACTTTAACTTGCATGGAAACTAAGTCAAGGATGTGGAATATCCACCCAACCATAGACAACTCCAACCATGTTTACTTGCAACTGTCATCCCCAATCCAGATTCTATATTCTAAGGGGAAAGCTTTCTTTCAAGAATAACACACCAACTTCCAACTGAAATAGAGACTCTAGAAGACCTCCTTCCTCAATCCCACCAGTGGAATACTACTTTCTTTTTCAACATATGGAGTTCATAGGTGCCCCACCTCACCCCCAAGTGCACACACAATGATTCACCCCCTTCTAGGGAGTCCATAATCCACTGTACCAATAGGGAAATAACCACAAGTCTTCATTCATGTATTCCTCTACTTCTGGTTCAGGATGGCCTATTCCCAATCTGTTACAGGGCTCCATAGTCTCCTCTCTCAACCCACAACCTCCAAGGGACCGAAGCTGTTATAAGTCTCCAGAGTTTGTTGTTTCAACCTGCAACCTCCATGGGACCCTAGCTGTTTTGGGGATATAAAGATTCCATCCAGACCCACAACCTCCAGGGACCCAAGCTATTACAGGGATCCAGATCATGCCTCTGTCTTAACCCACAACCTCCAGGGATCCAAGCTGTTACAGAGCTCCAGGGATCCTATCTCAACCCATAGCCTCCAGGGACCCCAAGTTGTTACGGGGCTCCAGAGACTAGAAACTCAATCCATAACCTACATGGATAGAGAACCAATCCCATTCTCTTCTCTTCTCTTCTCTTCAACGCTTCATATTGAAATATCTCACTGCATGGTTGATTCAATATCACTTTTCGTTTTCCTCTAGCCTTCATAAGTTCGAATGGATGTCTCCCCCTCTCCCCCTCTAACCTATCCAAATGCTTCCATGATGTTGTATTTTTATTGTTTTTCAATGATTCTCCCCCTCGTTCTTGCTTCCTTGGCCTATTTCTCAACCTCGTACATCCTTGCTTCCCTGCAATGTGCAGTCCCTTTTCATAAATATCTGTTCTCTTTTATTGTTGTTGTTTTTCAAGAAACATGGGCCTGAGTACTTCCTCTTGCATCCCATTTAATTCAAGAGCCAATCCCTTGAATTCATGCACCAACCAACCTTTAATGGATCTCCTGCAATTAATGTTTCTTCCTCTGCACAACAAACCATAACATCCCAAGCAAGCAATCCTCGTCCCCAACTTTGGAATCTGTGTCCCTTTAACTCATTCCCCTTTTCTTGATTTCATATATTGTGTAATACTTACAATATATTTATAATACAACTTATGCAAGGACCTTGGGTGGGGTTTTCACATTCCCCTCCCCCTCGAGGGAGTGCCACCCTTAGTGTTCAATTACCCATATGCAACACCATAATTAAAATACAACACATATTGTTTCATGGAGCTTTATATACATAAATCTATACAATATTTAAATTTATGCACACTTGCTTTAACCATCAAACAAGAAGGGATAATTAACTTTCATGGCATCAACCATTTCCCTTTGGTTCCACCTATAGCACAGACCAATCAGTCACATGATTAGAATAATGTACATACATTTTAAGTAAAGAAACATGGAAAACGTCATGAAATCTAAGTGATGAAGGTAAAGCCAACATATATTCTACTCGTCCAATTTGTTCAAGGATCTCAAATGTCCCACAATACCATCGTGCCAACTTTGCACATGTCCCCACCCTTAGGGAATTTTTCTTAGGTTTAATTATTAGATAAACATGTTCTCTAACTTGGAACTCTTTATATACCCTATGCTTATCTGCATAGTTTTTTTGTCTATCCTGTGCCACTTTTCAAATTTTCTTTATGATATAAACTTGTTGTTCCCTATCCTTAAGCATATCAAGTCCTACATGGGACCTGTTAACTAGATCACTCCAGCTAATAGGAGTGTTGCAACTCCTGCCATATAATGCCTCAAAGGGGCTCATCTTTATGGAATCTTGGTGTACATTTTTGTATGAAAATTCCACAAGTGGAAGATATTATTACCATTTCTTGGGTTGATGCATCAAATACATCCTTAACATGTCCTCAAGGATATGATTTATCCTCTCTATTTTCCCATATGTTTTTGTATAATAGGCTGTACTAAATGTTAATTTTGTTCCCAATCCTGCAAACAGTTCCTTCCAAAACCTGGAAGTGAACCTTGTATCTCTATCTGACACAATATTCTTGGGGATGCCATGTAGCCTCACAATCTCCTTTATTAATATTTGTGCTATGTCACTAGCATAATTGGTGGATTTAACTGCCAAAAACTAAGCTACCTTACTAAGCTTATCCACCACTACCATGATTGAATCATGTTGTTTAAATTTTTTGGACAATACTAAAATGAAATACATAGAAATTACCTCCCACTTCCATTTCAGAATAGGAATAGGATACAACAATCTTGTCAGATGTTTGCATTCATCCCTTACTTGCCAGAATTCTATTCATTTTGATACGAAATATGCCACTTCCTTATTCATATTCAACTAGTTATATTTCTTTTTAGTTTTTATAAGTGTCCTTTTATACCCTGGGTGGCTTGAATAAGGATTAACACGAAACTATTTCATTACCATCCTTTTCATTTCTTCACCGTTAGGCACACAAATTCTTCCTTTGAATCTGAATAAGCCATCCTCAGTGAGGTGATGTCCTTTATCCTCATCGCTTTTCCACAACCTTTATTTTATTTGTTGATATTTTTCATCCTGATGTCTGCCACTTTTAATTCTTTCTTCCAAATCTGTTGCATATGAACTTACAATCACAAAGTGATTTACTTGGATTCTTTTTCTTTGAGCATCAACAACCTTGTTTTCCTTGCCTTTTATGTACTTAATTTCAAATTCAAATTCACTAAGTGTGGCTAGCTATCTTTCTTTCCTAACATTCAAATTCGGTTTTCCAAACAAATATTTGAGCCCACTATGGTCTGACATGAGCATAAAATTCCTACCAAGGAGGTAGTGGCTCAACATATTTAAGGCATGAATGATGGTAGCCAATTCTCAATCACGTGTCACATCATTTTCCTCATGCTTGTTTAATTTTCTGGACTCATATCACACAAATTCTCCTTCCTGCATTAAGACTCGATTAAGCCCCTCTTTGCAAGCATATGTACACACCACGAAATCCTTCTTAGTATCTGTGATTCTCAACAACGACGCACTCGTGAACAATAATTTTAACTTCTCAAATCCTTATGCACATTGTGTAGTCATTCAAATATTTTCCCTTTTCTCTGCAAGGTTGTAATGGGATGACCCATTTTGGAGAAATTCTAAATAATTCTCTTGTAATATCCTTCCAATATGTTAGGTCCCTATAATACTAATGTATCCCCTTATTGTTATTGTTCATGTAGCCCCCTTATTGTAATTTTTGTGCCCATGTATTCCCTATAGAAGCCCACTATTGTTATTATTGTGCCCTTACATTATTATTTTTATGTAAGCTATGATTATATTGTGACCCCTTAGACTCCTATATATAGAAAGTAGGGTTTTTAATTTGAATCATCCAAGAATTATTCATATATGTAATGTAAAGGAGGTTTCACCCTTAAGGAGGCTATTTTTAAAGTCATTGATCTATATTTTCTTCTATTTTGTGAGCTAGTTGCATAAGATTCGGTATCAGAGCCAAGTTTTCTAGGGTTTCGCTTCTTAAAATAGGTCATCTTGGAATTGTTTCTATAAACATTTTTATATGAGGCTTCAAAAGATGAAAGTTTTACTTTGCAGATCTGAAATCTTGGTGAAATTCTTGTAAAAATTTTAGATCTTGGTTCACTATATTTTCGGATATATGATCCGGGGAAGTTAGGATTTTTGCAGGCTCCAAAATTCAGTTTCAAACCGGTGACCTAGGGAAAATATTCAAAACTTTCATTTCAGGCATCATATTTGAATTTTGTAAAAATTGGTTGAAGGTGCATGAACTTTGGTTTTTCTTGTATAAATTTCAGGGCTGAAGGTAGAAGCAGTGACACATGGCTCTCTGTTGAAGTTAGCTCTACTAAACCAATTTATAATCTAGTCATCATGGGGTATCGGTAATATCTCTTTGTTGAAGACTCCAATATCGATTTGACTTGTGGGGTTCGAAAGTAAATTCAGAGGCCTACATTAGTACCAAATTTCAGACCTTGGATATCTAAAATTACAGAGTTACAACCGTTTCAAGATCGAGATCCTAAAATAAAGAAAAATGTGTGTATTTGTTTTTTTAATTGAATAACGTTTATTTGAAAAATTAGTGTGAAGTGATTCCAAGGGCATATTTAAGCATAGATATCAATATTGGGTTATAAAATTCCTCTCTGAAAAAATAATTCCACACCCATTATTCCCTTAGAAAAATCTATTATGACGCAACATGATATATCAAAATTACGGGACCAAGTGCAACAAATTTCGCTTTCACAAAGAGAAACCAAAGATGGAATAAAAAAGGACATTGATGGTTTAAAAGTATAGATAAATGGTGACATGGATGGTTTAAGAGGTGACATGAATAGTTTAAAATCCGACATGGAAGGTTTGAAGGATGACATGAAAGCTAATATGGATGGTATAGAAGAAAAAATGAAAGGAAACATGGAAGATTTGAAGAATGGTTTAAAAGCATACATGGAAGGTTTGAAGGAAGGTTTGACAAAGTTTCTACAAGAAAGTATTACTAATGGAGAAAATGTATTAGATGAAACTAATGATGAGAAAAAAATAAATTTTAATCATGATTTCATAGGCACTAACATTGGATTGAAGACCCATCATATTCCAAAGATCGATATGAGGAAGTTTGATGGAAAGGATTCGGTAACATGGATATTATAGATGGAGAAATATTTTGATCTCCATAATGTGTAACACACACAAAAGGTACGCAATGGTACTTTATATTTAGAACCCAATCAGTTTCTATGGTATTGATGGATTTGTTCTTGTAAACCACTTGTCACTTAGTCATTTTTTTCGGAGGAAATGATAACAAATTATGGGGATACAAAGAGCAGCAACTTCTTTAGCGAATTGATAAATCTCAAACAAAAGGGATCAATGGGGGAACACATTGAGGACATCCAAAAATTGAACATAAGGGTAAATTATATTCTAGAGGAGCATAATATTTATGTCTTTGGGAACATGAAGTTCGCCTTTGGGAACCTGATTCATTGGAGAAGGAATTTAGGTTGGCAAGAAAAATTTAAAGAAAAATTATGGCAACAAGGAAGCCTACCACCCACAACTATAAATATGGAAGTGTTGCTGCTCCTAGCCTTCCATAACCTACAAGGTTGACACTACAACAATTGGAAGAAGAAAGAGAAAAATGGATTTTCTACAATTTTGATAGAAAATACACTAAAGGTCATAAGTGTGCTGAGAATAGATTATTTTTCATAGATTGTGAAGAGGAGGTAGAAAAGGAACAAAAAAATTATAAGGAAGAGGATATACATCAGGGACCAACCCTAGAGAAAATAGAAATTAATCTGAACATATCTTGTAATGCATTGGAAGCAATTACCATTCTTAAAACTCTCAACATAGAAGGACATATCAAGAAGAAAAAGGTAATAGTGTTGATTTATTCGGGTGGTACCCATAATTTTATTCATTGTAAGATAGCGAAGGAATTGAATTTCTTCCTATACCCAACACCAGAGTGTCAAGTGATGGTTGCGAATGGAGGAACTATAAATTTCTCTAGAAAGTGCCATAATATCAAGCTAACCATGGGGGGATATGTATTGAATAGTACTATGATCTCCATTCCAATGGGTGGTGCTGATGTTGTACTAGGAGTCCAATGGTTGCAATCTTTGTTTACGATAGCTTTTAATTTTCAAGAACTGTTTTTGAATTTTTTTTGGCAAGGAAAGGAAGTTGAATTAAGGGTTATCATAGGGAAACTAGGAAGGATAATAAGCTATAATGTCATGAAAAATATTCTAAATAAGTAACAACGTGGCATAATCGCATAATTATGCTCACTAGAGGTTCAAATATTGAAAGCTTATATTTTTCCAAATCTCCAAAAAGTATTGGACAATCATTCCAAGGTATTTGGGACTCCCAAGGGCCTCCCACCTATTCTTGATCATGATCATGCTATTAATTTGATTCCGGGAAGAGTTCCTCTAAAAATTAGGCCTTATAGATATCCCTATGCCCAAAAGAGTGAAATTGAACGTATGGTTGCAGAAATGCTAGAGGATGATATAATTCAACCTAGTTAAAGTTCTTTTTCGGCTCTAGTGGTATTGTTGCATCAGACGGATGGATCATGGCACATGTGTACGAATTATAGGGAGCTCAAAAATCTCACCATTAAATATAGATTTCCCATTCCTATCACTGATGAATTATTGGATGAATTACATGGAGCAATTTACTTCACCAAGTTGGATCTTCATTCAGGATGTCATCAAATTAGAATGAAGACTAAAAACATTCCGAAAAATGTTTTTAGAACTCATGAGGGTCATTATGAATTTTTTTTCATGCCTTTTGGCATTACCAATGCACCTTCTACATTTCAAGGTTTGATGCGTTCCATTTTAAAACCCTTCCTTATAAAATTTGTGTTAGTATTTTTTGATGATATATTAATCTACAATAAGTCTTGGAAGGATCACATTCAACATGTTGACAGGGTTATCAAACTATTGGAGGAGAAACAATTATATGCAAAAACCTCCAAATGTTTATTTGGAGTACATGAGGTGGAATATATAGGTCATATTGTATCTCATAAGGGTGTTAAGGTTTATGCTAACAAAATTAAAATCATTAAGGAATGGAAAATACTCACAACCATAAAGCATTTGCGAGGATTTCTCGGGTTGACATGGTCTTATCTTAAGTTTTTTCAGAATTACAAGAGAATAGAAACACCTATAACAAAATTATTGAAGAAAGATGCATTTTATTGGACTCCAGAAGTAACTAAAGAGGAAATGTGCCAAGTGCCACTCTTAGCTACGGTCGATTTCAAAAAAATATTTATTGTGGAATGTGATGCCTCAGGAAATGGAATTGGTGTTGTTTTAATGCAAGAAGGAAGATCCATTGCTTTTGAAAGTCGTTCAATCAAAGGAAAATATTTACACAAACCTATTTATGAGAAGGAAATGTTGGCAATACTACATGCACTAAAGAAATGACGACTTTACCTAATGGGAAGACAATCCAAGTTAAAAACAAATCAAGATAGTCTTAAATAATTTTTGGAACAAAGATTATATCCAGAAGAGCGACAAAAATGGGTCACAAAAATGTTGGGTTATGACTTTGAAATCATCTACAAAAAAGGGAAGCAAAATTTTGTTGTAGATGCACTCTCAAGAAAGGACGAGGATGTGGAAGAATTTGTTTTTTCCATTTCTATTATGCAACCAGATTGGATTGCTGAAGCAAGGCATGAGTGGAAGAATGATGAAAAAGTGTGGACACTCATGCAAAAGTTGCAGCAAGATCCTAGTACATTTGATACATTTAGATGGAAAAATGATTCATTATGGTACAAATATCGCTTATATATTTGTAAGAATTCCCAAATCAAACAAAACATTCTTTTGGAATTGCACACCTCTCCCTTAAGAGGGCACTCGGGATTTTTAAAAACTTACCATAGGGTCAAGAAAGAAATTTTTTGGGATGACCTTAAATCTGATATTCAAAAGTTTGTGGTGGAATGTTTGGTTTTCCGAAAAATCAAGTTAAGACAATTAAGACCCTAGGTATGTTACAACCTTTATCCATTCCAAGTCGATGTTAAGAGGAGGTTTCAATGGATTTGATCATAGTTTTACCCAAGTCTGAAGGAAAGAGTGTCGTAATGGTGGTAATTGATAAACTTACCAAGTATGCACACTTTTGTGCATTATCTCATCCATTAAAAGCCTGTACAGTTGCTAATGCATTTATGGAAACAATTCAAAAGCTACATGGAAACAAAAATATTATTGTAAGCGTCATAGATCCCATTTTCAATGGAAATTTTTGGACGAAATTATTTTCTTATCTGGGTACTCAATTAGCTCATATCTCATCTTATCATCCTCAATCTGATGGGAAAACTGATATAGTGAAAAAATGTTTGGAAGGATATATTCGTTGCTTTTTATTTGATAAGAAAACATAATGGGTCAAGTGGTTTCGTTTAGATGAATGGTGGTATAACACTTCCTGCCATACTGTAGAAAAAATGACCCCATTTATGAGACTTTATGGATATCATCCACCGTCCATCACATAATATTTAAGAGGAAGTTCTAATGTTAAAGCACTAGAAGATCACTTCGAGCATCAAAAACAAGTTCTCCAACTCTTAAAGGACAACGTCACTTTGGCACATAATCGTATGAAACAACAAGCATATCAACATCGTAGCAAAATAAGTTTGATGTAGGAGACTAGGTATTTTACGGCTACAACCATACAAACAAATGTCCCTCAAGCAAGCTAAGAAGGATAATAAATTATCACCAAAGTACTATGGTCCTTACAAGGTGTTGCAAAAGATTAGTACTATGACATACAAATTGGAGCTTCCTGCATCTTCCCAAGTGCACCAAATTTTCAATGTTTCATGCTTAAATAAGGTTATATGTGACAAGCTCCCACTTCAAACAATATTGCTAGAACTTAACGAGAAAGGAAAAATCATATTGGAACTTGAAGCAGTCACAAAAACAAGAACTCAACAACTACAAAATCGATCAATTCGAGAGTATCTCATCAAGTGGAATAACTTACCCGTTGAAGAGTCCACCTGAGAGGATGATAATTTTATACAGAAGCATCTAGAACTACTCAAGCACCGAGGAAATTTTTTTTTTAAAGGAGAGGGGCATGTTAGGTCCCTCAGTAATACTAGTGTAGCCCCCTTATTGTTGTGCCCATGTAATCCCCATATTGTTATTATTGTGCCTCATAGAAGCCCACTATTGTTATTGTTGTGCCCTTAACTTATTATTTTTATGTAGGATCTGATTATATTATGACCCCTTAGAATAATATATTTAGAAATTAGGTTTTGTCATTTGAATCACCCAATAATTGTTCATTTATGTAATGTAACAGAGGTTTCCCCCTCGAAGAGGATAATTTTTAAGTCGTTGATCTATCTTTTATTTTATTTTGTGAGTTGGTTGCATAACACAATCCCCTGATTAATCTGACCTCAACCACATTCTTTGGAGTTAACCACTCCCTTATGTATTTTATCTTTTTAGGGTCAAATGATACACCCTCCTTAGAGACGATGTACCCTAAGTAATGTATCTATGACTAGAAGAAGTCACACTTTCTACGATTCGCATAGAGTTTATGTTTTCTCAATAATTGTAAAACTGCAACCATGTGATTTTTCATGTTTTTCTTCTGTTTATGTCATCAACAAACACAATGAAAAACTTGTCCAAGTAAGGATGTAACACTTCGTTCATCAGGCACATGAATGTGGCAGGGGTGCTGGTAAGCCCAAAAGGCACCACTACAAATTAATATTTCCCTTATCTTGTTTTGAAATAAGTTTTACGAATTCCTTCCTCGATTCTTACTTGATGGTAGCCTAACCTAAAGTAAATTTTGGCGAAAATTGATGCTCCCCTTAACTGGCCAAAGATATCATCAATGCTTGATAGTGGGTACCTACTATTGATGTTTACCTTATTCAATTGTTAATAATAAAATCACAATCTAATGGTTCCATATTTATTATTTACAATTAATATTGGTTCTCCCTAAGGGGACACACTTGGCCTTATGTAACCCTTGTTAAGCATGTCCTTCATCTACAATTTTAGCTCAATCAACTCTGGGGTACTCATCCTATATGGAGCCTTAGATGATGGTGTTTCTCAAAGTACCAGCTCAATAGAAAAATATCTCTCTCTCTCTCTCTGTGAGGAGGCAATCTAGGAACCTCCATTGGAAAGATGTCCATATATTGTTGCAAAATAGGTTACCTTTGAAGAAATTCAGCTTCCTTATCTTCTGTTTCTCCTTCAGCTTCCTCATTCTTTGAAAATTTTACTGTAAACAATGTGCATCCTTTTCTGCTATTGTGTTTGGCTTGCATAACAATGATAAACCTCACTAATATGGGGTTTTCATGCTTTGCAACGCTCTTTTTTTCTCTTCTCATCATTCTATTGCTTTTTCATAGAATTCTACCTTGGTTTGGTGTAAGTAAAACCACTACATGCCCAGTAATATGCCATACCAACCCAATGGTAACACATTCAAGTGGGTTTTTGTGGGAATGCATCTAATTTCAAATGCACATGACTTTACTTAATGGCTAATTCTTCACCTTGTCCCCATTGCCAATTGAACAAGCTAAGGTTCTTGATGCAATTTCTTGCCCAATATGAACTTATCAACACGCTCTAGGTTGGCATAGCTATAATTAGAACCTCGAAAAATGAAAATAGAAATGACTTGCTCTTGTAGCTTACCTTCCATCTCAATGATGGATGCTTGGTAATATTCTTGGTGGATGTCCACTGCTGCGTAAATTCTTGGCATACTCTGAGCTACTTCACCTACTGTGTTTTCCTCCTAGGTGATGTAAACCTTTGGTTTGACATCTTGCTGATGTGGAAAATCTATTCTCCTGTGGTTCCCACCATAGATCCAACGCTTGAGTGGTTCTCAACCTTCAAAATTTTCCATGCTGAAGCCAGTTGCTGCAATTTTTTATTAACTTCAATATTGGTTATTTCCTGAAGCTTCCTTGTCTAAGATGGTTGTTTCCCCTTTTCTTTTCTGAGTTTTTCTTGGGCCAATCTCTCTTTTTTCCAACATTTATTTTGGATTTCTATTTACTTTTAATATCGGGTTTGTGCCTTATTTTCTCATAGCAATGTTATAATTTATTGATAGCATCCTTCAGGGTTTGAGGTTCCAACAATTTGATTTTATCTTTGAATTCCATAGGAAACCTGCTAATGAACCTCTAAATTTTGGATTTATCATCCTTGATATATGGTACATAACTCAACAATTCCAAAAAATTTATGACATACTCATCACTGGTTAACTGGCCCATTTTGAGTTCATAAAACTCTTTTTATTTATTATCATAGTAGCATTTAGACATGTATTTCTCTCTATAGATCTTCTGAAACTCCTCCCGGGTAAAATCTTTGTCAGTGATGGTTCTAGCATTCTTCAAGTCCTCACACCATATGTTGGCTTTTCCTTATAATATGTAAGAGGAAACTCTAGCCTTCATATTCTCATTATAGTAAGGTATTCTGAAAAATTTCTTCATCCCTAGTAGCCATGCTTATGCATCCTCTAATTTCTTAATATCCCCATCAAATGTAAGTGAATTTTTATTCTTAAATTCTTAAAGCATATGATCATTTTATTTTCTTTCTGAGTGATGGTGATGGTGAGAATGCTGATATCTTTGGGTGGTAGAACTAGATGGTTTGCTTGAACAATGCACCTGCATGCTAGTTCCTCCTCTTGGAGTGATTAAAGGTTCACCTCTTTAAACAATGTCCTCACTTGATTTCCTGTGACGATTTCAAGATCTACCACCATATGATCTATTGGTGTTATCCTCTAATTCATAAAGGATTTTCCTGTCTCTACGACCTCCTTTCAGATTTCCTTTACGTCTGTCAATCCAAGAGATTTTGCAGGACGATTGCATTGATATCATCTTGCCTTTCTTGGGCTCTTACCAACGTCTCATTATCAGTATTAAATATTCTCACCTCTTCCCTTAGGCTTCTCAAAGTGTCCATCCAGTCTCAGGAGCGATTCTACCACCCCCCCCCTGGCCAATTGGTATCTCTTCTGCATTGGATATTACCCCATCACTTCCGTGTTGTGACTGGTTGAAACTGTATTCAACCATTATAGTCCTAATTATTGTAACTTATCTGTTTTATGTTGCTTGAGATATGAAGTGAATGACACACATTTTCAGGCATTCCTATAATAAATAAACACAAAATTTGGATCATGAACTTGTATTCATGGATTTTCCATGGGGATTCCCGCTGTAACAAAACAACCATGTTAATGTGTAAGCCCATTTAAAATCCGTATGCAACAATCATTAAATTTTGCAATGAGTAACTAATTAATAATAAAAACATATTCAAAACCATATTCCTGCTCTCACCGAGTTGCTATCCAGCATACAACTCACATTAACACATGTTTATTAGTAAGAAGCAAGTAGTAGTTCATACAGGGTGGCAACCCCTAAAAAATCATTATATATCTATATATCTATATTTGTGTGCTTGTGTGTGTGTGTTTTCCAAAAATCATCACTTTGCCCATCTTGTCCAATTATTGAACTTGGATGCTATTATACCACTATGTAACATACCCAACTCCTCCTTTGACATTGGAGGAATGGGGTAATTTTTTTTTTTTTTGTTCAAATGCCTTTAACTCGACACTCCCTCCAACCCAACATAATTAAATCTTGGTTGAAACGTCAAAATTTGCAGTGATAGGATCACAAGGGATACGCTCGCAAAACCATTTTGAGATACAATTTCCCGACAACATGACCTCCTAACGTCATCCCTGCTATTCCAAACCCTCGACACTTTTAAAAACTCAATTCAAAATAGTTACAGGCTTCTGGTCTTTCGGGATGTCTACGTAACCTTTACGCTGCGATCCTGCCAATGCACTCACTCCCTTACAGGCTCCACGACCTTGACACTTTTATAAAAATACTTCTGGGCTAACGTTCTTGGGTAACATAAATAATTTTCCATCATTGTATCTTAATGATCCCTGGTCCTCTAGTCCCTAACGTTTTGTAGAATTGTAAAAAAATACTAACAAGATTTTGGGCTTCTGGTTTCCTGACCTCTTCTCAAATCTCTGTGATGGGATTCTATCAATAAATGGCTCCTGCTCCAAAACTTGACATATCCCAGTGCTCGATTAAAAAAACTTATGGGATTCCAGGCTTTTGGCTTCCTTGGGATTTTTAGCCATGTCATCACACTCCATACCAATCGTGTAAGGGGAGATTCGACTGTGCCAATAGGAACCTTTCCTAGTTAGGGTTTTGAACAAAAAAGGCATAACGATATCTGATCCTTTCATATAAGTTGAGGGCTCTGATCCTCTGCTCCACAATGAGTCTTTCCTATCAATCCCTATCATGGCTTGAGCAAGGGATATCGATTCTGTCCTATATGATGTGTAGGAAGGGAATATCTACAATCGGCCCATAGACGAGCTTTGTTATTGAACATGCTTCCTTGAGCCAATATTATTGACCATAGATCTATCTTAGAGGTTGGGTAGACCTTTATATCCACATCAAGGCTTCATAACTCTACCAATGAATATCTAAGGCATACCAAGGTACTACCCCTCCTAAGATTGGACGGTAGATTCTCCAATGTGTTATTAACCTGTGGGTCTTCCCTGCCCTTGGATAGGGAATTCCACACGTGGAAATGTAGGCTCTCCTACGTATATTACCTACCATGGGCTTGGCATGGGCTCCTGAGAGGTTCCTACCTCTCCTTCCACATGTAAAAAACACTCGAATCCATGTTAATTCTGTAAGCAACTCTATCGCACCACACAAAGCTTTCTAGTGCCTCCTTGACAACCCAAAGAAGCTAACAACAGATATACATGATGTAAAGAATGCAAGGATGAAGGCCATTTAAGTAAAGATGATGGACTTGAATGGCCCCAAGAGAAACTTTCCCCAACATTAATGCAATGCTTTCCATGCGACAAAACAAATTGTAACTTGGTAACAATGACTGTAAGGAAATAAAGACCCTACTAAGTAGAGAGTCTTCCATGTAATTGTTTCACATTAATAAAATGGGTCTCTAAGCTCATTTCAAGATTTTAGTCAAGCTTTTGCTACAACCTGTAATGTGGTCTATTCTATCTCTATTTATTTATTTATTGTTGTCTTCCACTCTGTTAAACATGTGTGTAGATTAAGGTTCCTCTCAACACTAGGGCTTAGTCTTTATTATCCCGTGATTCATTTGCACATATTATGCAACAAATTTTTCTGTGTTTACCACCAAAAAATTATCACACAACATTTTTTCTTCAAATTCAACACACATACATAAATATAATCAACACATATATCAATGGAATATCCCCACAAAGATGCATCACATACGCAAGTAGTGTCAACACAAATGCAATCCTTGAATCCAAAACCATTACCAACAACAATGCGACATGGTTCATTAAAAGGTAAACAAGCATACACAGATACTTATCTTTTAACTTGCTAAGAAGATGAGTTTGGGAAAATAACTCTCCAACCAACCATATAAAAATGTAGCCATATTTACTTGTAGTTGTCATCCCTGAGCCATATTCTAGAGTCTGAGGGGATGCTTTCTTCTAGGACTAACACACCAACTTCCAACTGAAACAAGGATTCCATAGGACCTCCTTCCTCAATCCCACCAGTTGGCTACTACTTTATTTGTTAAAACAAGGAGTCCAAAGGTGCCCCACCTCACCCGCAAGTGCACACACAATGATTCACCCCCTTCTAGGGAGTCCAAGATCCATTGTACCAAAATGGGAGTAACCACAAGTCTTCATTCAAGTATTCCTCTGCTTCTACTTTAGGATGGCCTATTCCCAAGATGTTACAAGGTTCCAAAGTTTATTGTCTCAACCCACAACCTCCATGGGACCCAAAATGTTACAATGCTCCAGATATTCCATCCAAACCCATAACTTCTAGGGACCCAAGATATTACAAGGCTTTAGAGGCCTCTATCTCAACCCATAGCCTCCGGGGACCCAAGCTATTACATGGATCCAAGAACCCTATTTCAACCTACAACCTCCAAGGACTCCAAGCTATTACAGGGCTCCAGATATTAGCAACTCAACCCACAACCTCCAGGGATAGAGAGCCAATCCCCTACTCTTCTCTTCTCTTATCGTTAGTGTTTCCCACTGAAAGATATCGATGTTTTCTTGATTCGGTCTCCCTCTCTATTTTCCTCTAGCCTTCATAAGGCCGAATGGGTGTATCCACCTGTCTATCTCTAGTCTCTCCATATGCCTCCCTTTTTCTGTATTTTTCTTGTTTTCCAGGGATTATCCTCCTCATGCTTGCTACCTTGGCATATTTCTTAGCCACAATTGTTGTTGCAACCTTGCTGCCCTACAATGCACAATCCCTCTTCACAAATCTCAGTCCTCTTTTCTAGTTGTTGTTTTTCAAGAAACATGGGCCTGAGTACTTCCTCTTGCATCCCATTTAGTTTAAGATCCAATCCCTTAAATTCATGCACCAACCAACCCTTGAAGGTTGTACTAAAATTTATTTTTCTTCCTATGCACATAAACCACAACATCCCAAGTAAGCAATCCTACTCCCCAGGTTTGGAATATGTGTCCCTTTGACTCAGTCCCATTTTATTTATTTCAAATATTGTATAATATTTACAATATATTTACAATGCAGCTTATGTGAGGACCTTGGGTGGGATGTCACACTTCGTCTTCTATCAATCCATTCGAGGTATAAATCTGATCATCTGAATGGATGTATTGAAGTCAAACATGGTAGAGACCATTTGATTATTCGTCAATGATGAATATCATTAACAGATGTGAGTGAAAACACCAATAATGAAAACTGTTCTCAATATACCCAAGTAAAATCTATGAGGTGTGAATAAATATCTTGAGGTCGAACACCCATAGAATCATTCGATCGAAGGCCAATGATGCGAACCTATCGTCAGAAGAATGCAACCTTCCATTAAGGCATGCATGCTCCAAGGTACCAAGGGAGGTTTCTAGATCAACTTCCTATATAATGAGTTGAAGTTGATAGGAAGTGATATGTTGCAGGAGGGCCTATGACACGAAACACATGTCAAGTTTTGAAGAAAAAAATTGGAGTAATTTAGGACTGACTAAGGGACGACCAACATGATTGAAAGAAAATATTGAAAAGTAATTTTGGACACGGTTGGACTTCTCTTGAACATATTGGTGACAAGACATTTTGACTTGGTAGCATTTGACTCAAAATAGGTTCAAATATTAATATGAATACTTTCAATGAAGTATGATAAGCTGAGAGGCAAATGGATTTCCCAACCCTAACACCAAAAGTGATGGAATATCATGTTCAAGAGCGACATACTTCCTTTACAAAATACAAAATATAAATGTTCCTTTCCCATTTTCCCCCACCATTATTAGAAATTACCTCTTTATTTTTACACAAGTTTGAGGAGGATAACATATTATAGTCATATAAGCTCATCCTTTGGATGATTCCTTCATAGTATTTTTAACAAACCCCAGGAAGGAGTGGTTTGGTCACATCATGATTGACAAGTCCTATATTTTTTATGTATTTACGAGTCTAATACAAGGGTAAATCAATGTCGTATTCATATTTAGAGAGTTTGAAAAGACACAAAAAGGAAACTCCATTAGGTTATTTTTTGTAATATTTTTAGTTTCTCGAGGCCAAAAAAGTGTAAAATAATACCAGGGAGAACTTGTTTAGCCATGATGGACTAAAGTATACCTTTTTCGTAAATAGTCTAATTAGTCCGTAAAAGGGGTAAACTTATACTATGTAGATACTTTTATGAGCACGAAAGAAAAAAGTGAACTCATTAATCTTTTTATGTTTTGAGAGTCTAAAAAGATCTTATAAATGACTCCAAGGGGTTACTTTTTCGTTCAATTTTAACAAGCCCGAAAATGTGATAAAAGTATACTCACACCATTACATTACATTTCAAAAATGATCTTTTTACCGCACACTGAAACCAAAAAATAATCGAATTTACTTGAAAAAATGATAAAGGGGTTCAACTTTGACTATTTTAGGCAAAAAAAATAATAATAATTTTTTTTTTTCTATCAAAACCTAAGAATTCATTTCATTTTTACCAATTTCAGAGCTCAAAAACTCATTTTTACCTTCAAACTTACAGAAAAAATTGTGACTAATCCAGTCAACTATTCTGAGTGTCGTTTCTTCCGTGTAATAGTTCTCTCCTTTCTCTTCACTTTTACGATTCAATTTTTTAATTTTAATGGTGAAAATCCCAACTTTTAGCTTGTTAAGCAACCTAGGTTACGTTGAAGGATCATCATGGGTTTCCTCTTCAAACTTGTGATGACTGTGGGTTTGAAGATGAAAAGTGTGATGATACTAACCTGTAAAAAAAGTAGGCGCGATGACCAAAAAATGCATCAAAAATTTAAATTTTATCATGGAATTAACTTAAATTTTGATTTCTTTGTGATCTAGTGTTTTACTCTTTGAATTTTAAGATGGTTTATATTCACAATGGTGATTGAATGGAGAGAAAGAGAGCATGAAACTTATGATCTCATAGCAGAAAATGACCCAAATACAATGTTGGCCCTATGATGGTGTTGCTTTGCCAAATTATTCCTAAGATGAGAGCTTAGCTAGAGCTCTTAGAGTTCTTGGTACGAACATGGAATTCCAGTGAAAAATGCTTTCAAATTGGTTCCCATTCCCTTGATATTTAAGTAGAATACATCTACTTTTTAACTGGATTATATAAGAGAGGGGCTAGGATTCAACTAACTGGCCATCGTGCTGGTGGTGGTGAAATTGTCGATTATTACATTCCTCAATATTTCATTCAAGGATCTCGTTAAGAAAGTATTGGAAAGATTGAGCTCAAAGATGTAGCAAACCTTGCTTTGAAAACCATATTGTTTAGTATGTCTCGAGTGGCTAGGAGCACAACTTCTCATGTAACTTAGAAATCTTAGATGTAGTATGTGATTGAGTGTATGGAGCCAAAAGTATTTAACTAGTGTGAGGCTTTACTAAGTAATATGAAAGAGAAACTAACAAAGTGCAAGAAAGGTAGGTTGAAAGAATTTGGGTACGGATCTACCTTGGTATGTTTCTTTTTGAGATGAGTACCACTATTCCAGTCATAGAAGATAGATATATATCCTCCTCAACCTAGATATTCACACATGAGGATGTGGGTTGAACTAATGGACCACCATGGTGGTGGGAAAATGATGTTGTTCACTCCTCCTTTCTTCGGGTGGATTTGTCGATAGATTATTCTGATTGAGGATTATCCCTATGTAGGGATTGACTTTATAGGAGATCTAGATCTCGTCCTTCCACTAGGCATGTAGTGGGATGAGTAAGGTAGAAACACTTGGTTTGTGTTTTGAATATTTTTGATTTTTTTCTAAGTGTATCAAGACTAAAATTTAACTATTATGCAAACATGATACCTATAAGACCAACTAGGATTCTCCCTACCCAAAGGCAGGGCCAACAGGAGGTAGAGGTTGGAGAACATAACTTAGAGGCTTCTGAGACACTAGAAAAGTTGGAGCAGAACCTGGAGGGACTTACAGAGGGTATTCCAGACTCTGGGATTGATGATATTCCACTTCGTTACCATAGGCACACTAGTAAGTGCATGCACAATTATATTGATTATTTGGAAATTTTGTCATAGTTGTAGTCTCTTATCGTGAGAAACACCTTGCCTAGGGTTTATGCAGTTTAGGTTGGTTTTTGATGTTTTGATGTTGTCGACATAATAAAGGCTTGAGAGCCTCATGTGTCTTGAACACAATTGTGATGTATAAAATCTTTTGAAAACTTATATATATATACCTATCTATCTTTATCAGTGCTATTTATAGTGTGCTATTTTCAGAGCTCAAAAACTCATTTTTACCTTCAAACTTACAGAAAAAATTGTGACTAATCCAGTCAACTATTCTGAGTGTCGTTTCTTCCGTGTAATAGTTCTCTCCTTTCTCTTCACTTTTACGATTCAATTTTTTAATTTTAATGGTGAAAATCCCAACTTTTAGCTTGTTAAGCAACCTAGGTTACGTTGAAGGATCATCATGGGTTTCCTCTTAAAAATTGTGATGACTGTGGGTTTGAAGATGAAAAGTGTGATGATATTAAACTGTAAAAAAAGTAGGTGCAATGACCAAAAAATGCATCAAAAATTTAAATTTTATCATGGAATTAACTTAAATTTTGATTTCATTGTGATCTAGTGTTTTACTCTTTGAATTTTAAGATGGTTTATATTCACGATGGTGATTGAATGGAGAGAAAGAGAGCATGAAACTTATGAACTCATAGTAGAAAATGACCCAAATACAATGTTGGCCCTATGATGGTGTTGCTTGGCCAAATTATTCCTAAGATGAGAGCTTAGCTAGAGCTCTTAGAGTTCTTGGTACGAGCATGGAATTCCAGTGAAAAATGCTTTCAAATTGGTTCCCATTCCCTTGATATTTAAGTAGAATACATCTAATTTTTAACTGGATTATATAAGAGAGGGGCTAGGATTCAACTAACTGGCCATCGTGCTGGTGGTGGTGAAATCGCCGATTATTACATTCCTCAATATTTCATTCAAGGATCTCGTAAAGAAAGTATTCGAAAGATTGAGCTCAAAGATGTAGCAAACATTGCTTTGAAAACCATATTGTTTAGTATGTCTTGAGTGGCTGGGAGCACAACTTCTCATGTAACTTAGAAATCTTAGATGTAGTATGTGATTGAGTGTATGGAGCCAAAAGTATTTAACTAGTGTGAGGCTTTACTAAGTAATATGAAAGAGAAACTAACAAAGTGCAAGAAAGGTAGGTTGAAAGAATTTGGGTACGGATCTACCTTGGTATGTTTCTTTTTAAGATGAGTACCACTATTCCAGTCATAGAAGATAGATATATATCCTCCTCAACCTAGATATTCACGCATGAGGATGTGGGTTGAACTAATGGACCACCATGGTGGTGGGAAAATGATGTTGTTCACTCCTCCTTTCTTCGGGTGGATTTGTCGATAGATTATTCTGATTGAGGATTATCCCTATGTAGGGATTGAATTTATAGGAGATCTAGATCTCGTCCTTCCACTAGGCATGTAGTGGGATGAATAAGGTAGAAACACTTGGTTTGTGTTTTGAATATTTTTGATTTTTTTCTAAGTGTATCAAAACTAAAATTTGACTATTATGCAAACATGATACCTATAAGACCAGATAGGATTCCCCCTACCCAAAGGCAGGGCCAACAGGAGGTAGAGGTTGGAGAACATAACTTAGAGGCTTCTGAGACACTAGAAAAGTTGGAGCAGAACTTGGAGGGACTTACAGAGGGTATTCCAGACTCTGGGATTGATGATATTCCACTTCGTTACCATAGGCACACTAGTGAGTGCATGCACAATTACATTGATTATTTGGAAATTTTGTCATAGTTGTAGTCTGTTATCGTGAGAAACACATTGCCTAGGGTTTATGCAGTTTAGGTTGGTTTTTGATGTTTTGATGTTGTCGACATAATAAAGGCTTGAGAGCCTCATGTGTATTGAACACAATTTTGATGTATAAAATCTTTTGAGAACTTATATATATATATATATATATATATATATATATACCTATCTATCTTTATCTATGCTATTTATAGTGTATGATTTCTATGGTTTTTATAAATGGCGCAAATGTATATCTAAAACATGATCTTATAATGTATTTGTGAGTGTATCTAAATGTTTTGGAATGTGTTGATATTCAATATAATCAAAATTTATTTTCAATAGATAGACTTTTAAAAAAATCCTTAACATTGATGGACTTCTGATGGAATAAACCCTACTTTGCTATAGAACTATTAGTTTAGAGTCAAGTCGAACAACCAACCTACGAATACTAAAAATGATGGCATCATATAATAGCTCGATTACTGCACTATATTCTACAATGTTGTTAGTTGCATGAAAAAAAAAATATCCCATGTAAAATCAATAACTCATTATTTGGCGTGAAATTTCCGAAGCAATGAATGAGAGATTCCGGGTACTACAACTAGCACCATCAGTAAATCCGATATAAGGTTAAGAATCCAATGACATCTGCAAACTAAGTGCAACACTAGATAAGTATCGGATAAAAAAAATGTTTACAAAATATAACACAACACACCAAAAAATAAAATACAAGATGTATAAAGCACCAATGCAGAAATCTAGGCATAATACGTTTTCAGATAAAGTTCATTAGGCTTCGATAGAGAAATCCCATCATAGTCAACCAACTCATAGGTACTCTTTGCAAGCGCACACTTTACAAAGCTAAGTCCCCTAAGAAAAACATTAGCAAACATGAGTTTGAGGGTAATCATTAAGGGAAAATATTAAATAATGAGTAAGGACATCATCTTTGAAAGAACCCACATGGTCATTTATGGGCTCATTAGGTTATCAACACAATACATTTTGAGTTTTTATCTATGCAAGATGACCTAGAGTGCTTTCAATGGTAGGGATGATGAAATATGATAGGTCCATTACCAAAGGTCCCTCTAATCCTATTAAAAAATTCATGGACAATAAAATATCCCATGAGTTTGATAAATTAATAACTAGTTCATCAATTAGGGTAGATATGTCTGGATACATGTGTAAAATAACCAGCCTAGATCCATCTTAACTTCAGATCTATTAAGCACCGAGAGGGATCAAATCTTTAAAGGTGTAAATCTCTTTTTTGAGTGAAAAACTTGAGGAAATGCTTGCACCTCGAAAGATTTGATCCCTCTCGGGGCTTGATAGATCCAGAGTTAAGATGGATCTAGGCTAGTTTTTTACACATTTAGAAATAGATTCTTGAAATCACTTTTTCGTGAAAGGTTTCAGGCAAGGAATAAATTAAATCATTCTAATTTGGTGGTGTTTCGCCCAAGGTAGATAATAAATAATTTTAATTTGGGGGTAAGAGTGATTCATTACATATAATAGCATCCATGGAGTTGACGTAGATGAAAAGGTAAAAACCAAAAGGTAGAAAAAAATAAAATGCAGGAGCAAACGAAATCAAACCTAAAAATATATGGCAGTTCTTACTATGAAATCCTTTCTTGGAAATATTATTTTACACTCCCCACAGCTCCCAAAATCCTTTCTCACAAATATTATTTCACTCTTAGCAGTGTCACAGAGATGCATCCTTTCTTGCAAATATTATTTTCCACTCCTCTTGAAAATATTATTTTCCACTCCCCACAGCTCCTGAAATCCTTTCTCATAAATATTATTTCACTCTTGGCAGTGTCACAAAGATACTTCCTCACAAATACAAATTGACACTTTATTCGTGTTAAATTTATATATTTAGGGAGAGAAGTGATTTTCCATTAGGGCCGACATTAGATTAATTAGCTTCCTCACAAATACAATTTGACACTTTATCTGTGTTAATTTTATATATTTAGGGAGAGAAGTGATTTTTCATTAGGGCCGACATTAGATTAATTAGATTAAATTTTAAATTTTAAATGTTAAACATTACTTTTAAATTTACATTTACGTTTAGATAGTCAATGCATATAGTGTACTCAAATACAAACCTTCAAGATCAAATTTATTAAATTTAATAATATTAATATAATAATATATTAATATGAATATTATAATTAATAATAGTATTAGTATTAATATTTTAATGTTAATATTATGGTATTTGGCCCTTAGGCTTCACCTAAATAAAACATCTTTTATATTTATTTTGTAGGGAAAAATACTGAGAGGGGGGGGGGGGAATCAGTATTTAGAGCATACTCAAAACTTTTTACTTTTTCTTTATCTAAAACCCATACGCTACTTTACTGAAACCAATTCGCATATACACGCGGATATCCTTAATAAAACTCGCGTATTAACAATGATCTCATTATGCTGATAATTCTTTGCTTAGATCAATGCATCATTCATTCATTAGATGTTTAGTAAACAGTAAACATGTGCAGTAAGAACAGAATAAATCATCACACATAAGCAACACACATGAACACCAGGATTTAAGGTGGAAACCAAATTCGGGAGAAAACCACTGCTGCCGTCGTCTCAGTCTTCAATATGTTATTATAAAGAAAACATCGTACAACCATGTACTGGTGCAGAATCATACCAACATGCAGGCACCCACCTGCAGAAGGCTACAACCTTCTTTCGTTTACCAGCCTCTCCCGGAAGGGAGCTACAACCCCCTGCTCTCATTTACCAGCCTCTCCTGGAAGGGAGCTACAACCCCCTGCTCTCGTTTACCAGCCTCTCATGGAAGGGAGCTACTACCCCCTGCTCTCGTTTACCAGCTACCACTGGAAGGGAGCTACAACCCCCTCACTGAAGGCTTCGACCCTCAGCACCACCATGGACCACGTTTCATCAATTTTCATACTGGATCCAACAGTTTCCATACAATACAACTTGTAGGCCACTTTTCATCATATTTTCAGACTGGACCCACTTCACACATTTAAGCTCAACATTCATCAAACTGAAACTTATAACCCCATCAATTCATTCATTGAATCATCAACCAATAAACCAACGACTTGATCTTCAATTAACATAATCAGTAACATATTCATCATTCAAATAACCCAGTTCTGTATGAATACATCATTGACAGATAACCGTAGAACAGCAAAATAGATCAGGCATTTCATTCCACTTACTTCAACAAACCCTAGATTCCATACGTGATTTTACTTCACTGAACCTGCGTATGTACGTGCTTTCATGCAGACCTACCCGCGTATACTTCTGTGCATTCTTCAGAAAACCCTATCTTCCCATATGCACTTTTCCTTAAGTAGACACGCGTATACACGCGCTTTTACTGAAGTGAACCTACATATACATTTGTAACTTTTTAGGACTGTGTAGCTCTTCAGATCAGATAGACAACTCATATTTCATCCTTCACTTCAGAAAGTATTTCACGTCATCTCAGATCTAAACATTCCATAAACAGATCTAGGAAATACATATACATTTCAGATCTAGAGATACCTCTTCATCGTTTTCTTCATAGGTGCATTATTAATTCAAATCAATCAATCAATTGTTACCCATTCCATACAGATATACTTCAGAGTGAAGTATTCATAAAAACCCAGACACTTGCGCACCTTGCACCATGATCTTCTTCTCCTTATATAGATTTAGCCTTTATCAATACCATGAGTCAAAACCACACAACTTCCGATGGTATTCCTGCACGGGATCAAATAGATATTCCAGTGCTCAATACAATGGGTCAATACCATGGTAACACCCCTTGGTATTCTAAATTTGGAGCGCAAAAGGGCATACACGACTTGGCACGTACTTTTCCGCGTGCATACGCTACTTCACCTTAACAAACCCACTTATGCTTTGGAGCATAAATTATATATCATTATTCTGGCACTTTCTGAATTCCTTTCTTCTGCTACTTTTGAATTGATCTGTAGATACATCAGATTTACATTATTAACAACTCATCAAGTCAGTTTCCATCACGAACAACTTCATTAAGCAGGTTCCATCAAAGTCAACACATTGTATCACATAGCCAACAATCTCCCCTTTAACTCATCAAGTAGGTTGTCATCAACTTTATCAAGTAGGTTGCCATCAAGGAAAACACTCTGCATCATATTGCCAACAATCTTATTTCATCAAGCAGGTTACCATCAACTTCATCACACACACACACACATATATGCTGTAGAATCTCCTTGAGACTTATGTTCATGATGGTGTTCTTACTGTCACAAAATGATAGATACACATTGATATACCTATTAGCAGATAATTTTTATGATCACTATGTTTACTTCCCTTGACATCAAGTGGGGCAAAGTGTAGACATGGAAAGTGTGCCGTGGGTTTTTCTTCATGTAGAAAGAAGAGCTTGTAGATCTCATGTGCACCGAAGTTACCATGCTCCCCCCGAGTTCACACCGAATCTTCAAACATATTTTTCAATGAAGTACATGACTCTATGACCTTTCCTATCACCAAGGACTCATACTTACATCAATGATCCAACCAAGTGGATTTACATATGTGACTCCAAGTACTCCAACCAAGTGGGTTTACACATTTTACTCAACTACCCAACCAAGTGGGTTTAAAAATTTGAAACAAGTACCCAGCTAAGTGAGTTTACACATTTGAACAAGTCCTTACATGACTGAATATTACAATTTTACATCATAGGTCTCAACATGACCTTTTCATCAAATTACAAATATGACCTTTTACAACAAATACCAAAAGGAATCCGGATGCGGATGAACAGTAAGACAATGGGGCTCATTGGCTATAATAATTCCTTAAGGCACTCGGCAGCCATGCAATAAGCCCATTTGCGTCTTCACCACACTGTATTTACGAAGGTCACAGGGAAAATGATCAACCAACGTCGCCGGACAACAAGGTTTCGTTTCCGCCCGTCTCACCATTATAACTCTCCCTCTCTGGATAACCGAGACCACTGTCTATCGTCAAGCTCGCATGGTGACCCTACTCGGCAATTTGAGGGTCTATATGGTGCCTTTGAATAGCACATGCCCACCCCACTGCGCGGAGCCGAATGTTCGCACAAGCACGGGCAGGCGATGTTCGATTTACAGTTGCATTGAGTTCGAATCAGGCGCTCATTTCTCCCACAGTGTTCTTTGTTCGGGTGTCCACAGTGCTACACCGCCCCCTCCTCGCGCTCCTGTGCAGATTGGCCCGGGTTCTACCACTGCTGCCGACTCACTCCCGCCTCCCCAGCATCACGACATTGCAATGCCTAGACTGAGGCCACGCATGGCTGCGAGGCGCGGAAGCTCCAGAGGAAGATCGACGAGCGATAACCCCTCCTCCAGCAGGCTCTCTTCTGATTCTCCCCCGGCTTATGATTATGGCTCTCCCTATGTCTCTCGCACGCCCAATGCTCCTCTTCGCACCACCTCCCCTGCTCCTCCTTCTGCCAGCAACCGCATCATTCGGCAAACCACTCAAAGAGCAGATTTGAGGTTCGATAGCGCCTCCAATCGGCCTACTATCACTACATACATCACCATAACTTTGTGTGAGGATGCTCCTCCGTCCCCTCGTGCCCCCCCTCCTGGCGAGCCTCGCCCCTCCCCTGCTCCCTCTCATAATGCAGCCTTACCTAATCATGCAGACCTTGACACACCACCCTCCGGTGCAGCCTTTCCCTCACCGTCGCAGGTCAATTCTGAAGCAGAACAAGCTGCGGATGAGCGCAACAAGCAGAGCGATGTCGAAGATCCTGGAGCTGCCTTTAGCTGCCCGATAGTGGAAGAGCAGCCATCGCCTTCCAACTCCATCTGAAATTGCTATGTCGGGACGCAGTAGGCTCGTTCAACCAGGTTTTCCTGTTAGCAATGTTGGTTTTTACAGCACTTTACAGTTCTCTAGTTTTTGGTTCATGTCAATGTTAGTTTTTTGCTACTGTGATAAAACAAACACTTGTACTACACCGGTTTCCCTGCACATGGGCGGTGTGAATATTGCTCTCAAGCTGGTTTCCCTGTATGGGCAGCTTCGAACCAGAATTACGCTTGGCTTTCAAGCCCAGTCTCAGGCTAATCCAGCTGAGCTGAGGCAGTTTTGTATCAATATACATACATAAATAGAATTAGTCAGATTTAGAAAAAAAAAAAAAACAAATACCAAAAGGACCTCAAGAAAGAGATCATATTTCAGAATCATCATAATGCCAACAATATATTACATTCAGCAAGGCTAATGCTCCCCCTGAAACTGTGCATCCATATGACCAAAACTCCTCCTTAGCTTTGTGCAACCTGAATACTTTCAACAACCAATCATCAAGGCATCTTCACCCAATATTAGAGAATGGAACAGAAATATAAGAGCTGAAACATTATCAGAGATACCAAAAAGCATTGCAACTGTGCTGAAGAATGTTGACCCCAAATAAAATTTGTCAGCAACTAACCATACGCGGTTTTATTTCTATAAACTCACGTATATACGTGACTGTCTTTCAGGAAACCCGCGTATCCAATTTAACCTCCTGATTTTAAGCAGTTCTGATCTTGTACAAGGCAAAGACAATTCCCAGCTTCCGTCCGAGATATTAGAATGCTTCCCTGGGATATATGAGAGGAGAAAGATAGGACAATATAGCTATGTTTTCAAGTGTCATCCAACATTTGTAGCATAAGTGCATCAGTAACCAGGCCTTCTGAATTTTTGCAGCAACAAAAAATTCTTCCCAATAGGAATTATCATACCAGAACAACTTCTTCAATAGACAATATGTGTCAAGAAATCATCCATGTGATCTGTTATCACCAAGATCTTCAAGATTTATCATGATGTAACATATGTAGGAATTATGTCAAAAGTCAGCAGCAACAAACTTTGCATGATCTATCCTTATTTCTGCATCATAAAACTTTCATCTCATCCATGTGTGAAAACACAAGATATTCTTCAGGGTTCATCCATAATCTTATCATAAGAAACCATGCATCACGTCATCATCATTTGAGTATGAGAACTAAGGAATAAGTAGATACAATGCCAACAATGCAATCATTAGTAGTTAGCTATGTTTCTCGGAACTCAACTCACCTTGAGCTCAATTCAACGTTGAATAAAAGGCTTCTTCTTAGCGAACTCGTACACGCCGATTTTTAAGTTCACTAAACCCACGTATGAAAGAAACACAAATTTCTGTATAACCGTAATCTCTCTGATTTGGCTCTTCACTTGTACTGCTTTCACCTCATATTGTCATAACAACATGTAACTCAATTATCAAGCCACAACCATGTAACCACTGCCATTGTTCCTCACACATACATTAACAATCCCCATAATGTATTCCACGTCCTGTCTTGGCTATGATAGTAAGCTTTAGAAGCGGATGACTGCAGTAGGGTCAGTATTCCCTACGTTTCTGACCGGTCCTCCTTATTTTTCCAGCTTTGCTTGAAATTTCTTATTGTGTGCTGGAAACTATCCAATTTCTCAAATCTGTTCATCCTGCACTCCTTTTCCACATGTCCATACTTTTTACAATCATAACATCTCACATGACCAGAAAAATAAGCTAGGACTGTTCATAAAGTGTTTTTTTCTTTATTCTTCTTCTCTATTGCAATCTCAATTTGTTTATGACCACATCATCACATGAAAACAAAGAGATAGACTCTGCATCCTTTAGAATACCTTTCTTTGTAGATCTACTTCAAAGGTGAACAACATCCGCTTTCAAATCGCCACAACATGCCCAGACTGAGACATTTAAAGCATTCAACATTATTGATGTTTCATAATAGAGGGAATATTTCTTCAGTTTTCATATATCACTGACCTTTTCTTTTCCCAACACTTCAAAGCCTTGGTATTGATATCCTACTAATTCTAGCACTTCCTTAACCAGATTCTCCTAACACTTGAAACCAAGACACCCTGTAACAGAGAGAGACCTTGACTACTAAGAATATTGTCCAAAATCTTAGTACTATCTTGAAACTTCAGGAGTTTATCCTTTTCTTCTAATTTACCTTTCAAAATATTTACCTCATCCTCCAATTTTTGGCATTGCTTCTCCATACTTTCTTCGACCCTTCTTCCTTCTTCTACTTGATCATTCAATTTTAAAATCTCTTCTTTCAACTCATTTTCTTGTTCTTCATAAATTCTGCAGAAGTTCTTCCGGGGGAGGGGGTTATTTGATTTTTCCGCATCCCCCGCATCTATTTTGAGTTGCAATAGATGATCACAATAATGCCATTCTATCAAACAAAATGTTTGGGTAGAAGTTCTTTTTCATTTCTGTCTGATGCTTCAAGATCTTCTTTTAGAGAGATGATTTCTGCTTCAAGTTCTTAATTCTTCTTATTTGATTTTTCCGGATCTTCATTTAGATCGATGATTTCTGCTTCAAGTCTTTTATTTCGATTGGTTGCATAATTGTACAACCTTTGATACTTGTCTACTTGTTCATTCAGTATTTCTATCTGTCCTTTCATTTGAGAGATCATCTCTTTGTAGATAGATTCTTGCTTATTAGATGATCTTTGTAGTTCTTCAACTTTAATCTTGAGAGCTTCTTCAAGATTCATAACATTATTATTTAATATTTTTCATTTATTGCACAACATGAAAGTGAACTGCATAAGAACCATATCTGCATCTGCTTTTGTCTTCATTTTCTCGGGTCGCGACATGTTTTTTGAGATAATATCTTTTGAGCAGCCTTTCTTTTATTTCATCAGGAAGGATCTCCTTCGTTGTATCGCTTCTAAGGACCCCGCTTCTCCATACCACTGCCGGGAATATTGTAGAGGGGGTGAACTAAAGATTTAGACACATCAAAAATTTTAATTTTTCTTTCAAAAATCATATTAGCCTTATCAAACCAATTTGAAGTAAACACGGATATCCCAGAATAAAACTGCCATATTAATACTGATCTCATTGTCGTAATTTTTGCTTAAGGTCACTATTCATCATTGATGTTGAAAATATTAAACATGTGCAGTAAGAACAGAATAAATCATCACACATAAGCAACACACATGAACACCAGGATTTAAGGTGGAAACCCAATTCGGGAGAAAACCACCGCTGTCGTCGTCTCAGTCTTCAATATTTTATTATAAAGAAAACATCGTACAACCATGTACTGGCGCAGACTCATACCAGCACGTAGGCACCCACCTGCAGAAGGCTACAACCTTCTCTCGTTTACCAGCCTCTCCTGGAAGGGAGCTACAACCCTCTGCTCTCGTTTACCAGCCTCTCCCGGAAGGGAGCTACAACCCCCTGCTCTCGTTTACCAGCCTCTCCTGGAAGGGAGCTACGACCCCCTGCTCTCGTTTACCAGCCTCTCCTGGAAGGGAGCTACAACCCCCTGACTGAAGGCTACAACCCTCAGCACCACCATGGACCATGTTTCATCAATTTTCACACTGGATCCAACAGCTTCCATACAACATATCTTGTAGGCCACTTTTCATCAGATTTTCAGACTGGACCCACTCCACACATTTAAGCTCAACATTCATCAAACTCAAACTTATAACCCCATCAATTCATTCATTGAATCATCAACCAATCAACCAATTCACTTGATCTTGAATTAACATAATCAGACCATATTCATCATTCAAAAACCCTAGACTCCTCGTATGAATATATCAACGACAGATAACAAGAACAAAAAACAACCGCATTTATCCCATCATCAAAGAACCCCACCTGTACGTGCTTTTACTTCATTAAACCCATGATGCACGCGCTTTCATGCAGACTTACCTGCGTATACTTTTGTGCATTCTTCAGAAAGCCATATCTTCCCATACGCGCTTTTCCTTAAGTAGACACGCGTATACACGCGCTTTTACTGAAGCGAACCTGCGTATACATTTGTAAATTTTCAGGACTGTGCAGCTCTTCATATTAGATAGACAACTCAGATTTCATCCTTCACTTCAGAAAGTATTTCACCTCATCTCAGATCTAAACATTCCATAAACAGATCTAGGAAATATATATACATTTCAGATCTAGAGATCCCTCTTCATCGTTTTCTTCATAGGTGCATTATTAATTCAGATCAATCAATCAATTGTTACCCATTCCATAAGGAGCATAATCTGGAGTGAAGTATTCATCTGACCCACACTTCATGCACCTTGCACCATGATCTTCTTTCTCCTATATAGATTAATTTCATTATCACTGGCGATCAAAACACACAACTTCCGATGGTATTCCTGCACGGGATCAAATAGATATTCCAGTGCTCAATACAATGGGTCAATACCATGGTAACACCCCTTGGTATTCTAAATTTGGAGCGCAAAAGGGCATACGCGACTTGGCACGTACTTTTCCGCGTGCATACGTTACTTCACCTTAAAAAACTCGCGTATGCTTTGTAGCATAACTTATTTATCATTATTTTGGCACTTTCTGAATTCCTTTCTTCTGCTACTTCTGAACTGATCTGTAGATACATCAGATTTACATTATTAACAACTCATCAAGTCAGTTTCCATCACGAACAACTTCATTAAGCAGGTTCCATCAAAGTCAACACATTGTATCACATAGCCAACAATCTCTCCTTTAACTCATCAAGTAGGTTGTCATCAACTTTATCAAGTAGGTTGCCATCAAGGACAACACTCTGCATCATATTTCCAACAATATTATTTCATCAAGTAGGTTACCATCAACTTTATCAAGTAGGTTGCCATCAAGGACAACATATGCCAACATATTTATTTACCATAACTGAACCTCTTTTATAAATACCGTATTTGGCCCATGGTATTAATAATAATTTGTTCCATGGTATTTGGCCCATAGGCTTGACCTAAATAGAACCTCATTTTTTAGCTTTTCATAAATATAAAAAGGTTTATGGAGTAAATATAAAAAGAGGTTCTATTTATTTACCATACCTCTAGTCTATTTATATTTTTATTTATTTACCGTACCTCTAGAGTAAGTATAAAAAGAGGTTTTATTTATTTACCATACCTCCAATTTATTTATATTTTTATTTATTTACCATACCTTTGGAGTAAGTATAAAAAGAGGTTTTTATTTTTTATTTACCATACCTCCAGTTTATTTATAATTTTATTTATTTACCATACCTCTTTTTTGAGTTTTGGTAAATATACTCATACATTTCAAATGTTTACTTACATTACATTATCACATTACATCTACACATGTGCGTTATACTCCGACACGTCAAATGTTTACATTACATTTCTTACATTAGATCTACACATGTACCCTATAATGGGTTGTAGAGTGCCTCTAGGCCCAACAACTAAATCTTTCATTAACCCATATACCTTGATCTCTCTTTTTTTGATAGCAAAAATATTCCTATGAAGCATGATTGTGTTAAAACCTAATTAATGTGTAATAGTCAAGGGAATCAATTATTTGTGTAATAGTAAATCATTTACTTTCATACGACATGCAGAAAATAACATTAGCACCATTTGATCATCCCATATGAATAGTCTGCAATAACATTTCTTTATCTTGGGAGGGATAATTAATGGAATATTTTAAACCACAAATCCTCCTAGAATACTCTGTCATAAATTCCACTTTTATTAGCTGAAGGAAGGTGGAAAAAATATGGTAATTAGCCAAGAATTTCGTCAGGTATATATAAATTTCTAATGTCTCATTACTAGCCATACTTGAGGTTCGTCTTTTAGGGATCTTAGTTGGCTTATTTGTACATTGAGAAGTACCTTTGTTCACATGAATGTTGTTGAGTTTCCTTTTTGGAAGGTTGTTTTTTACTATGATTTTCTATAGCTGGCTCCTTTAGAGCTTGGATTTGTCTATCTCTTATTGCAATGTAATCATCTCCCTACCACATAAATTCCTATTAATTTTCTCCCATGTGGGTGCAGGTGTTGTAGCTCTAGGGTTGGCATCAAGATAAGTCTCTTATAATTCACCCGCTCCTCTACCACATGGTTCAAACTATCTAGGCCGATTGAAGAGCTTCCTTAGCAACCAAACATGTGTCTTAGTTTTGTGCCATTTTTCAAATATTTCACTAGTGCTGCATATACTAATAAACCATTTTTTTTTTCTATGGGATTGGGAAATATATAATTCTAATCCTATTTCTTAAAATTATCCCAACCATATCCTCCTCCTCCTCCTCCTCCTCCTTTTGATGTGAACTTATTTGATTGAGTGTGTCTTTCTAAAAGGAGAAGCTTGTTTTACATAGCCTAATTATGCTATTGGAGGGACTGTATATTCTTGGTAAAATTTACGTTATCCTATTCATGGCCTCAAATAATAAGTTCATCTCATTCTCTAAGGTAGTAGTGTTGGACACGTTCTTTTTGGCTGAACCTTTCTTCTAGAAGAATGGGCATTGGTGGACCTACCAATTACAAATATGTTTTCTTAAACCTTGATAGTATCTTCCTTTGAAACAATAATATGTATAAGATCTTGCTATATTAGGTTAGAATCCAAGTCACCTTCATATGGATCAAAATAGCACAATATAAATGCATGCTTAAAGAGGATAGGGTCTCTATCAATTCTCTAGACTATTTGATTGAATCTCTGATTGAATTCCTCCATTATTTTATTTTCACACTTCTTGACAATGGTTAGAGAGGGTAGGATGTACTCCATCTATCTTCCTTTTTTTTGGTAGTTTAGACTAATCCTAATCTTTCCATTTTTTTCTCCTCCCATCCCACCCACGGGTTTCGAACTGGTGAGCTTCAAATGGAGTGCATTAATAGTGTTACCCATCACCGACTTATCTACACCACATGAGTGTACTCCATATATCTTATCTCTACATTTATTAGAGAAAAAATTATTCATGTCATAACATGTGATCAAATATATGACAAGAAAGGTTCCAAACGAGCCATAGGAATCATCTTCAAGGGACATGGAAAATACTTTGGTCCTCACATGTGCTCAAAAATATGATAAGAAAGGTCGCAAACCAATCATAGGAATCATCTTCAAGGGACACGAAAAATACTTTCATCCTCACATCTATTGAGAGGGAGAACCTTAAAATTATTAGAGCTGATAAAAATCATTCAAGAGGAATTCGTGGGAGGTCCAAATGGTCATCCTCTCCATTATCCAAGATAACCATTAGGTTTTTTTTGGTATTAAGTTAATTAATTTGAGTCAATTAGGTTTGAATAAGGTATTAGAATTCAAGTTAAAAAAAATGCACATGTGGGTAATCTTGAAGGTAATTTTTCATGTGATAGAAGAATTGTCAAAGAAAAATCTAACAAAAATATCATGCATGAGAAAATCTAGTCATTTATGTACACTTGACACTTTCACCAAAAGCTGCAGCGGAATCAGTGTAAAACAATTACGGTTTTCTACAAAAGTCCCTGACACTTCCGTAGTGAATTAAACCTCCCAAACATTTCATATGCTACGAAACTTGTCTTATCTGTTAACGGTGGGAAAAAGGCTGCATTTTTTTCATAAAGGTCAAATCGGTTAGTTGTTAGGGCATATCAACCCATCATTTTTCCATTCTGTTACTTGTTATCATTATTCATATGCATGCTTTGTGATCATTTCCCTTTTCATCATGTTTTTTTTCCACCCATTCATCCCATTTGTTATTTCAATTCCGATTTGAAATTTAAACACTTTACCCTCATCCTTGTAAGCTCCTTCAAATGTTTTTCCGGTAGTCTATAGGTCAAGGTTCTCACCAATAGTTTTCATAAGCATAGCTTTACCTGTGTCAAATAATTTATTTGTTGTTTCAAAGGTTTCTACAGGTGTCAAGGAAGGAACTAATCAACAATGTTTTGAAGATAATGGAATCATAGAAGAAATAAAATAAAGGTGGAACCGTTGATAGATATGAGCCTATGGATGTGAGGCTACGCAAGGAAGACCCCAAATTCTCACAAGAATTTTCTGATGTAGGTTGCATTCGATTCTGCCAAAAGCTACAAGGATACTATGCTCAGGTTTCGAAGGATTTCACTGTCAATTTCATTGGTACAAGGTCGAAAGTAGATATGTTAAACTTTGATGTGTCTCTTGACACAATTTCACAGGCCACTGAAATACAAATATCTGGAGATTCATGGTTTAAGGTGATGAATTTTAAGTTGAAAAACTGTGATGAATTTTTGAAAGAGGAGCACAGAGGTATGGATATGAGTTTAGGCATCCCCAGAACATGCCTCAAGGAGGATTATTCAAATTTTTTAATGGTGATTCGGAAGTATTTAACTATGAAGGTAGATTCCATATGATCTATCAATAAAATTTCAAACTACTACTATGGTTCAGAGGTAAAAAACCTCTAGACTTACCTTATTATCTATTTCAGGGTCCGGGAAAATAGCAGATAAGGTGCAGGCAAAACCTGAAACTAGTGACACCTCTGTTTTCCATCATGCTTTGATCAAATTGTTTGTATTAGAAGAATTGAATAAGATGGGAAGGGGTTGGTATACATTTATGTTTTGTAGTGGATATGAGGTTTAGGTCCTCACTCCTAAGAAGACACCAAAATCCAAGCCAAATACACCAAGGAGGAGTAAGGAGTTTGGAGTTGAATATTTAGTTGGTCATGAGATTGAAATGAAACATATAGTAGAACCTATGGCTTAACATATGGAGCAAGTGTAGAAGACAGTGGCACCAAAACAAACCTCTACTAGTAGTCAGGTTAAAACATACACAAGGACCCACAGGAGGCTTACTAGGAGTCAGACTAAGGAAAGAGGTAAGTTGGAAGACATCTTGTAGGAAATTAAGGTTAAAGAATCTCCCATGGTAAAGCTTGTGGAAACTAAGGGAGAAAAAACAAAAAAGAAGGGCCTTGAGGCCAAGAAATTAGAATTTTCAAAAGAAGATTCATGGTTCATTTTCAAGCCTAGGAATCCATTCACTAGGTCAATTTTATAAAGGAAAAATGTCAGAGGAGATGCCTAAGAAACCAGAGAAGAAAAATCTTCCATCAGGGAAAGAAATAGCAGAATTATCTCGAGCAGAGGTAGATTTAAGCAAGATAAGAAAAGGTAAAGAACAAGTCAAGGAAAATAAGACTGAATTGGAGCTATTGCAAGAGTAGCTGAGGGAAGCTAGAGAAGAAGTCCTCTAAGCCAAACTGGAGTTGGAATATTACAAACAAGAAAGACTGGAGATGGACAATTTCAAAAGGGAAGTGAGAAAACAACTTGATTTCTTCAATGAGATGTAAAATAAGTCAGGGAAGATGTTGAATAGGACACTGCCCCTGCATAGGATGATGAAGCATCTTACTAAGAGAAATATGTGGTTACAAGCAAAAAGAAGAAGCTGAAAAGTCAGGTCAAAATATTTGAATCACAAATGGATATGGTGTAAGAAGAGTTGAAGAAAAATGGTCTTACAATGATTGTGCAAGAGGATGATGTTACTACATGAAACATGGTAAGCCACACATTTTTGAATTACATTTTGTCTTATGTTATCATAACTAGGAATATACAAGCTTTAGAAATTTTTTTGAGTCAAGAAAAAAGAAGAAAAAAACAAAGACAATGAACTAGGTACTTTCGTAGCATACTCCAGGCTTGAATGTGAGTTTTCGCTATGAAAGTGTTGTAGGTTTATTTAGAGAAAAATTTCTTGAAAATTCTCATAACAGGGGTGACCTGGAGCATGTATTTACCTCATCAATCCCAAGGAAGATCATCCAACAGTAAGCAAAGTCAAAAAAATTTGCAGAAGATGGATTTTTGAAGTTGCTACGAAAGTTCCTATTACTTTGTTTTTTCCAGCGTTATGGATTTTTTGACCTTTTTTGGGAAGTCAATGTTGTAGATGAGTGGTTGAGTCATATAATGGGATCAGGGATATCATTGGGCCATATGTCTAATGGGGAAGCTCAGTAATCCACTCCAAATGGATGACATAGCCAAACAACTCATCAAGATTCCACTTCATAGAAATGGAAAACTCATCATGGATTCAGTTTTATGAAGACCTTAAATCTAGTGTATCAGTTTGATTCAATAGAGATGAAAAAAATGGGTTGACAGAAATTTTATTTAAGTAATTAATGGTCATAAAGTCCTTTTTTATGACCAACTCTACTAAAACATAAAATATCCCTATATTCCTTAAAGTGATGTAATCCTAGATGAATTAGGTCTCTAGGTCAAGTATCGAAGTCTAGCCAAGGTGGAAGAACTTTGTAACAAAGATCTCACTCTATAAATGAAAGGTTTATTGAATTTTAGGGGGTTGGTTAATGAATTTATATGAGAGGACTATTATGTAATTTTGTTTCACCAAGCTAATATAGAGTTGGATAAGTGTTTTTCAGACCTGAGATTTATTTTAAGCTTATGCGTCTGTGTTTTTTCCATTTCTGATATTATCATCAGCTTCATATTCCCATGATTATTTGGAATTCATATTATTATGCTCCAATTTCCTTCATGTGTTATGTGTATGCTGTAAAAAGTTATCTTTTAATCTTAATTTCGTCAACTTCCATGAAATACATTTGCTTGTGGTTGAAGTCGCATAGTTGAATCCATGCCCAATGGTAGCCTTTCATACATCTTCCACCTGCAAAATCACTTAATACAAAAAGAGTTAGGCATATGCAATATAAGTTTCATCTTTAGTATTCATTTTTTTTTCTTTGAGAGAGCCCTATCTGACTGGAAGGGCTAAATTCCTATCCAAAGTGGTTTGAAATAGTTGCATTAGGTTTACCATTGAACAAACCAATTGGCCCCAACCTAGTGATAACATTTTCATGCGTCTGTCGAGAGTTTAAAGCTGCAATATCATGGGTAATTGATTCCAATCAAAGCAACTGAGCTCTTGAAGGTAACAACAGATTAAAAAATATTCAAGGTTATACCTTAGCAACTCCAAACTTGAAGAATTCATAAATTCATGGCTTCATGGTGACTCCAATTCTTGAATATCAATATCTTGAATAAGCCCCAAGATGAGTTATATTGCAAGAAATAATGCCAGGTATGCCCCAATGAATCAATATCACATCCCTGGTTTTCCAAATCCCATGAATTGTGTTGAATGGTCAATCCATATTCCCAAGTTCAAAGTTGAAAAGAAAGATGATGCTAGTATGCATTTGGTTAAATTCCATATACATGTATGCAGACTGAGGGTTGAGTTTCCTGAGGATTGTATCATGAAGATGTTTATGTATACCTTAGAAAACAAAGCTAGAGTATGGTATGAAGGGTTGAAATCAGGAAGCTTGTGTTCTCTTTAATATTTCCATAGAATTTTTTTGAACATAATGGGAATTATCATCCTTCATCGCCACTATTTCAATACTGTTGTAATCTTTGGAAAGCTTTCATTCAATATATAAAAGTATTGATGATGATGTAGAATGTATGGATGATGAGAAGATATTAGATGCACTTTATGAATTTTCTTCACAAGCTAGTTTTCATGATTATCAAGAAAGTTTCCAACAAGCATATATCTCTTCTTTAGTTGAAGATGAATTGGATCAACAATTTGAAATTCAAGTCATATTACATAAAATTTATGAGGATTTGCAGCCTTGTCAATCTATATGCAGACAAAGGTATGAGCCAAATCATTCAAATTGTTTTTAAACCCATTCCTTTTCTGAGATTTTATGTCAAGAAGAAACTCCTCAAGATCCAGTTGTTGAAAATACATGCATGGAATTTTGAACAGTGAGGTAACATGTGATGAAAGTTCATTTTTAGGTAAACCTGAGTTACATAAAGAGCTGGATATACAGGTTTTACCTACTCTTTTTTAGGATCATCAAAATGACATGGAGAATATGCATAAATTGGTTTGTATAGGAGTTGCTAGTGTTCAAAATCAAGATGTCAGTCTTTAAGCAAAACTACCAAGGATTATATCTGATTTATTTGATAAGAAAAAGAGTAGTTTTGATACACACAATATGGATGTCATGTTTGAAGATGTTCAATGATGCACAGATGGTTTTGTTGATTTACAAGAAAGGGAAGAAAAATCTATTGTTGCCTTTTTAGTTGATGATGTTCTTGGAATTGAAGACATAGGACAAAACAAGCCATAAATTATGAATGAATTAAACCCTCATGGTTTTACTCATCAAGAAGAGCTGAATTTTCACGATTATCAAGATCCTTTGGTAAGTTTTTTCTAGTCATCATTGAAGGTGGAGTTTCTTTAATTTATAACTTTAGGTTATGGATTCAATTTTTATTCTTAATTTCCAATAAATGATCCATTTCTAATTTTTTTCAAGAAAAATCAAGAAGCCCTGGCATTAGATCATCTCTTTGACTCACTATACTAGAGCTTTCACATTTCTTGAATCAAACATCTAATTTTCAGCTTAGGGTAGATTGGTATGGACATAAAAAATCTCACAGGTTTGAGCATCTTCTTTTTAGCAGTAGTATCTTTAGTTTGCAACATGTTTTTCAATCGTAGTTGTGATTATCAGTTTGTATAATTTTAGCTTGAATGACAGTTTGGTTTTAAGAGTAGAATTTAGTTTTAAAGTTGTATTATTTGAGTTGGGATCATCCCAATGGATAAGACACCTAGTCTGCTGGCTATTTGCTACACCACAGGGGCGCAACATCCCCATTGGAGCTGTTGTTATCCAATATAACCATTAGTTTTGTTTTGGTATTAAGTTAATTAGGTTGAGTCAATTAGGTTTGAATAAGGTATCTGGAAATGAAATTAAAAAAAAAAATGTAGGTGTGAGGGGTCTTGAAGGTCATTTTTCATGTGATAGCATTCTTTTCAAAGAAAAATATAAAAAAAATATCAGGCATCAGAAAATATGGTCAATTCTGTACACTAGGCACTTCCACCAATTAAATCCACAGTGGAATCAGTGTAAAATAGTCAGGGTTTGGTATGGAAGTCTCCGACACTTCCATAGCGAATTCAACCTCTTGAATACTGCATATGCTATGAAAATTGTCTTATTTGTTAACAGTGGGAAAAAAGATGCATTTTTGTCATAAAGGTCGAATCAGTTAGTTGTGAAGGCATATCAACTAATCATTTCTCCATTTTGTTGCGTGTTATCATTCTTCATACGCATGCTTGGTCATCATTTCCCTTTTCATCATGTCTTTTGTCCACCCATTCATCACAACCGTTCATTCAATTCTGATTTATAATTTAAACACTTTACCCTCATCCTTGTAAGGTGCTTCAAATGTTATGCCAATATTCTAGAGGTCTAGGCTCTCACCAGTAGTTGTCATAAGCATAGTTTTACCTGTGTCAAATAATTTGTTTGTTGTCTCAAAGGTTTCTGCAGGTGTCAAGGAAGGAATTGATCAACAAGTTTTTGAAGATAATGACAAATTCTCATAGGAATTTGCTGATGTAGGCTGCCTTCGATTCTTCTAAAAGCTACAAGGATACCATGCTCAAGTTTCGAAGGATTTTGCTGTTAATTTCATTAGTACAGGGTCAAAAGTAGGTACGTTAAACTTTTTTTTTGTCTCCTGACACAATTGCACAAGCCACTAAAATCCCAAGATCTGGAGAGGAATAGTTTAAGGTGATGAAGTTTAAGATGCATAACTGTGATGAGTTTTTGAAAGAGGAGCACAGAGGTATGGATATAAGTTGAGGCATCCCCAGAACCTGCCTCAAGGAGAATTATTCAAAAATTTTAATGGTGATTCAGAAGTATTTTACTTGTGAAGGTAGATTCCATATGATCTATAAATATCATTTCAAACAACTGCTACACTTCACAGGTAAAAAGATACTGGAATTACCGTATTATCTATTTAGGAGTTTGGGAAAATTGACAGATAAGGTAGGAAAAACCTGAATCTAGTGACACCTCTGTTTTCCATCATGATTTGATCAAATTGATGGTAGTGGAAGAATTGAATAAGCTGGGAAGGGATTGGTTTACATTTTTGTTTTTGAGTGGATTTGAGGTTGATGTCCTCACTCCTAAGAAGAAAACAAAATCCAAGCCAAATACACCAAGAAAGAGTAAGGAGTTCTGAGTTGAACCTTCACTTGGTCATGAGATTGAAATGCAACCAATAGTAGAACCTATGGAGCTGGAGATTGAGCAAGTCCAGGAGACAATGGAAAAAAAACAAACCTCTACCAACAGTCAAGTTAAAACATAAACAAGGATCCACTGGAGGCTTACTAGGAGTTATACTGAGGGAAGAGGTAAGTTGGCAGACATCCTGGAGGCCATTGAGATTCAAGAATCTCTTATGGTAAAGCCTGCGGAAACTAATGGAGCAGAAAAAAAAGGGCCTTAAGGCCAAAAAATTAGACTTTTCAAAAGAAGATTCAGGGTTCATTTTCAAGCCTAGAAATCCATTCACTAGGTAATAGTTGTCTAAAGGAAAATTTTCAAAGGAGATGCCTAAGAAACCAGAGAAGAAGAAGTTTCCATCAGGGGAAGAAATAGAAGAATTATCTTTAGCAGAGGTAGAGTTAAGTAGGATAAGAAAAGGTAAAGACCAGGTCTAGGAAAAGATTGAATTGGAGCTTTACAAGAGAATTTGAGGGAATCTAGAGAAGAAGTCCTGGAAACCAAATTGGTAGGTTTCAAACAAGAAAGGATGGAGATGGACAATTTCAAAAGGGAAGTGAGAAAACAACTTGATTTCTTCAATGGGATGGTAGATAAGTCTGGGAAGATGCTGAACAAGACACTTCCCCTACATAGGATGGTGAAGCATCTTACTAAGAGAAATAGGTGGCTACAAGAATAAAGAAGGAAGTTGCAAAGGCAGGTCAAAATCTTGGAATAAAAAATGGAGATGGTGTAGGAAGAGTTGAAGAAAAAGGGTCTTAAGATGAGTGTGCAAGAGGATGATGTTAATCCATGAAACATGGTAAGCCACACATTTTTGAATTACATTTTGTCTTATGTTATCATAACCAAGAATATATAGGATTTAGAAATGTTTTTGAGGTAATAAAAAAGAAGAAAAGAGAAAATACAATGAACTAGGTACTTTCGTAGCGTACTCCAGGCTTGAAGGTGCGTTTTCACTACGAAAGTGCTATATATTTATTTAGAGAAAAAAATCTTGAAAAGTATCGGAAAAAGGGTGACGTGGAGCATGTATTTACCTCATCAATCCCAAGGAAGATCCTCTAATAGTAAGCAAAGTCAAAAAATGTGCAGAAGATGGATTTTTGAAGTTGCTACACAAGTACGCTACTGAAGTTCCTAATACTTTGTTTTTTCTAGCGTTATGCACTTTTTTACCTTTTTTGGGCAGTTAGCACTGTAAATGAGTGCTTGAGTCATCTAATGAGATCAAGGATATCACTGGGCCATATATCTAATGGGGCAGCTCAACAATCCACTCCAAATGGATGACATGGCCAAACAAATCATCAAGATGCCACCTCACAGAAATGGATTGCTCATCATCAAATCTGTTTTATGAAGACCTTAAATGTAATGTATCAGTTGGCCACCTCAACTTGACAGTTTAGTTCGATAGGGATGACAAACATATGTTGTTAGAAATTTTGTTTAAGTAATTAATGGTCATAGAGTCCTTTTTGATTACCAACTCTACTAAAACATAAAATATCCCTATTATTCCTCAAAGTGATGTAATCCTAGTTGAATTAGGTCTCTAGGTTAAGTATCGAAGTCTAGCCTAGGTGGAAGACCCTTGTAACAGAGATATCACTCTATAAATGAGAGGTTTATTGAATATGAGGGGGTTGGTTGATGAATGTAGATGAGAGGAATATTATGTAATTTTGTTTCACCAAGCTAATATACAGTTGCATAATTGTTTTTTAGACTCGAGATTTCTTTTAAGCTTATGTGTTTGTATTTTTCCCATTTTTGATATTATCATCAGCTTCATATTCTCATGATTACTTGGAATTCATATTATTATGCTCCAATTTCCTTCACGTGTTATGTGTATGCTGTAAAAAGTTATCTTTTAAGCTTAATTTCCTCAACTTCCGTGAAATACATTTTCTTATGATTGAAGTCCCATAGTTGACTCCATGACCAATGGTAGCCTTTCATACATCTTCCACCTTAAAAATCACTTAAAATACAAAAATAGTTAGCCATATGCAATATAAGTTTCATCTTGAGTATTCATTTTTTTTCTTTGAGAGAGCCCTCTCTGACTGGAAGGGCTAACTTCTAGTCAAAATTTGTTTGAAATAGTTGCATTAGGTTGACCATTGAATAAACAAATTGGTCCTAGCCTAGTGGTAACACTCTCCAATTCAACTTAAGCCATGAATTATCAACCCCATCCATCCTCCCTCACTCCTCAAACTTTAGGAGAGGATGAATATAGTAGTAATTATTAAAATTCTATTATCTCAAATCGAGTGAATGTCACTTGAGATAAAAGAATTGAGGGGAATCGCAAGGAAAAAATTCCATGCCACACTATGTATTCTCATGATCCATAATTTATTACCAAATCCTGTAAGAAATAGGTGTCACCTCATGGAGAACTTTGATAAGAAATAGGTTTCACCCCATGGAGAACTTTAATCTGCCCTCATTCTTCTGTCTAAGTATGAGCTCCAAGAGAACGATGAAAACTTACTCTCAGCACATTCGCAATAGTAGATAGTAGAACCAACCTACCATAATTTTAGATTAGTTAAAGGAGTAAAACATATTATGTGTAGAATTCAGAAATGTAGGGACTTGCTTAGAGGCTATGGAGAAGTATCTGAAGAATTAAATCATGTCTTTGATGATGGTATGAAGTTGAACTATGAGAGACCTTTTTGGTCCTCCAAAATCCCGGATCGAAGTCGAAAATTCTTGGAAAGATGATAAAAGTTGATGTTGACACCTAAAATAGGAATATTGCATATCTAAAAGCAAGTATGAAGACCCATAATTTGAACATTTGTAGCAGGCTGCAAAGAATTTTGGTGGAATAATGGATATATGGCTTACATATCCATCATATTCAAGGGGGTATAATTGATATGAAGTCTAGAATATCTAAGAAAGATGGCGCACCTCTTTCAAACAAAGCTCAATGAAGCCTCTCGTTGTCGCACCTAGAAGAAAATATAGAGTATTCTCAGCTACTAATCAACAATCAAGAAGTCAGTAATCAAGAAGATCCACAGGTACCAGATAAGCACTATCAGAAGAAAGCAATTTTTTTTTGCCTTTGTCTTTATCTTTTAGTTTAAGTTTGTTTGTTAATAATGAATAGTTACAGGGAAGTTTGTATGAATGGTGTTGACCCATGGATCAAACCATGAGAAATATGATTTAATAGGGATTGACAGTCAACATACTACTAGTCTTTGGATTTTAGGTCGAAAAGCTTCTAGAAGTTAGAAGGGATATATAAAAACCCATATTTGATATTTTGTACTTGAAATCACCTTTATAGGCGATCACTTTGAAATGAAAATCCTATTTTCTTGCTAACAAATATAAAATTACTAATAAATGCCACGTATTGAATATTAAGGACAAAAAGGACATTAGGCTGATAATAAGAATGCAAAATTTTAGTTCTAAAAAACGTGAAAAATATTTTCCCAAGAGATCAAAGGCACTATCCATTTAAAATAATTTAAAACACTAAATTCTCCAAAAATTATAACTATGAAGACCTTGCAGGATTCAGACGCCATTACCCAAAACAAGAAACTATGATGTCTCTATAAAAATGAAGATGATAAACATGAATATAGAGAAAAGGATCTTCCACAAAATGGCTCGGGTAACTACTATCACAAGTCGTTGCACATGTAAATATAGGATTAGTAGTAGGTTAGGCTTGGTTTTGTCATTCGAAATTCCTTCCTATTGATATTGATAAGCTAAGAAATTAACTGTTTGATATTATGAATTCATTAGTGATGTTATTCATAAATATCCAGAGTCATCTCCTTAGGAGGAAAATTCAATTAAGAGGACCTTAAGAATGTATGTAAAGGATATTTTACCCTCAATAGGACGCAATGCTAATGGATTTATTCCATGATTCTTCATTATCCTCTTGACAACCAAAAGGGATCATGGAAGGTTTCTCGAAAGGAGAGAATGAAAACCAAGTAAGAACATCCTAAAATCCCCAAAAATTAGAAATGGTGCTAGGAAAAAGATAAAGGTAAGTATGAGCCAAAGAATCCCATCTCCACTTGCACTTGCATTTTAGACTGATGTTGCAATATCCACTGCTGCCCAAACTATTCGGTACTGAATGCTTCAATTCCTTCTCCCCCATATCCTGTAAATTATATTCAATAGCAAATGAATTCCTTTAGCCAAATACTTCAAGCCCATATCTCTCCCCCAAAGTAATACACCATCGATGCCATAAACCCTTGCGAACTTTATGGACCAGTAAAATACCCATATATCGCATCCCATTCAATTCAATAGAAATCCAATTTGGATTTCACAATAGCTAAATGGGTGTCAAGTACATTAGGTAAAAATCCGGCCTGTGGCGTTATTTATGAAAGTTCCTTTCAAGCATTAGAGTCTTCAGTGAAATTACAGAGTTTCATCAAAAAATTATATCGATATTTTTCTTTTGTGATATTAAAAAATTATTTCTTCAGTTTCTTCCCCACCCTCTAACACTTATGCTAACATCCGCATTAGCGCACCAATATCTTAATTTAAATTTTAATAATTCATTGTATTTCGATGATAACGTGGGAAGGTTTTGAAAAAAATATAGATATTCTATTGGTTTTATTTGATTGTGGTCTAGCATGATGGTGATGTCTTTGTGTTGTGGGCGTTCTCTTAGTTTTTTTTTTTTCTCTTAGTTATAGAAAATGTTGGAGTAGGTGAGTGTAAATATAAGGGATTACATGGTGTGCATGATTATGTTTCATAGTTTTTTGTTTGTTTGTTTGTTTATGAGTGGTAGAATTTGAAAACATGAGCATTGCACTAAGTAAAAATGAGAGATAAATTAATTAAATTATTTTATTTTTAATACTGGCAAATAGATTATAATTGTTTTATTTTTAAGTCAGTGTTAGAGGTTAATAGTTCATGTTAAATTTCCATGAACAAAACTTATAGTTGAGAATATGGGAATTTAGTATGTTTTGCATAATAATAATAGGTATCATGGCCTTTACTGTCCCCAAGGAAGGAATAACAAAAAGGGACTTAAGTCCTAAATAATCAGTGGTCATTAAAAAGGTTTCAAATCACCACATAAACTGTATTCTCTAAGGGATTTTTTATGGCCTGTATGAGGGATGTGTCTTCCATTCAGAGGTTTTTCAAACCACGATTGGGTCTTGGAGCCTCATCAATGGACCTTAATGAAGATTCTACGTAGATGGATTCAAAGACCCCTTTGTCTCTAAATTTTAACACTACAAATGGATTTAGAGACCCCTGTAGTGAAATGTAACACTTCGGTATCAAAATTGCAATTTTCCATTTTTAGAGTGACACAATTAAAAATTACTAACATAAATGACTAATTCATATACTTTTTGTACTTTTTATTTGGTCATATTTTATTCTTGGACTATAATAGTCATTTACGTTAATCATTATTAATTTTTTCACTTATTATCTAGTCATATATTTTAGTCCTAGACTAAAATAGTCATTTAAGATAGTCGCTTTTAGTTTAGTCACTCATTATCTAGTCGTAGATTTTATCCTTAGACTAAATTAGTCATTTAAGTTAGTCCTTTTTAATTTGGTCACTTAAAATTGCTCAAATTTAGTAGTAATTCACTTGAAATAATTGTAGTGACTTACGTTTTTAGTCACCTAGTCACTAATATCATCATTTTCTACTAGTGAGAGGCCTTTGTCTTAACCCACAACCTCCAAGGATCCAAGCTGTTATAGGGCTCCATGGATCCTATCTCAACCCATAGCCTCCAGGGACCCCAAGTTGTTACAGGTCTCTAGAGACTAGAAACTCAATCCACAACCTCCATAGATAGAGAACCAATCCCCTTCTCTTCTCTTCTCTTCTCTTCAACGCTTCATATTGAAATATCTCACTGCATGCTTGATTCAATATCCATATATGTTTTCATCTAGCATTCATAAGTTCAAATGGATGTCTCCCCCTCTCTGCCTCTAGTCTCTACAAATGATTTTCTGATGTTGTATTTTTCTTTTTTTTCAAGGATTCTCCCCCTGATGCTCGCTTCCTTGGCCTGTTTCTCAACCATAGTTGCTGTTGCGTCCTTGCTTCCCTGCAATGTGTAGTCCCTTTTCATAAATACATGTTCTCTTTTATTTTTGGTTTTTTTCAAGCCACATGGGCCTGAGTACTTCCTCTTGCATCCCATTTAATTCGAGAGCCAATCCCTTGAATTCATGCACCAACCAACCTTTAATGGATGTCTTGCAATTAATGTTTCTTCCTCTGCACAAGAAACCATAACATCCCAAGCAAGCAATCCTCGTCTCCAACTCTAGAATCAATGTCCCTTTAACTCAATCCCCTTTCTTGATTTCATATATTGTATAATACTTACCATATATTTATAATACAACTTATGCAAGGACCTTGTGTGGGGATGCAACATTCCCCTCCCCCTTGAGGGAATGCCATCCATAGTGTTAGATTACCCATATGCAACACCATAATTAAAATAAACACATATTGTTTCATGGAGCTTTATACACACAAATATATACAATATTTAAATTTATGCACACTTGCTTTAACCATCAAACAAGAAGGGATAATTAACTTTCATGGAATCAACCATTTCCCATGTGGCCTCCTCTAGCCCAAAATGCTTCCATTACACCTTGACTTTCTCTATGGCTCGATTCTGGAGCATGAGAATCCTTTGGTCTAGAAGGCACATTGAATTTGGTTGGAACTCTCCCTTTGGTTCCACCTATAGCACAGACCAATCGGTCACATGATTAGAATAATGTACATACCTTTTAAGTAAAGAAACATGGAAAATTGTTGTGTAACCAGCTTCACAAATAGAAGAAAAGAGATATCAACGCCTTAGAAATAAGCCACTTCGAGGGGGCAACCTCCAATACATTACATAAATGCACAATTCTTGGATGATACAATTTACAAAACCTCCTTTCTATATATAGGAGTCCATGGGGCCATAATGAAATCCTAGTGGGCCACAATGTAATCCTAGCCGACCTAACAATAATAATTTAAGGGCACAATAATAACAAAATGGGGGTTACAAGGGTACAATAATAACAATAAGGGGTTTACACTAACAATAATAAGGGGCTATACTAGTGATATAGGGACCTAACATGCCCCTCTCCTTCAAAAAAGTGTTGTCCCCAACACTTGAGTAGCTCCGGGTGCTTCTGTATAAAATTCTCATCCTCCCATGTAGAATCTTCAGTGGGTAAGTTCTTCCACTTGATGAGATACTCTGAAATTGATCGATTCCATAGTTGTTGAGTTCTTGTTTCCGTGACCGCTTCAGGTTCCAATACGACTTTTCCTTCCTCATCAAGTTCTGGCAATATTGTTTGAACTGGAAGATTTTCACCTATAACCTTCTTTAAGCATGAAACATGGAAAACTGGATGTACTCGTGAAGAAGCAGGAAGCTCCAATTTGTATGCCATAGTACCAATATTTTGCAACACCTTGTAAGGACCATAGTACTTTGGTGATAATTTATTATCCTTCTTAGCTTTCTTGAGGGAAATTTGTTTGTATGGTTGTAGCCGTAAAAATACCCAATCTCCTACATCAAAACTTCTCTCGCTGCGATGTTGATCTGCCTGTTGTTTCATTCGATTTTGTGCCAAATTAAAGTTATCCTTTAAGAGTTGGAGAACTTCTTGCTGATGCTCGATGTGATCTGCCACTGCTTGAACCTTCGAATTTTCCCTTAAAGATGATGTGATCGATGGTGGATGATATCCATAAAGTGCCATAAATGGGGTCATTTTTGCTGCAGGATGGAAGGAAGTGTTATACCACCATTCAGCGAGAGGTAACCACTTGACCCATTGTGTTTGTTTATCAGATACAAAACAACGAAGATATCCTTCCAAACATTTATTTATTATCTTAGTTTGACCATCAGATTGAGGATGATAAGATGAGCTATGAGCTAATTGAGTACCCAAATAAGAAAATAACTCCGTCCAAAAATTTCCAGTAAAAATGGGATCTCTGTCGCTCACAATAACCCTTGGGCTTCCATGTAGCTTTTGAATTATGTCCATAAATGTAGTAGCAACTGCACTTGCTTTAAATGGATGAGATAATGCACAAAAGTGTGCATACTTGGTAAGTCTATCAACTACCACCATGATGACACTATTTCCTTCATACTTAGGTAAACCTGTGATAAAATCCATTGAAATCTCCTCCCAACGTTGACTTGGAATGGATAAAGGTTGTAGAAGTCCTGGGGTCTTAATTGTTTCTACTTTATTCTGCTGGCAAACCAAACATTCCGCCACAAACTTTCGAATATCAGATTTAAGGCCATCCCAAAAAAATTCTTTCTTCACCCTGTGGTAAGTTTTTAAAAATCCTTAGTGTCCTCCTAAAGGAGAAGTGTGCAATTCCAGAAGAATCTTTTGTTTTAGTTGGGAATTCTTACAAAGATATAAGCGATCTTTGTACCATAAGGAATCATTTTTCCAATTAAATGTATCAGATGTACTAGGATCTTGCTGCAAATTTTGAATGAGTGTCCATACATCTTTGTCCTTCTTCCATTCATCTCTTGCTTCATTTATCCAATCTAGTTGGATAATAGAAATGGCACAAAGAAATGCTTCCACCTCTTCATTCTTTCTTGAGAGTGCATCTGCAACAACATTAAGCTTTCCTTTTTTGTAGATTATTTCAATGTCATAACCCAACATCTTTGTGACCCATTTTTGCTGCTCTTCTGAAGATAGTCTTTGTTCCAAAAAGTGTTTAAGACTATCATGATCAATTTTTACCTTAAAGTGTCTTCCCATTAGGTAAGTTCGCCATTTCTTTAGTGCATGTAGTATTGCTAACATTTCCTTCTCATAAATAGGTTTCTGTAAATACTTTCCTTTAATTGGACGACTTTCAAAAGCAATGGGTCTTCCTTCCCGCATTAAAACTGCACCAATTCCATTTCCTGAGGCATCACATTCCACAATAAAGGTTTTTGTGAAGTCTGGTGTAGCTAAGACCGGTGCTAGGCACATTGCCTCTTTAAGATGTTCAAAGGCCTTAGTTGCTTCAGGAGTCCATGAAAATGCATCTTTCTTCAACAATGTTGTTAGAGGTGTTGCTATTCTCCCATAATTCTTAACAAACTTGCGATAATACCCTATTAACCTGAGAAATCCTCGCAACTTCTTTATGGTTGTGGGGACTTTCCATTCCTTAATGGCTTTAATTTTGTTAGGGTCTACTTTAACACCCTTGTGAGATACAATATGACCCAGATATTCCACCTCTTGTACTCCAAAGAAACATTTGGATTTTTTTTGCATATAATTGTTTCTCCTGCAATAGTTTGAGCACCCTGTCAACATGTTCAACATGATCCTTCCAAGACCTGCTGTAGATTAGTATATCATCAAAAATACTAGCACAAATGTTCTAAGGAAGGGTTTGAAAATGGAATTCATCAACCCTTGAAATGTAGAAGGTGCATTGGTAAGGCCAAAAGGCATGACCAAAAATTCATAATGACCCTCATGAGTTCGAAATGTCGTTTTTGGAATATCTTCAGTCTTCATTCTAATTTGATGATATCCTGAACGAAGATCCAACTTGGTAAAATAAATTGCTCCATGTAATTCATCTAATAATTCATCAATCACAGGAATGGGAAATTTATCTTTAATGGTGAGCTTATTGAGCCCCCTATAATCTGGACACATTCGCCATGATCCATCCTTCTTGTGTACCAATACTACAGGAGCAGAGAAAGAACTTTGACTAGCTTGAATTATACCCGCCTCTAACATTTCTGCAATCATACGTTCAATTTCACTCTTTTGGACGTAAGGATATCTATAAGGCCTGATGTTTGGAGGAACACTTCCTGGAATCAAATGAATAGCATGATCATGATCATTAATAGGTGGGAGTCCTTTGGGAGTTTCAAACACCTTGGAATGATTGTCCAATACTTGTTGGAGATCTGCAGGAATAGATGATTTTGATGTTGGAACTTCTAGTGAGCATAATTGTGCAATTACGCCTCGTTGTTGTTTCTTTAGAAGCTTTGTCATGACATTAGAGCTTATTATCCTTCCCGGCTTCCCTTCAATACCTCGTAATTCGACTTCCTTTCCTTCTGAAAAAAATTTCAAGAAAAGTTCTTGAAAATTAAAAACTACCATCCCCAAAGATTGTAACCATTGTACTCCTAGTACAACATCAACACCTCCCATAGGAATGGAAAGCATTGGACTAGTCAATACATATTCCCCCATGGTTAGCTTGATATTATGGCATTTTCCTGAGAAATTTATAGTTCCTCCATTTGCAACCATCACTTGACATTCTGGTGCTGGGTATAGGAAACAATTTAATTCCTTGGATACCTTACAATGAATAAAATTATGGGTGCTACCTGAATCAATCAACACTATTACCTTTTTTTCTTGATTTGTCCTACTATCTTGAGAGTTTGAGGAGTGGTAATTCCTGCCAGTGCATTACACGATATGGTCGGATTCATTTCTTCCTCTTCTAGGGTTGGTTCCTGGTGTATATCCCCTTCTTGTTCATTTTCTTCTTCCTCTTCACAATCTATGTAAAATAATTTCTTCTCAGCACACTTATGACCTTTAGTGTATTTGCTATCACAACTGTAGCAAAGCCCTTTTGCTCTTTTTTCTTCCAATTGTTGTGGTGTCAACCTTGTAGGTTGTGGAAATCTAGGCGTAGCAACACTTCCTTTTTTATAGAATTGAGTGGTAGGCTTCCTTGTCGCCATAAATTTACATTCAACTTTTCTTGCCAACCTGAATGCCTTCTCCAATGAATCAGGCTCCAAAACACGAACTTCATGTTGGATGTTATCCTTTAGAGTGCCTATGAAGAGATCAATCCTGTGTTCCTCTGGAATATCAGTTACCCTTATATTCAATTTTTGGAAGTCCTCAATGTGCTGCCTCACTAAACCCTTTTGTTTGAGATTTATCAATTGGCTAAAGAAAGTGTTGCTCTTTGTATCCTCATAATGTGCTATCATTTCCTCCGTAAAAATTGACCAAGTGACAATTTTTTTACGGGAGCAAAGCCATCGATACCATACAAATGTATTTTGTTCTAAATGTAATGTTGCAATGCGTACCTTTTGTGTGTTTTTCACATTATGGAGATCAAAATATTGCTCCATCTGTAGTATCCATGTTACAGGATCCTTTCCATCAAACTTCCTCATATCCATTTTTGGAATATGATGGTTCTTCCCGCCAACATTAGAGGTTATGAAATCACGATTAACATTTATTTTGTTCTCATCATGAGGTTCTTCTACTATATTTCCGCCATTAGGAATTGTTTCTTGTTTTAAGCTTGTCATCAAGCCTTCCATATATGCTTTTAGATCATTCTTCATGTTTTCCATGTTGTCTTTCATGTTTTCATCGATCTTAGCTTCCATGTCATCAATCTTAGCTTCCATGCCCACTTCCATGCCCACTTCCATGCCATCCATCTTAGATTCCAAACCATTCATCTTAGCTTCCACGCCTTTCTTCAAACCATCCATCTTAGTTTCCATGCCTTTCTTCAAAACTTCCATTTCATTTTTTGTTGTTCTTTGCGAGAGCGAAATTTGTTGCACTTGCTCTTGTAATTTTGATATGTCATGTTGCCATTCTTCGTCTTCATGAGTCACAATAGAGCCTTCTAAAGGCTTAATGGGAGTTGAATTCTTTTTAGGGGCCATTTTAGAATCCAATACTGATATCTATTCTACAATATTCCCTTGGAATAAATTCAACTTGATTCTTCAAACAACACTTATGCAATTCGGAAAAAAAATACACACCTTTTACTTGCTTTTTAGGAGCTCTGTATTGAAATTGAATTATCTTTGTAATTGAGAATCTTCAATATCTAAAATTCACTTCTGTAGTAGCCTTCTGAACTGTCTTTCAAATGCCACAGATATGATCTGATTTGGATTCTTCAAGACAAAGTTATTTCCAATCTCCCCAATGACCAAATTTTGGACTGATTCAGTAGAGCGAACTTGTACGACTTTCCACGTGTCACTGTTTCGTCCTTCGTCTCTGAAATTGATAGCCAAGAAACTTTGGTCCGTGTACTTGCAACCAATTTTTACGGCACTCCAATCCGATGCCCAGAGAGAGAGTTATTGAACTTTTCCCACGATCACCTCTTTGAGATGAAATTTAGGAGCCTGAAAAAGCACTACCTTCCACAGATCATATCTCCAAAAATATTGCGAACCAAACTCTGAAATTTTTTGACGAATTTCCTCAGACTCCAGCTTCGCACTCTGTATAAATTTCAGATTCTTAATATTTGTAGAAATTGTTTATAGCGCAATGCCACGGTTAAGGACCGTTTGAGGAGCCCAAAAAAAGACCTAACTTCCACATCATATCTCCGAAAATAATAAGTTAAGTAGAACCAAGCTCTGAAAGTTTTAGACAATCTTCCTCAGGATTTCAGCTTCGCACCCTAAAAAGTTCAGCTTCTGAAACTTCGTAGAAAAAACGTTATAGCGAAAATTCCACGATGACCTGTTTGGAGCAGCGAAACCCTAGAATCCCAAGCTCTGATACCAAATGTTGTGTAACCAGCTTTAGAAATAGAAGAAAAGAGATATAAACGCCTTATAAATAAGCCAATTCGAGGGGGAAACCTCCAATACATTATATAAATGCACAATTCTTGGATGATACAATTTACAAAACCTCCTTTCTATATATAGGAGTCCATGGGGCCATAATGTAATCCTAGTGGGCCACAATGTAATCCTAGCCGACCTAACAATAATAATTTAAGGGCAGAATAATAACAAAATGGGGGTTAAAAGGGTTCAATAATAACAATAAGGGGGTTAAACTAACCATAATAAGGGACTATACTAGTGATATAGGGACCTAACAAAAACATCATGAAATATAAGTGATGAAGGTAAAACCAAAATACATGCTGCTCGTCCAATTTGTTCAAGGATATCAAATGACTCACAATACCATGGTGCCAACTTGGCACATGTGCCCACCCTTAGGGAAATTTTCTTAGGTTTAATTATTAGATAAACATGTTCTCTAACTTGGAAATATTTATGTACCCTATGCTTATCTGCATAGATTTTTTGTCTATCCCGTGCCACTTTTCAAATTTTCTTTATGATATAAACTTGTTGTTCCATATCCTTAAGCATATCAAGTCCTACATTGAACATGTTAACTAGATCAGTCCAGCTAATAGGAGTGTTGCAACTCCTGCCATGCAATGCCTCAAAGGAGCCCATATTTATGTACTCTTGGTGTCCATTGTTGTATGAAAATTCCACAAGTGGAAGATATTCTTCCCATTTCTTGGGTTGATGCATCACATACATCCTTAACATGTCCTCAAGGATTCGATTGATCCTCTCTATTTTTCCATATGTTTGTGTATGATAGGCTATACTAAATGTTAATTTTTTTCCCAATACTGCAAATAGTTCCTTCCAAAACCTGGAAGTGAACCTTGTATCTCTATCTGACACAATATTCTTGGGGATGCCATGTAGCCTCACAATATCCTTTATTAAGATTTGTACTATGTCACTAGCATAATTGGTGGATTTGACTGCCACAAAATGAGCTACCTTGCTAAGCTTATCCACCACTACTATGATTGCATCATGCTGTTTAACTGGTTTGGACAACACTGAAATGAAATACATAGAAAATTACCTCCCACTTCCATTTCAGAATAGGAATAGGATGCAAAAATCCCGTCAGATGTTTGCATTCATCCTTTACTTGCTGTAATTCTATGCATTTTGCCACAAAATATGCCGCTTCCTTATTCATATTCAATATTTATATTACTTTTTAGTGGTTGTAAGTATCCTTTTATACCTTGGGTGGCATGAATAAGGATTAACACGAAAATATTTCATTATTAGCCTTTTCATTTCATCACCGTTAGGCACACAAATTCTTCCTTTGAATCTAACTAAGCCATCCTCAGTGAGGTGATATCCTTTATTCTCATCGCTTTGCCATAACCTTTATTTTATCTGTTGGTATTTTTCATCCTGATTTCTGACACTTTTAATTCTTTCTGCCAAATATTTTGTGTATGAACTTACAATTTCCAAGTGATTTACTTGGATTCTTTTTCTCAAAGCATCAACAACCTTGTTTTCCTTTCCTGTTATGTACTTAATTTCAAAGTTGAATTCGATGAGTGTGGCTAGCTATCTTTCTTTCCTAACATTCAAATTCGGTTTTCCAAACATATATTTGAGCCCACTATGGTCTGAAATGAGCATAAATTTCCTACCAATGAGGTAGTGCCTCAACATATTTAAGGTGTGAATTATGGTAGCAAATTCTAAATCACGTGTCACATAATTATCCTCATGCTTATTTAACTTCCAGGACTCATAGCACACAAATTTCCCTTACTGCATTAAGACTTGATTGAGTCCCTCTTTGCAAGAATACGTACACACCACGAAGTACTTCACAGGATTTGCGATTCTCAACAATGGTGCACTCATGAACAATCATTTTAACTGTTCAAATCCTTCTGCACATTGTGTAGTCCACTCAAATATTTTCCCTTTTCTCTGCAAGGCTATAATGGGATGGCCTATTTTGGAGAAATTATAAATAAATCTCTTGTAATATCCTTCCAATCTGTTAGGTCCCTATAATACTAGTGTAGCCCCTTATTTTTATTGTTAGTGTAGCCCTCTTATTGTTAATTTTGTGCCCATGTATTCCCCATATTTCTATTATTATTCCCCACAGAAGCCCACTGTTGTTATTATTGTGCCCTTAATTTATTATTTTTATGTAAGCTTTCATTATATTGTGACCCCTTAAACTCCTATATATAGAAAGGAGGTTTTTTCATTTGAATCATCCAAGAGTTATTCATTTATGTAATGTAAAGGAGGTTTCCCCCTTGAAGAGGCTATTTTTTAAGTCGTTGATCTATCTTTTCTTCTATTTTGTGAGCTGGTTGCATAACATTTGGTATCAAAGCCAAGTTTTCTAGGGTTTCAATTCTTCAGACAGGCCATCTTTGAATTTTATCTATAAATATTTTTATATGAGGCTTAAGAAGATGAAAGTTTTACTTTGCGGGGCCGAAATCTTGGTGAAATTCTTCTTAAAATTTTAGATCTTGGTTCACTATATTTTCGGAGATATGATCCAGGGAAGTTAGGGTTTTTGTAGGCTCAAAGATTCAGTTTCAAATAGGTGAGCTAGGGAAAATCGTCACAAATTTAATTTTAGGCATTAGATTTGAATTTTGTAAAAACTGGTGAAGGTGCACAAACTTTAGTTTTTCTTGTAGAAATTTCAGGGCTGAAGGTAGAAACAATGACACATGGCTCTCTGTAGAATTTATCTCTATTGAATCAATTTATAATTTGGTCATCATGGGAGATCGAGAATATCTCTTTGTTGAAGACTCCAATCTCGATCTGACTTGTGGGGTTGGAAAGTAAATTCATAGGTCTACATCAAGACCAAATTTCATACCTTGGATATCCGAAATTACAGAGTTACAACCGTTTCAAGATCGAGATCCTAAAAGAAAGAAAAATTTGTGTATTTTTTTTTATTTTTTTATAAATTGCATAACTTTTATTTGAAAAATTAGTTTGAAGTGATTCCAAGGGCATGTTGAAGCATATACATCAGTATTGTGTTATAAAACTCCTCCCCAAAAAAATAATTCCACACCCATTAAGCCCTCAGAAAGCTCTACTATGACACATGAAGAGGAAGAATTGCAACATGATATATCAAAATTACGGGACCAAGTGAAACAAATTTCGCTCTCATAAAGAGAAACCAAACATGGAATAAAAAGGGACATTGATGGTTTAAAAGGTGACATGAATAGTTTAAAATTAGACATGGAAGGTTTGAAGGATGACATGAAAACTAATATGGATGGTATAGAAGCAAAAATGAAAGGAAACATGGAATGTTTGAAGAATGGTTTAAAAGAATACATGGAAGGTTTGAAGGAAGGTTTGACAAACTTTCTACAAGAAATTATTCCTAATGGAAAAAAGGTATTAGATGAAACTAATGATGAGAAAAAAAAAATGTTAATCATGATTTCATAGGCTCTAACATTGGATTGAAGACCCATCATATTCCAAATATCGATATGAGGAAGTTTGATGGTAAGGATCTTGTGACATGGATAGTAAATATGGAGAAATATTTTGATCTCCATAATGTGCAACACACACAAAAGGTATGTAATGGTACTTTATATTTAGAACCCAATCAGTTTGTATGGTATCGATGGCTTTGTTCTTGTAAACCACTTGTCACTTAGTCAATTTTTACGGAGGAAATGATAGCACATTATGAGGATACAAAGAGCAACAACTTCTATAGCCAATTGATAAATCTCAAACAAAAGGGATCAGTGGCAGAGCACATTGAGGACTTCAAAAAATTGAATATAAGGGTAAATGATATTCCAAAGGAGCATAAGATTTATGTCTTCATAGGGACTTTAAAGGATAACACCCAACATGAGGTTTGCCTTTGGGAACCTGATTCATTGGAGAAGATATTCAGGTTAGCAATAAAAATTGAAAGAAAAATTATGGCAACAAGGAAGCCTACCACTCACAATTATAAAGATGGAAGTGTTGTTGCTCCTAGCCTTCCAAAACCTACAAGGTTGAAACCACAACAATTGGAAGAAAAAAGAGAAAAATGTTCAGCTCAACATTAGGGCTTAGTCTTTATTATCTTGTGGTTCATTTGCGCATATTATGCATCAAATGTTCTGTGTTTACCACCAAAAAATTATCACACAACATTTTTTCTTCAAATTCAACACACATACATAAATATAATCAACACATATATCAATGGTATGTCCCACTATTGCAGAGGTAAATCCCCTCTGCGGATAGAGGCGATCCCTACTAGCCCAGATCGGGTCTAGAAACAATCGTATCATGGTATGGTGCAAGTTCCTAATTGCAATAAACCAAACTGTGAAGAAGGCTTACCTTGAATCCAACACTATTGTTTGTAGAGAAGGTAGTGCTCCCGTTCCCTTGCTCCGGCAGATCACAATCCTCACGATCGCCGCGATCGAACACCTGCACATGCAAGAAACATGACAAAAACAAGCGTAAAACCCAATATATGCAATTATGTATCAGTCAGAGAAGACACAACTCATGATCATAATGAACAATACGAGTGGAACTATAGCCAAAGTCGCTTATCATTAATTAATACAAAGGAAAATAAAACCTGGCTGTCACGCTGAATCTTCCTTCGGTGGGTCGTCAGTGGAATAGGTCTCGGTAAAGCTCATCAGGAATGGGCCAAGCCTCTCTCTTCGATCGTCAATCTCCTTGCTACTGATTTGGCTCTATGAGGACTATCAAGGCTCATTCTTTAGGCTATGAAGGCTCTTGGAGACTAGCTTGCAAAGGAAAATGTCAAGCTTATATAGATGGTGGAAGGGGAGTTGGGATCCCTACAATTATGGGATTGGCCCTATCCTCAAGGAAGCTTCCATGAGAGGTGGAAAACCACTTCCTCTACATGGAGATCCGGAGCCAAACCTCCCAACTGAATTTAGAGACCAGTTCAGGAATTGGTTGGAGTCAATATTCTGCCATTTATTTTTAAAAAACACTCCTTAATAAGCCTGGCGCGGGTACAAAACTGAGACAGTGCGCTAGTTGGTGCGCCCTCTTTGGAGGATTTCCCCCATTGGCGCGGTTATGACACTGAGTAGTCGTGCCAAGGCTAAAAAGGCTATTTTTAGGGTTTTTCACAAGGAATTTTCTTCAGGGGAATGAATGTCCTTGTTCAGGGGGATTTCATGAAAGTGGTTTCAGGTCGTGTCACTGCTCACAGGTCACGGAATAAGCCCTCCAATGTGCGGGACAGGGGATTGCAAGGACGGTGAAAAATTACTGTGTAACAGATGCCCCCTAAAGCATGAGGCCCGAGAGAGAGAGAGGGGTGAAATGCTTTACGAGAATGTGTCCAATTGAAAACACTGCCGTCGGAAAACCTGCGTAGAGAAGTACAACTGATATCTCAAATACATGATATATGTGGTATGGGCGCAACCATCCATAACAAAGTATACAATAATCCAGATCCAAGGTATGGACGCAACCATCCAGAGAGGATCGATAAATAGACTCAGGTATGGTCACAACCATCCAATGAATGAGTCATGCAACCAATCATAATAATCCACAAAATCGCAGCCTAGATTCTAACAGACAAAATCCAGGGTCTTGCGCTCCATCTTGACCAGAAAAAAGTACAAGTTCAAGCATGCGAATAAGTGAGCTGAAGTCGAACATGCAAGAACATCGCCTGATTACCAACCAATGATGAAAGCTGTTAACAGACGCGAGAGGTACCACCAATAATGAAAATGGCCCTCAAGGTACTATAGGTACAATCTATGGCATGTGAATCAGTGAGCTGGCGTCGAACACCCGTAGAATCACTCGATCAGAGGCCAATGATGAAAACCTCACGTCGAATGCGAAGAACCTGCCATTAAGGCATGCAGGCTCCAAGGTACCAGAAGGGAGTCTCTATATCAGCTTCCCGGATAATGAATTGAAGTCAACAGGAAGTGACCTTGATCGAAGGTGGGCCATAGTGTTTCCCACATCATCAATGCGAGACAGAGGAACATAATTTCTTTGTGAATCAGGATCAGATGAGAATCAGAGGAAGGTTGAGACTTTTACAGAGGTCAACTTCTCTTGAACATATCGGCGACACGATAGTGGATTTGGCAGTATTTGACATCAACAGATCAGGGGTCATGATGATGAGGCAAAGAGCAGATGAGAGGTCAAAAGGGATTACCCAAACCCATGGAGGCAATCAGATAATGAGGTGAGATGTCCCCAACCCGACACGAATGCAGACAAGTGCCATGTTCAAGAGCGACATACTGCCGACACGACAACGATTTTGGTTCCATTTTTCCCCACCATTTCTGGCGAGTACCCCAATTATTTTTGAAAACAAGCTTGAAGGGGATAGCATATGCTTGTAATATAAATCCATCCTTCGGACGAATCCATCCTAGTACATTTAACGAGCCCTAGGAAGGAGAAACTCGAATATCGTCATTACGACTGAATCTGATGTCATCAGGGTTTAGCGAGTCTGACAAAGGAAGAACTCGGTGTCTTTTCATGTTTAGAGATTTTGAAAAGATAACAGAAAAGTAAAATCCAATAGTCCCTTTTCGTAAATAGTTCCTTAGATCCGAAAAGGTAGAAAACTATGTCTAAGAAAAACTCCTAGTCACATATAATAGTATTCCTTTTTAAAATAATCTATCCTAGCCTCGAAAAGGTAAACGTATACTGGTAGATGTCGCTTCGTAGCCACTTCTAATCTAGATCAAAACGACAAGGTGACTCGGCAATATTTTAAAGGTAACAAGCTAGAGAGTCAAAATTGAGGCCGGAAGTTGACTCATCCTCGGGAGGAAACGAGGTGGCATAAAGGGCAGTAATTGTCTGCACGTCAACACTCCCTTGTAACAAGAAAGGTTAAGAGGCTAGCTAACAAGACCACCTTACCCAGCCGGTTCCTCAAGACCCAGAAACAAACTACATTAGAAGGCATATGATCGACCAAGTAGATAGTGACGATGGAGTGAGAAAACCAAGGCTCATCTGGCAAAAACAGGCTAATAAAATGGCAATCACAAGAGGCAAAATGGGAATGGTTTCATTTTTACACAAGCTTGAAATCAGGAAACTCTGCTTGAAGTTGGTTTCATTTTTACACAAGCTTGAAACAAAGATAAACTATGCTTGAAACCGGTTTCATTTTTACACAAGCTTGAAATGGAAACAAACTATTCTTGAAAAAGTAAGCATGCCCCCCAGCATGATGACTCAATTCGAGGTGCATGCCCCCCAAACTTCAGTCCATATGAAAGGTAGATGGAGTGAAGATTCAATTTACGAGATCAAGAGAAAGACTCAACTGGGATTTTACGAGGTCTTATCAAAGACTCGAATTGAACGGGAACGTGTTTCATTATTTTAACGAGGTTGACACATTAAAAGAACTATCCTTAGGACACCTTGTTTCATGGTTTAAGGAGATTTTCACAAGAAAAAAAACTATGCTCCGACGACCAGACCCAGTTTCATTTTTTAAGGAGCTTGACACAGGAAAAGAACCATGCTCCGAGCGACCTCATCATAATGAACAGGAAGTTATTTCTTCCAATAGTTCCACTCCCGATGGAAGGAAAACATCCTGGAAGTTAGGACCCAATGCCCCCAGCACTTGATGCACAATAGCACTATCACTGAGTACAGGCATGGGGTAGGTAGCCACACAGTTGACCTGTGGTGGGGCAGATACAATGGGCAGATAAAAACCAGGAAGGGATGATGGCGGGCCAACTACCATATCAGGATCAAAGAACGAAAGCTGATTAATGGTCACGATCCGTCCTTCATGCAGAAAACAGACCACATGAAAAAGGGAGGAGACAAGCGCTCCCATGGCATAGGTGTAATCGCGCCCCAAGAGAAGATTGAAATCCAAGGGGCCTGGAACAACCATCATGTCCATATGGACATTTTTACCTCCCAAAGTAACAGGTAACCTTGGAAGGATCCCTAATGGTTGACTAGTTCTTCTGTTGAACATCAACAGATTATGTGTAAAAGGCGCAAGCGGCGATGAACCAAAAGCATGCCAAGTAGTTGAGGATAAAATACTAACAAACACACCTTTGTATATAATGGTGCTGGGTACAACCATACCAAAGGCCTGTACTTTTATCTCGAAAGGAACATAAGATGGAAGGCGGTATCCCGCAAATCGATTCCAATCAAAGGAAGCAACAAAAATACTTGGAGGGGCTACCATCGAACTGAGATGGTCTTCCCTTGACGTTACGGAAGAAGAAGGAGCATCCTCCATGACCTCCATCTAGAAGGCTAGAGGAGTATCCTCTGGGACCTCCATCACGGGAGGCGGAGGAGCAACTTCTTGAGATATAGGGACAGGAGAATCTTTCTCCAAGTCTGAGGAATTTGAAGAAACAAGAAGAACCTGAGGGATGTGAGGTCCACTCTCAACGGAAAAGACTTGGTGCACCATAGACTGGGCCAGTTCAACCGATCCCATGACCAATGGTTGGTCGGGAATGGATTCCTGAATTTGAATTTATGAGGGAGCGGGATCGACCAAGGATGACTCTTGACCAATCATAGGATCAGCTAGTGGAGGACTCAAAGAAAGCCATTTATAACCAGCTGGAAGGCATGGTGTAGAAACAGTTGAGTTGTCCAAAACTCGTTTGGCTTCATCCATATACGAACAAAGGTGAATGGCATGATGCCCTTCACACAACTTAGAGGGATTAGTAATCTTGCCCTGTTTCTTAGGAGCTTTACCAGCACCAGTTGAAGATTTTCCCCCAACCTGACTCCCAGAAGCCAAAGGCAACGATGGATGACCGTTGGACCATACTTCGAGCACCTTGGGAATGCCAGGGAAATCTCGAAGAAGATGGTCTCCCATGCACAACATGCAAGGGAACTTGACTTTCCGTGGAGGGTTGGAAGGTCCATTTAAAGGAGATGTTTTGGAAGCAGTAGATGCATCCTTAGCCTATCTCTTATCGGAATTGTTCTTCTTCTTAGCCACCTGGTTACTCGAATCCAGACTTTCACCAAGCGAAGTAGAAGAGGAGGACGCAAAAATAGCAAAGAAGGGGAGAGGTCCACCTTGGAATCAACATGATGTTGTTCAGGCGGAGGAGACGGTTGAACAATAGTCGGGACATTCAGGACCACAGAGGTTGAGAACAACCAAACAGGCAACCCAACAGTTAACCCAGGAAGGGACAACGTTGCCATATAAGGAGCGCCAACATTTCCAAAAGGAGGAAAAGGACCCGGATTCCCATCGGAGGGGATTCATTTGTTGTTGAACTCCGGAAAAGTTGCCATTAGAAACGATCTTTAGAAAAACACCCTAAGGAAACTAACTTTAACCAGGAATATTTCGTAGGTAGTTAATTTTTAAAACATTGAAACAAAACTCTGTTGTTTCATCTTTTAAGAGTCGAGAAATAGGCAAAAGGTGTCTCTATCACTTTCAGATTGGAAACAAGCGTGAAAGGACAAGCGCTTGATGATATTTTCAAATTTAATGAGTCAGAAAAGATCGAAATGACTACTCTGGTAATCTAGGCAAAGGGTGTACCAGATATCCGTGAACTGCAATAAACACCTTGGTTTCAAAGTGAAAGAGAAATCAACCAAGGACTTAACGTACGTTCAGGCAATCTCCCTGAATGCTGTGTCCGGTGTATCGGGGTATAAGGCAGAAGAATCGGGTTCCTATGGATAAAGGATAGCAACCTAGTGGGGTCTCCCTTTATATGCGTGATGGTACGGGGAGTGCAAGTCCGTACTAGCGCTGTCTAAAGCCAAGAGGCGAACGACAACTACTAGGTTTAACGACGCCGAAACACGTCTCTAGCCTAGACCTCTAAATATTTCGTTAATGTTTCAATGCTTCCTTAGGTCAATTGAATAAATTTTAAGGTTTATCTTCAATTATGTTTCAGTTTTCAGGCCCTAGCGAGTGTTATGTCTCAAAATCTCCTATATGCAGCTATATGAGAAAAGAAAAATTTTCAATTCGATGAATGCTATCTAGTTAAGGGAAGAGCTTCAAACAATGATGCGACATAAAACAACACTGCAAACAAAATCTTTTCAAAATTAGATGAATTTCACTATCCAAAAGTAATTTCAAACATTCAACGATGCGAATAATGCAATGTAATCTATGCAAAATCCTATTTTTCGAAAACTATGCAATTGTAATCTATGCACAATATCCTTTTCCTTTTCGAAATGATAAGAACGCACTCAATGCATTTTTCGATGAAATGAGAATCTACTTAATGCATGCTTTTAGTGAAAGAGAATGCACTCAATGCGATTTTTAGCTTTCAATCATTACAATGTAATCTAAGTTAAATGATAAATCTCAAAAATACTTTTCAATGCAATGTGATCTAATTCATTTTAACAAAAAGAAAACTTTGAGACGAAAACTAAATGAACGCAAATCTTCTTAATGAAGGATGAAGGAAAAATGGATGCAAACAAACACTAAGAATGCAATCGTTGTTTTAAACACTTTGTAACGAAATTCCTCAAAAGGCTACAAGACAAATGAGGTCAAGCACAAAAAAAAAGGACTTCCAAAGTATGAGTTCAAAACAAAGCATTCATTCCCTTTTACATCAAGCAATCATGGAGAGAAGACATTTCAAAGAATGAGAAATGTAATCTATGCTCATACAGTGAAAAGACCAGAAAGGAAAGACGCACTGGTGAAGGATTTAGGGAAAAAGTATCAATTTTCACACACCTTGAAATTGGCACGACTTTGTCACTGACAACTAGTGCCAACTGGCACGACTTTCTCACTGACAACTAGCGTCAATGGCTAATTGGCGCAGGTTGCTAACTGACAACAAGCGCCAACGCCTGAAAATGAAAAAACAAAGAATTTCTCCCAACCAAGACCAGACTCACCACTTCAAGCAGAATCTAAAACAAACCTAGAAGCAAAGTACTGACCAAAAGAAACTTCTGAACAAGGGTAAACCCTAGCACCTACAGGAGATGGCATGACTGTCTGGCTGTAATCCACGCCAGACAGGGGATGGCGTGAGTGATGAACTGGCAACCTGCGCTAATTGGCGCGACTGTCAGGATGGAAACCGCGCCAATCAAGCCAACCATGAAAAGATGAAAATTCAGAAAAACAGAGGTCAGATTTGATCCTCTAGGGGCTGAACAAGGGTTTTACACCAAAAAAAAACGAACCAAAAGAGTTGATCAAGCAAGCAAAGTCAAGAATCGACCGAAAAGACAAGACAATACCCAAAATCAATCAGTCCCCAGCGGAGTTGCCAATTTGTTGTAGAGGTAAATCCCCTCTGTGGACAGAGGCGATCCCTACTAGCCTAGATCGGGTCTAGCAACAATCGTATCACACTATGATGCAAGTTCCTAATTGCAATAAACCAAACTGTGAAGAAGGCTTACCTTGAATCCAACGCTGTCGTTTGTAGAGAAGGTAGTGCTCCTGTTCCCTTGCTCTGGTAGATCACAATCCTCACGCTTGCCATGATCGAACACCTGCACACACAAGAAACACGACAAACACAAGGGTAAAACCCAATATATGCAATTATGTATTAGTCAGAGAAGACACAACTCATGATCATAATGAACAATACGAATGAACCATAACCAAAGTCGCTTATCATTAATTAATACAAAGGAAAATAAAACCTGGCTCTGACGCTGAATCTTCCTTTGGCGGGTCATTAGCGGAATACGTCTCGGTAAAGATCGTCGGGAATGGGACAAGCCTTTCTCTTCGATCGTCAATCTCCTTGCTACTGATTTGGCTCTATGAGGACTATCAAGGCTCTTGCAGCATTCTTTAGGCTATGAATGCTCTTGGAGACTAGCTTGCAAAGTAAAATGTCAAGCTTATATAGATGGTGGAAGGGGAGTTGGGATCCCTACAATTATGGGATTGGCCCTATCCTCAAGGAAGCTTCCATGAGAGGTGGAAAACCACTTCCTCTACATGGAGATTCGGAGCCAAACCTCCCAACTCAATTTAGAGACCAGTTCAAGAATTGGTTGGAGTTAATCTTCCGCCATTTATTTTTTAAAAACACTCCTTAATAAGCTTTGCGCGGGTACAACACTGAGACAATGTGCTAGTTGGCGCGCCCTCTTTGGAGGATTTCCCCCATTGGCACGTGTATGACACTGAGTAGTCACGCCAAGGCCAAAAAGGCTATTTTTAGGGTTTTTCACAAGGAATTGTCTTCAGGGGAATGAATGTCCTTATTCAGGGGGATGCCATGAAAGTGGTTTCAAGTGGTGTCATTGCTCACAAGTCACGGAATAAGCCCTCCAATGTGCTAGATGGGGGATTGCAGGGACGGTGACAAATTACTGTGTAACACCAACAAATATGCATCACATGTGCAAGAATTTTCAACACAAATGTAGTCCTTGAATCCAAAACCATTACCAAAAACATTGTGACTTGGTTCATAAAAGGTAAACAAGAATACATAGATACTTATCTTTTAACTTGCTAAGAAATTGAGTCTGGGACAAGAACTCTACAACCAACCATAGAAAACTGTAGCCATGTTTACTTGTAGCTGTCACCCCTGAGCCATATTCCAGAGTCCGTGGGGATGCTTTATTCCAGGACTAACACACCAACTAGCATCTAAAACAAGGACTCCATGGGACCTCCTTCCTCAATCCCACCAGCTAGCTACTACTATATTTGTCAAAACAGGGAGTCTAAAGGTGCCCCACCTCACTCCCAAGTGCACACATAATGATTCATCCCCTTCCAGGGAGTCCAATATCCATTGTACCAAAATGGCAGTAACCAAAAGTCTTCATTTAGATCTTCCTTTGCTTCTACTTTAGGATGGCCTCTTCCCAAGATGTTACAGGGTTCCAAAGTCTATTGTCTCAACACACAATGTTAGGTCATTATATTACTAGTATAGTCCCTTATTGTTATTAGTGTAATCCCCTTATTGTTATTGTTGTACCCCTATAACCCGCATATTATTATTTTTGTGCCCTTAAATTATTATTGTTAGGTCGGCTCGAATTACATTGTAGCCCCACTAGGATTACATTGTGGCCCCATGGACTCTTATATATAGAAAGGAGGTTTTCTCATTTGTATCATCCAATAATTTTTCATTCATGTAATGTATTGGAGGTTTGCCTCTCGAAATGGCTTATTTATAAGGCGTTGATATCTCTTTTCTTCTCTTTTTGGAGTTGGTTTCACAACATTTGGTATCAGAGGTTTGGATTCTAGGGTGTTTCTACACCAAATAGGTCATCGTGGAATTTTCGATATAGATATTTTTCTACAAAGGTTTAGAAGCGGAAATGTTTAGAGCGCATAGCTGAAATTCGAAGGAACATCATCACAAAATTTCAGATCTTGGTTTGCAATATTTTTGGAGATATGATCTGTGGAAGTTAGGTATTTTTCAGGCTCCCGAATTTCATCTTAAAGAGGTGATCATGGGAAAATATTTATAACTCTCTCTCTGAGCATCGGATTGGAATTTTGTAAAAAGTAGTTGGAAGTACACAGACTGTAGTTTTCTGTCTATAAATTTCAGAGCCAAAGGAGCAAACAATGATACGTGGAAAGTTGTACAAGTTCGCTCTACTGAACTAGTCCATAATTAGGTCATTATGGAAGATTGGACATAAATTTGTCTTGAGGAATCCAAATCAGATCAGACCTATGGAATTTGAAAGAGGATTCAGAGGGCTACCTCAGGGTCAAATTTTTGCTATTGAAGATCCGAAATGATAGAGATAATTCAGTTTCAATATCGAGATCCTCAAAAGCAAGAAAAAGGTGTGTATTTTTTTCGAATTACATAAGTCTTGTTTGAAAAAAATTAGTTTGAATTTATTCCAAGGGAATATTGAAGAATAGATATCAGTATTGGGTTCTAAAATTCCCCCTAAAAAGAATTCAACACCAATTAAACCTTCATAAGGCTCTACTATGACTCATGAAGATGAAGAAACACAACATGAGATATCAAAATTACAAGAGCAAGTGCACCAAATTTCGCTATCGCAAAGAGCAACAAAAAATGAAATGGAAGTTTTGAAGAAAGACATGGAAACTAATATGGATGGTTTGAAGAAAGGCGTGGAAATTAATATGAAGGGTTTGGAAGCTAAGATGGATGACATGGAAGCTAAGATCGATGAAAAAATGAAAGACAACATGGAAAACATGAAGAATGATCTAAAAGTAGACATCGAAGGTTTGGCAAAGTTGATACAGGAAATGTTTCCTAATGACGAATATAGTAGAGGAAAATCATGATGAGAACAAAATAAATGTTAATCGTGATTTCATAAACTCTAATTTTGGATGGAAGAACCACCATATTCCAAAGATGGATATGAGGAAGTTTGATGGCAAGAACCCTGTAACATGGATACTATAGATAAAGTAATATTTTGATCTCAATAATGTGCAAAGCACACAAAAGGTATGCATTGCAAGTTTACATTTAGAACAAACTACATTTGTATGGTATCGATGACTTTTCTCCCATAAAAAAATTCTCACTTGGTCAATTTTTATGGAGTAAATGATAGCACATTATGAGGATACAAAGAGCAGCACATTCTTTATCCAACTAATAAATCTCAAACAAAAGGGTTCAGTGGCAGAGCACATTGAGGACTTCCAAAAATTGAATATAAGGGTAACTAATATTCCAGAGGAACACAAGATTGATGTCTTCATAGGGGCTTTAAAGGATAACATCCAACATGAAGTTTGCATTTGGGAACCTGATTCATTGGAGAAGGCATTCAGGTTGGCAAGAAAAATTGAATGTAAAATTTTGGCGACAAAGAAGCCTACCACTCACATCTATAAATATGGAAGTGTTGCTACTCCTAGAATTCCACAACCTACAAGGTTGAAACCACAAAAATTGGAAGAAAAAAGAGCAAAAGGGATTTTCTAAAGTTGTGATAGCAAATATAGTAAAGGTCATAAGTGCACTAAGAAGAAATTATTTTACATAGATTGTGAAGAGGAGGCAGAAAATGAAGAAGAAACTTCAAAAGTAGAGGATATACACCAGGAAGAAACCCTATAAGAAGAAGAAATGAGTCTGACCATATAATGTAATGCATTGGCAGGAATTACCACTCCTCAAACTCTCAAGATAAAAGCACATATCAAGAATAAAAAGGTAATAGTATTGATTGATTCGGGTAATACCCATAATTTTATTCATTGTAAGGTAGCCAAGGAATTGAATTGTTTCCTATACCCAGCACTAGAATGTCAAGTGATGGTTGCAAATAGAGGAACTATAAATTACTCTAGAAAATGCCATAATATCAAGATAGCCATGGGTGAATATGTATTGAATAGTCCAATGCTTTCCATTCCAATGGGAGATGCTGATGTTGTACTAGGAGTATAATGGTTACAATCTTTGGGGATGGTAGCTTTTAATTTTCAAGAAATTTTCTTGAAATTTTTTTTGGAAGGAAAGGAAATTGAATTACGAGGTATCGCAGGGAAGCCAGGAAAGATAATAAGCTTCTAAAGAAAGAACAACGGGGCATAATTGCACAATTATGCTCACTAGAGGTTTCAACATCAAAATCATCTATTTCTCTAGATCTCCAAAAATTCTTGGACAATCATTCCAAGGTGTTTGATACTCCCAAAGGACTCCCACCTATTTGTGATCATGATCATGCTATTCGTTTGATTCCAGGAAGTGTTGCTTCAAACATCAGGCCTTACAGATGTCCTTATGTCCAAAAGAGCGAAATTGAACGTATGATTGCAGAAATGTTAGAGGTTGGCATAATTCAACCTAGTCAAAGTTCTTTCTCTGCTCTAGTAGTGTTGGTGCACAAGAAAGATGGATCATGGCGCATGTGTCCAGATTATAGGGAGATCAATAAGCTCACTATTAAAGATAAATTTCCCATTCCCGTGATTGATGAATTATTGGATGAATTACATGGAGAAATTTATTTTACCAAGTTGGATCTTCGTTCAGGATATCATAATATTAGAATGAAGACTAGAGATATTCTGAAAACAACATTTCGAACTCATGAGGGTCATTATGAATTTTTGGTCATGCCTTTTGGCCTTACCAATGCACCTTCTACATTTCAATGGTTGATGAATTCCATTTTCAAACCATTCCTTAGAAAATTTGTGCTAGTATTTTTTGATGATATACTAATCTACAACAGGTCTTGAAAGGATTATGTTCTACATGTTGATAGGGTGCTCAAACTATTGGAGGAGAAACAATTATATGCAAAAACATTCAAATGTTTCTTTGGAGTACAAGAGGTGGAATATCTGGGTCATATTGTATCTCATGAGGGTGTTAAGGTAGACCCTAACAAAATTAAAGCCATTAAGGAATGGAAATTCTCCACAACCATAAAGCAGTTGCACGGATTTCTCAGGTTAACAGGGTATTATCACAAGTTTTTTAAGAATTATGGGAGAATAACAATACCTCTAACAACATTATTGAATAAAGATGCGTTTTCATGGACTCCTGAAGCAACTAAGGCCTTTGAACATCTTAAAGAGGCAATGTGCCTATCACCAGTCTTAGCCACGCTAGACTTCACAAAAACCTTTATTATGGAATGTGATGCCTCATGAAATGGAATTGGTGTTGTTTTAATTGAAGAAGGAAGACCCATTGCTTTTGAAAGTCGTTCAATCAAAGGAATGTATTTACAAAAGGATATTTATGAGAAGGAAATGTTGGGAATATTACATGCACTAAAGAAATGGAGACCTTACCTAATGGGAAGACACTTCAAGGTAAAAAATGATCATGATATTCTTAAACACTTTTTGGAACAAAGACTGTCTTCAAAAGAGCAGCAAAAATGGGTCACAAAGATGTTGGGTTATGACTTTGAAATCGTCTACAAAAAAGGGAAGCTAAATTTTGTTGCAGATGCACTCTCAAGAAAGGATGAAGAGGTGGGAGCATTGCTTTGTGCCATTTCAATTATCCAACCATATTAGATAACCGAAGCAAGGGATGAATTTAAGAAGGACGAAGAAGTTTGGACTCTCATTCAAAAGTTGCAGCGAGATCCTAGTACATCTAATACATTTAGTTGGAAAAATGATTCCTTATGGTACAAAGATCGCTTATATATTTGAAATAATTCCCAACTAAAACAAAATATTCTTTTGGAATTGCACACTTATCCTTTAGGAGGACACTCGGGATTTTTAAAAACTTATCACAGGGTGAAGAAAGATTTTTTTTGGATGGCCTTAAATATGATATTCAAAAGTTTGTGGCGATATTTTTGGTTTTCCATCAAAATAAAGTGGAGAAAATTAAGACCCTGGGTATTCTACAACCTTTATCCATTCCAAGTCAATGTTGGTAGGAGATTTCAATGGATTTTATCATAGGTTTACCTAAGCTTGAAGGAAGGAGTGTCATCATGGTGGTAGTTGATAGAATTAGCAAGTATGCGCACTTTTGTGCATTATCTCATCCATTTAAAGCAAGTACAATTGCTACTACATTTATGCAAACAATTCAAAAGCTACATGGAAACCTGAAGATTATTGTAAGTGATAGAGATCCCATTTTTACAAGAAATTTTTGGACGGAATTATTTTCTTGTTTGGGTACTCAACGAGCTCGTGGCTCTTCTTATCATTCTTAATCCAATGGTGAAACAGAGATAGTGAATAAATGTTTGGAAGGATATCTTCGTTGTTTTGTATCTGATAAGCAAGCACAATGGGTCAAGTGGCTACCTCTGGTTGAATGGTGGTATAACACTTCCTTCCATACTGCAGAAAAAATGACCCCATTTATGGCACTTTATGGATATCATCCACCATCCATCACATATTATTTAAGGGAAAATTCTAGGGTTCAAGCAATGGAGGATCACATCGAGCATCAACAAGAAGTTCTCCAATTCTTAAAGGATAACCTAAATTTGGCACAAAATTGAATGAAACAACATGCAGATCAACATCACAGTGAGAGAAGTTTTGATGTGGGAGACTGGGTATTTTTACGGCTACAACCATACAAACAAATGTCCCTCAAGCAAGCTAAGAAGGATAATAAATTATCACCAAAGTACTATGGTCCTTACAGGGTTTTGCAAAAGATTGGTACTATGACATACAAATTGGATCTTCTTTCTTCTTCACAAGTGCATCTAGTTTTCCATGTTTCATACTTAAAAAATGTTATAGGGGACAAAATTCTAGTTCAAAAAATATTGCCAGAACTTGATGAGGAAGGAAAAACCATATTGGAACCTGAAGCAGTCATGGAAACAAGAACTCTACAACTATGAAATTGATCAATTTTAGAGTATCTCATCAAATGGAAGAACTTACCCACGGAAGATTCTACATGGGAGGATGAGAATTTTATCCAAAAGCACCCAGAGCTACTCAGGCATTGAGGACAACACCTTTTTGAAGGAGAGGAGCATGTTAGGTCCTTATATTACTAGTATAGTCCCTTATTTTTGTTAGTGTAACCCCCTTATTGTTATTGTTGTACCCCTAGAACCCCTATTATTGTTAAGGACAGGAGCTAAATTATTATTTTTAGGTCACAGATTATTATCAGGCTCCCATGGATCATATATAGAAAGGAGGTTTTGTCATTTGTATCATCCAATAATTGTTCATTCATGTAATGTATTGGAGGTTTCCCCCTAGAAGTGGCTTATTTCTAAGGCGTTGATATCTCTTTTCTTCTATTTTTGGAGCTGGTTTCACAACACAACCTCCATGGGACCCAAACTATTATAATGCTCCAGATATTCCATCCAAACCCATAACTTCTAGGGACCCAAGCTGTTACAAGGCTCCAGAGGCCTCTATCTCAACCCACAACCTCCAGGGACCCAAGCTGTTACATGGATCCAAGGACCCTATTTCAACCTACAACTTCCAAGTACCCCAAGCTGTTACAGGGCTCTAGATACTAGCAACTCAACCCACAAACTCCAGGGATGGATAACCAATCCCCTACTCTTCTCTTCTCTTCTCTTTAGTGTTTCCCGCTGAAATCTATCGATGTTTGTTTGATTCGGTCTCCCTCTCTATTTTCCTCCAACCTTCATAAGTTCGAATGGGTGAATCCCCTGTCTATCTCTAGTCTCTCCATATGCTTCTCAGTTACTGTATTTTTCTTGTTTTTCAGGGATTCTGCTCTTTGTGCTTGCTACCTTGGCTTATTTCTCATCCACAATTGTTGTTGCATCCTTGCTACCCTCTATTGCATAGTCCCTCTTCATAAATCTCAGCCCTCTTTTTTGGTTGTTGTTTTTCAAGAAACACATGCGTGAGTACTTCCTCTTGAATCCCATTTAGTTCAAGGGACAATCCCTTAAATTCATGAACCGACCAACCTTTAACGGTTATCCTAAAATTTAGTTTTCTTCCTATGCACAAGAAACCACAACAGCTAAAGTAAGAAATCCTCCTCCCCAGGTCTGGAATATGTGTCCCTTTGACTCAGTCCCATTTTCTTGATTTCAAATATTGTATAATATTTGCAATACATTTACAATGCAGCTTACGCGAGGACCTTGGGGGGGATGTCACACTTCGTCTTCTATCAATCCATTCGAAGTATGAATCTGATCATCTGAATGGATGTATTGAAGTCAAAAATGGTAGAGACCATATAATTATCAGTCAATGATGAATACCATAAATAGATGCGAGAGAAACCACCAATAATGACAATGGTTCTCAATATACCCAAGTAAAATCTATGAGGTATGAATACATATCTTGAGGTTGAACACCCATAGAATCATCCAATCGAAGGCTAATGATGTGAACCTATCGTCAGAAGAAATAAACCTTCCATTAAGGCATGCATGCTCCAAGGTACCAAGGGAGGTTTATAGATCAAATTCCTAGATAATGAGTTGAAGTTGATAAGAAGTGATCTGTTGCAAGAGGGCCTATGACATGAAACACATGTCAATTTTTGAAGAAACAAATTGGAGTAATTTAGGACTGACTAAGGGACGACTGACATGATTGAAAGCAAAGATTGCAAAGTAATTTTGGCTACGGTTGGACTTCTCTTGAACATATTGGTGATAAGAAATTTTGGCTGGGTAGCATTTGACTCAAAATAGGTTCAAATACTAATATGAAAACTTTTAATGACCTATGATAAACTGAGAGGCAAATGGATTTCCCAAACCTAACACGAAAAGTGATGGAGTATCATGTTCAATAGCGACATACTTCCTTTAAAAAATACAAAATATAAATGTTCCTTTCTTATTTTCCCTCACCATTACTAGAAATTACCTCTTTATTTTTACACAATTTTGAGGAGGATAACATATTCTAGTCATATAAGCTCATCCTTTGGATGATTCCTTCATAGTATTTTTAATGAACCCTAGGAAGGAGTGGTTTGGTCACATCATGATTGACAAGTCCTATATTTTTTATGTTTTTACGAGTCTAATACAAGGGTAAATAAATGTAGTTTTCATATTTAGAGAGTTTGAAAAGATGCAAAAAGGAAATATCATAAGGTTCTTTTTTGTAATTTTAGTTTCTCGAGGCCGAAAAATTATGAAATAATACAACGAAGAACTTGTTTAGCCATGATTGACTAAAGTATACCTTTTTCGTAAATATTCTAATTAGTTCGTAAAAGGGGTTAACTTATACTAGGTAGATACTTTTATGAGCATGAAAGAAACATGTGTACTCATAAATATTCTTATGTTTTGAGAGTCTAAAAAGAGCTTATAAATGACTCTAAGGGGTTACTTTTTCATTCAATTTTAACAAGCCCGAAAATGTGATAAAATTATACTCATGCCATTACAGTATATTTCAAAATTTTGACCTATTTACCTCACACTAAAACCAAAAAATAATCATATCTACTCGAAAAAATTATAAAAGGGTTCAAATTTGACTATTTTAGGCAAAAATAGTAATTAAAATTAATTTTATTTTCTATCAAAACCCAAAATTCATTTCATTTTTACCAATTTCAGAGCTCAAAAACTCATTTTTACCTTCAACCTTTCGGAGAAAATTGTGACCAATCTAGTCGATGATTTTGAGTGTCATTTCTTTCATGTAATAATTCTCTCCTTTATTTTCACTTTTACAGTTCAATTTTTTAATTTTAATGGTGAAAATCCCAATTTTTAGCTTGTTAAGAAACCTAGGTTGTGTTGAAGAATCATCATTGGTTTCCTCTTCAGACTCATGATGACTGTGGGTTTGAAGATGAAAAGTACGATGACATTAACCTGTAAAAAAAGTAGGCGCGATGATCGAAAAATAAAAATTTAAATTTTGTCTTTGAATTAACTCATTTTTTTTTTCTTTGTGATTTAGTGTTTTACTCTTTGAATTTTAAAATGGTTTATATTCACCATGGTGATTGAATGGAGAGAAAGAGATCATGAAACTTATGATCTCATAGTAGAAAATGAACCAAATACAATGTTGGCCCTATGATGGTGTGGTTTGGCCAAATTATTCCTAACCCTTGTCATGAGAGATTAGCTAGAGCTCTTAGAGTTCTTGGTATGGGCATGGAATTCCAATGAATAATGCTTTCAAATCAGTTCCCATTCCCTTGATATTGAAGTAGAATACATCTAATTTTTAACTAGATTATCTAAGAGAGGGGCTTGGATTCAACTAATTGGCCATCGTCGTGGTGGTGGTGAAATCATTGATTATTACATTTCTCAATATTGCATTTGAGGATCTCGTAAAGAAATTACTGGAAAGATTGAGCTCAAAGATGTAGAAAACCTTGCTTTGAAAACCATCTTGTTTACTATGTTTCGAGTGGCTGGGAGCACAAATCCTCATGTAACTTTGAAATCTTAGATGTTGTATGTGATTGAATGTATGGAGCCAAAAGTATTTAATTGGTGTGAGGCCTTACTAAGTAATATGAAAGAGAAACTAACACAGTGCAAGAAAGGTAGGTTTAAAGAATTTGGGTATGGATATACCTTGGTATGTTTCTTTTTAGAATGAGTACCACTATTATAGTCATAGAAGATAGATATATATCCTCCTCAACATAGTTATTCACACATGAGGATTTGGGTTGAACTAATGGACCACCATGGTGGTGGGAAAATGATGTTGTTCACTCCTCCTTTCTTTGGGTGGATTTTTCGATAGATTATACTGATCAAGGACTATCCCTATGCAGGGATTGACCTTATAGGAGATCTAAATCTCGTCCTTCCACTAGGCATGTAGTGGGACGAGTAAGGTAGAAATACTTGTTTTGTGTTTTGAATATTTTTTATTTTTTTCTAAGTGTATTAAGACTAAAATTCGACTCTTATGCAAACATCATACCTATAAGACCAACTAGGATTCCACCTACCTAAAGGCATGGCCAACAAGAGGTAGAGGTTGGAGGACATAACTTAGAGGCTTCTGAGACACTAGAAAAGTTGGAGCAGAACTTGGAGGGACTTACCCAAGGTATTCCAGACTCTGGGATTGATGATATTCCTCTTCGTTAAGATAGGCACACTGGTGTGAGTACATGCACAGTTATATTGATTATTCAAAACTTTTTTCATAGTTGTAGTTTGTTATCGTGAGCAACACCTTGCCTAGGGTTTAGGTAGTTTAGGTTTTTTTATTTTATGTTTTGATGTCATCGACATACTAAAGGCTTGAGAGCCTCATGTGTCTTGAACACAATTTTGATGTATAAACTCTTTTGAAAACATATATATATATATATATATATATATATATATATATATATATATATATATATATATATATATATCTTTATCCGAGTTATTTACAATGTATGCTTTCTATGGTTTTTATAAATGGCGCAAATGTATATATAAAACATGATCTTATAATGTATCTGGTAGTGTATTTAAATGTTTTGGAATGTGTTGATATTCATTATAATAAAAATTTATTTGCAAGAGAGAGACTTTTAAAAACATCCTTAACATTGATGGAATTCTTATGGAATAAACCCTACTATTCTATAGAACTATTACTTTAGAGTCAAGTCTAACAACCAAAATACGAATACCAAAAATGATGGCAATCATATAATAGCTCGTTTACCACACTATATTCTACAATGTTGTTTGTTTCACGACCAAAAAATATCCCATGTAAAATCAATAACTCATTATTTGGCGTGAAATTTCCCAAGCAACGAATGAGAGATTCCGAGTACTACGACTAGCACCATCAGCAAAGCCGATATAAGGTGAAGAATCCAATGACATATGCAAACCAAGTGCAACACTAGATAAGTATCAAAGAATTTTTTTTTTTCACAAAATAACACACAACACACCAAAAACTAAAATACAATATGTACAAAGCACCGATGGAGAAATCTAGGCATATTACGTTTTCAGATAAATTCCATTAGGATTCGATAGAGGAATCCCATCATAGTCAACCAACTCATAGGTACTCTTTGCAAGTGAACACTTTACAATATAAGGACCATGCCACATGAGCTTAAATTTTTTGGCTCCTAGTTTGTCATGTTCTATATCATAAAGTAGGACCAAGTTACCTTCTGAAAAAACATGAGGTTTAACACTTTTGTCAAAATCGGCTTTAATACATTTCTTATGCGCCTCACTAGCTAGAGTGGCATCATGGCAAGTCTCCACTAAATATAGAAAGCAGACTTCAGGGATAAATTCAATAGCTAGCTTAAGTGATGGGATTTCGCATTCAATAGGTAACATGGCTTCCAGGACATAAACAATTTGAAAGGGTGTATAACCAGTTGCAGTATTTTCTGAATTACAATATGCCAATAATGCCTATAAGAGAATAAGATTCCAATTCCTCTTGTGAATTCCTATCATCCGTTGAAGCATAGTGGTTAAAACTTTGTTCATGGATTCTACTTGGCCATTGGCCTGTGGATAATAGAGATTTGATCTATTGTGACGTAGACCCAACTCTGAAGTAAGCTTGGACATCATAAAATTTCAAAATTGTGTGCCATGGTTTGTAACAATGGATTGTGGGACTCCGAATATAGAAATCACGTGATTGAATACAAATAGGGCAACCATTTCACCATTGTTATTATATGTATGCATAAACTCGACCCATTTTGAAAATTAATCCATCACAAGGATAATATACCCATGCCCCCAGATGAGTGACGATTACATGTAATGAAATCGATGCCCAATTTGGAAAATGGATCTACGAAACCTACTGGATGAAGAGGAGCAACAAGGGTGCATATTTTTTGGTTGGAAATTCGACACACATGAAATTTTTGAACCACAATAATATAATATTTAAATAAATAAGGCCAGAAATGTCCAACATGAAATATTTTTTGGGCAATGACATACCCTAACGTATGTCCACCACATGCTCCACAGTGATAGTCATTCAAATATTTTTCGGCTTCTTGATATGTTAAACATTGATGAAAAATTTAATTGACACTACGATGATAAAGTGTATCACCAACAATGTTGTATTGTTGGGATTGGTACCGAGTATGAAAACGTTTAATATGAGACAATTCAGGCCTAAAAGTTTGAGTTCGGAGATAAAGATATTATCTCCATACCAAGGATCTAGTGAATTGATAAGAAAAATAGATTCATCGGGAATAGTATCCTATGCCATGGTTTTTATTTCAGAATTGGGAAGGTCACATATAAGTTAAACAAACACAAGTGATTTATTTTATTTGGATTTGAAAATTTTCGAATCAAATTCCCGTAGAATAATGATCCATTTGGAATAATTTCCCCCAAGAAATTGTCGTGTGATAATGCAAATCATGGGGTTACAATAAAAAGCATTGTGGTTTTTCATAACAATATATAGTGAAAAAATATATGGACAAATTGAATATCTTCCAAGGCCAACTTTTCCACATGCTGGTACTTAATTTCAGAAGAGGTAAGGTTCATACTCAAATATAAAATCACATTTTCATTGTCTGAATCATCCTCTTGAACCAGTACCATAGCAATAGTATTGTCTGACACAACTAAATACAAGTAGTAATCCTGATGATAATCAAGGGGATGTAGTAAGGGTGTGTAACTCAGCACATGTTTTAATGCATCAAAATATTTTTGAGCTGCATCATCCTAAACGAAATGGATCCCTTTTTTTAAAAGTCAGGTAAAAACTTTAGTCAGTTCAATGTAATTCAGAATGAAGCAACGTAAAAGGTTTTCTTTCCCTTGAAAACTTTGGAGTTATAATAATTTGGAAGGAGGAGGAAATTCAATATTTACTCTACCTTAAGTGGATCAACATGAATGCCTTGTTTGGAAATGAAGAATCCCAGTAAGCGATCAGATTCCACACAAAAAACACATTTATGTGGGTTTAAGTGAATATTGTAGTGCTGACATCAGAGAAATATTACTCATAGATGTATTAGATTATCTTGACGTTTCATTGAATGTGTTGGTAGATTATCAAGGTACGGTTGTACAATATTTTTAACATCTTGAAAAACATAATACATAGCTCTCTAAAAGGTGGTGCTAACATTCTTAAGTCCAAATGAAAGCTTTTAATATGAAGGAATTATGTTAATTTGGTTGTAACCAAAGAATCCATCCATGAATGAAAAAATTTCATTCCCGACACAATCATCATCTATTTGGTCGATATAAGGGGTGGGATATTTATTGTTTGGGAAATCCCTATTAATATCGTTGTAATCATTGCATACTTGTATATTTCATTGCTTCTTGGAAACTAGAATGATGTTATAAACCCAATCGGTCAAAGGAACAAGGTAGATAAATATGACCTTCAGAAGTTCTTCAAGTTCAACTTGATGGCGACAACTTTTCTAGGATGCACTAGATGTAATATCTGCCTAATAGGTTTAGCATCAAGGTAAATTGTGATTTTGTGAACACCAATACTAGGATCAATTCCGAGGATTTCCTTGTATGACGAGGTAAACATGTCTTAGAATTCTTGGAAGAGGGCCTTATAAGTTTTAATTTCTTCAAGAGAACACGATGCACCTATATGAACATTTTTCGTATTTCTAGGTTTCACTTAGATATCGATTGCAACAGTAGTAGATATGTTCCCTCATTTATCTTTTTTCAGATGTATATTTGTAAATGAGTATAGGGAATTCAGGGTTATCAACAATCTCAAGTGAAAAAAATTAGAAAAGTTATTCTCAATAGTCTCTAGGTTTGGAAGAAAGGAATAATGATGATGATAATCATCCCAATGAATTTCTTCAGATGTCATAACCTCCATAATGCTTTTGTTCGTAGGAAAAACATTGTCGAAAGGATAGGGAGATGAAATAGATACCAATCAGGATGACTGAGAATACTCATCGATAACTGCATTCACTCGATCATTTGGTTCAAAAATGGGTTCAAATTGCAATTAAACAACTTCATAAGCTAGTGCCATCAAGCTCATAGGAATCCCATCAATGTAATTGGTCAATTCTAATTGAGTAGGCACTATCCAGGAATCATATGATCCTAAAGTGATTGATGAAATCATATTAAATTGAGCAACTAGAACATGAGCATTGGGTGGAGGGAGAAGAAAGGGTCCCATCAATGATGAATAATATTTAAGTAGACCTACAGCATCATTCTAGTAAGAACCAGAGATTTTTCCACAAAGGGTAGACTAACAGTGGAATTTGGATTAGAAGTGTAAAAATCTAGTTGGTCTACTTTAACTATTCTCCCATGATTAAGAAATATTATTATTCGAAAGAGTGAATAGGCCACTACAGACATGGTGTAAGTACAATTTTGACATAGTAAAAGGTTGTAGTCGAGTTGCGTGTCATCCATTTCTTCCTTGAAAATAACCATTTTACCTTCTAATTCCATGGTTAAGTAATCTAAAATTCCATCGGGTCTGAATCCTCTTCCATCAAATTATTTCAGAGTTTTAGGTGATTGATTTATTGTTGGAATGGCCAAATATTTCCAACAATCAATATACATGATACATGTAGAACCTCCCTCGTCAATTATGATACAAAATACTTATTTAGTTTTAACAAAAAATGGAATCTAGAACACTAGTTGATTCCATAGTCTACGTACATGATTTTAAATATTGATGACTATAAGGTTAGAATACTATGGATCAATTCCAACAAATATGGTTGATAACACTAATTTTCTCTATGCTGGGAAAGTTTGAAGCACTTCTAGGGCTGACATTGTCGAAGGAGCTTGAGCGAAGTCTTAAAAAATACTATAATTTTGAGCCTCTCTAGCATGCATATTAAAATACAACTTTCTAATAACATCTTTAGGACAAGGATGAATTATTTTTTCATGAGCCGATCGATAGATATATAGAGGATCAAGAGGAGGCAGGACCAATTTGGAGGGTTTATTTGTAGCACTTCGATTCAAAGGATTTTGAGAACCGTAAGCTTTGGACCTTGCTGCTACCATAACTTGAGCAGACTAAGCAAGAATTATCATGATATCAACAAATTTCTCGGAAGAAGAAGATGAATGTTGGGAAAACATTTTAGTCTCCTTAGGGGGAAAAGGATCCATTAAGACAACAAGTGTAGAGGAACTCTCAAGAAATCGATTAACCTCTGCACGATGTGGAAATTCCTTAGTATACTTATCTTCATTGTAAATAAGACAAGGATATCATGGTTTCTTTTTCACTTTAGGAGATTATATTTTTTTTGGATATTATTGTTGAGGGGCATTTTGTTGGTTTGATTTTCCTTTTCCCTTCATTATACTTATAGGTTGTTGAGGTTGTTTACTAGTTGATGATTGAACCACATTAAATTTAGAATTATTAACAAGAGTATATGTTACGAAGGGTGAATTTTGAGTAGCAAAAACTAGAGTAGACTTGAAATTAGAATGACTGAAAGGTTTACTCATAGACTGTTGACCGAAACAAATAATCACACCATCAACGATATGAGATCCTATAGAAGTTGGTTGAATTGTGTTCGGTGAACAAGGTGGATTTGGAATATTTTCATATATGGTACCAGATTACAAATATACAAGGTATAAATATTGGGAACGAGCAATAAATTTCTCTTTCGTAACAACTCGTCCTTTGGCAACATCTTCAGTTATGGTAGGAAGTAAATATTTAATAAACCATTCAACTAAAAATTGATCTAGAATATAATCTTTCACTAAACAACATCTACGTCTCCACTCATATATATGATCTGAGATGTGGGTGGAATTAGACTATTGTAAAGAAGTTAAAATCTGAGTACTAGTTTCATATTGAATAGGTAATTAAAAGTGTGTCAGTAATGTTGTTGCTAAGGTGTTGAAGTTATGAAAGGAGGCACGTGGTCACTCAACATACCATTTACCTATAAAACATGTTAAAGTTTGATGGAAAAGATTTAATATAATGGAATCATCATTTAAGAAAATTTATGAACACCGTGAATGATAAGTCATCACATGATTTGATTGGTATTCCCCATATTTTCCATTGACCATGGGCATTTTTCTTGATAACTTAGCAAGAATGGCCTACCAAAAAGGATAATGATAAGTTGGGTTATTTTTTAGTTGGGACAAATATGGTAAATCTAAAGTGGCAATGAAAGGTAAATGCTGGTTAAAATAATATTGAGGATAATGGAAACCTTGAGGATATAATCCAACTACAGGAGGAGTATATTCAAGATATCCTGGAATACGCTAAGTGTAACCACCCCCTCCCACATTTACCAAGTTTCACTGGTCCACTAGGATAAACATGAGATGACGATTTACTATGACATGACCCAAACTCGAAGCTTTAGTTATAGAAGTGGGGTATATAACTGAGACTTAATGATCACAACTTGACATCCTATAGGGCTTACAGGACACTCATGGTCCAAAGAACCTCCCCAGGTGATAAAGCCCTAAGCTAAACTAAATTTTTAGCGACCTAATACCAAAACCACTTGCACAAGCCTTCATGAGTGTGGCTATGACCCTCCAACTACATTCAAAAGACTGCCTGAGTGTGGTTGTGACCCAAAATCCTTAGTTTAATGCCTGCGGTCCCAGGATTTGAGCCACAATTCTAGGCTAGCCTCAAAACCACTAGCCAAAAATTTATGATATCTTCCATAATCATAGATGACATCAAGAAAAAACTAACCATACAAAAATTGAACAAGGACTTTACATGACTAGGTCTAACCAAGACAGTAATTTTGTCAAACATATGGTGAACATGTAATCTACAGGTCAAGAATGTATATCTAAACATAGGACTCTGAAACTTATCTGAGATTCACTAAGAAGGTACAATTCCCTCTCATAATAACTACAATAAAATTTGTTAGCTCCTACATTCACCGACCGTTAATAAACTAATAAAAACATACTAATATATATAGCTAGAACATGTTATGGAATCATGCGCTCTTAGTAACTTATGCAAAATCGAACCAAGTCAGGGACTTCCATGTACCACCTGACGATAGATAGAGATGAACCAAATATTTCTCTTATAAAATCACCCCATACCATATTCCAAGAATTAATGTGGGAATTCAATATGTAAACTACCAGGTCTTCCCGAGGATTAAACCACCTCCACCCTCAGGCCACTGCGATCCTTCCAAAACCGGTCAAGAAATCACAATGCCCAAAACAAGCTTGGATGCCTCAAATTTTCTTCACCAATACCTTGAGTAATTTTCCAATCTCCATCTACCTATTGAGGTATTCCTGTATATTAAACTACCTCCAGCCCAAACCCATGGGAATTTTCCTAATACCACCTCACTCAATTCCAAAACCTTATGGCAATCCAAAGCTCAACTACGAAAATAAATCCCATCACACTATGACTATCCAAGAATGGAAAGGAAAGGTTGAAACCACTGTCAAACCTGGAAAAATGAATGTCAATGACAATAGAGAATCAAATACACAAATTAATGTACCATGCATTCACTAACTAGCTAGGAAATCATATATGGAAATCGTTACCTGCAAATCCTCTTATTGAAGCTGCTTGATCCAACCGTCCCTGATTTTCCTTTGATTTCATCTTCCTTCATTTTCTTTATTTATCCTCTTAGTGCTATTCTCTCTCTAAAACTAATTCAACATCCAAACTGAAAAAAGGCTCAACTGAACAAATCCATTTCCTTAATTTTCCTTCATTTTTACTTCAATTTCCCTCTCATGCAAATTTGTGACCCTTCATCTCCCTTTCTCCTATTTTTATTTATTTTCAAAAATAAATTTCAATTATTGCCTCTTTGCCTTTTCCAATTTCCTTAGCCATAATAAACGTAAAGTGACACTGACTAGGATGTTTTCCCCAACATTTAGCTTAGAATACATGTCCCATGACCTTGGTACTATTATTTTTCCTTTATTAACTTTATTACATGAAATTTTAACATGGGGTTGTTACAAACCCCTCCCCCTTATGGGAACACTGTCCCCGATGTTCTATGACACCTATTACCATCAAAAAATCTGAAACAAAAACATATTGCCGATGGAAATTTATAAATTAGCTCAGTGCAATATTTACAATAACAACCCACTGAAAAGAAAAACCAACATGACAAACATGACAACATGACAACCATATTGCTTATTAGAGATTTTTAACACAACTCATTATGGTATTTACAATAACAACCAAACATGAATATGTACATATACCAAAAATAGTTTTCACAACTGAAAAACAATGAAGGATACATAGCCCAAATTTGATCTGACATCTCCCATGTAGCTTTGTCAGCCCCAAAGTGATTCCAATACACTTTAACTTGCTCGATTTATCAGTTCCAAAGAATGAGTTTTTTCTGTTGCAATATGCACTAAGGTTCTAGTTGTAATTCTCCTTATAGCCGCGCTTGCAATACAGACCGGTCAATCAAATGATCAACATCCCCCACATATCTTTTAAGCAATGAAACATGGAAAACATCATGGAATTTCATTGTTGGCGACAATGCAAGTCTGTATGCCATTGGTCCAATCCTATTAAGGATCTAAAAAGGCCCAGAACACTGAGTTTCCAACTTGGCACATGATCTAATCCTTAAGGATATCTTCTTGGTATTGAAACAAAAATACACATGCTCCCCAATATGAAATTCATTAAATGCCCCATGTTGATTTTCATAGATCTTCTTCCCAACTTGTGTTGCCTTTAGATTCTTCTTGATAACTTTCATTTCATGTTCAATCTCTGGAAAAATGTCTAGTCCAATCAATACCCTATTCACTATATCACTCCAACTGATAGAAGTATTAAAACTTCGCCCATAAAGTGCCTCAAATAGACTCAACTTCAAATATTCCTGATATCCATTATTGTATTCAAACTCTACCAATGGAAGATACTCTTACCACTTCCGTTGGTGGTGCATAACATACATCCTTAGTATTTCCTCAAGAATCCTACTGACCCTCACTATCTGTCCATCTGTCTACGGATGATAAGTTGTACTGAAAGCCAAATTTGTACCCAAACCTGCAAACAACTCCTTCCAAAACCTAGAAGTGAACTTGGCATCTCCATCAGTAACAATATTCTTAAGAACACCATGTAGTCTCACTATATCCCTAATGAAGACTTTAGCTACTTCATTAGATGAATTAGTAGACTTCAATGGAATGAAGTGATCTACCTTATTCAACCTTTCAACCACAATCATGATGGAATCATGTTGTCTAGATGTCCTCGAAAAACCTGTGATGAAATCCATGGAAATGACCTCCCATTTCCACTTAGGAATAATAATCAAGTGCAATAGACCACCTAGGTACTTGCACTTTTATTTTACCTTTTGAAAATCCAAACATCTTACATTGAACTCAACCACCTCTTTCTTCAAATTTGGCCAATAATGGAACTTCTTCACAACCGACCTTCAGAATTTCTTCAACTTCACTTTGATGGCGACAAATTTTCTTGGATGCACTGGACATAGTATCTTCCTAATAGGTTTAGCATCAAGGTAAGTCTTGATTTTGTGAATACCAATACTAGGATCAATTCCGAGAATTTCCTTGTATGATAAAGTAAACATGTCTTAGAATTCTTGGAAGAGGGCCTTATAAGTTTGAATTTCTTCAAGAGAACACGATGCACCTATATGAACATTTTTCGTAATTCTAGGTTTCACTTAGATATTGATTACAACAATAGTAGATATGTTTCCTCTCTTTTTTTTCAGATGTATATTTGTAAATTAGTATAGGGAATTAAAGGTTATCCAAAATATCAAGTGAAAACAAATCAGAAAATTTATTCTCAATAGTCCCTAAATTTCGAAGAAAGGAATAGCGATGATGATAATCATCCCAATGCATTTCCTCAGATGTCACAACATCCATAATGCTTTCGTTCGTAGGAAAAAAATTGTCAAAAGGATCGGGAGATGAAATAGATACCATATATATGATCTGAGATGTGGGCGGAATTAGAATATTGTAAAGAAGTTAAAATCTCAATACTAGTTTCATATTGAATAGGTAATTAAAAGTGTGTCAAGAATGTTGTTGCTAAGGTGTTGAAGTTATGAAAGGAGGCACGTGGTCACTCAACATACCATTTAGCTACAAAACCTGTTAAAGTTCGATGTAAAAGGTATAATCTAGTGGAATCATCATTTAAGGAATTTTATGAACACCATAAATGATAAATCATCACATGATTTGATGGGTATTCTCCATATTTTCCATTGACCTTGGGTATTTTTCTTGATAACTTAGCAATAATGGCCTACCAAAAAGGATAATGATAAGTTAGGTCATTTGTTAGCTTGGAAAAATATGGTAAATATAAAGTGGTAATGAAAGGTAAATGCTGGTTAAAATAATATTGAGGATATTGGCAACCTTGAAGATATAATCCAACTATAGGAGGAGGATATTCAGGATATCCTCGAATACGCTAAGTGTAACCACCCTCTCCCACATTTACCCAATTTCATCGGTCCACTAGGATAAACATGAGACGACGAGTTACTATGACATGAACCAAAGTCCAAGCTTCAGGCACAAAAGTGGGGTATATAACTGAGACTTAATGATCACATCTTGACATCCTATAGGGCTTACAGGACACTCATGGTCCAAAGAACCACCCCAGGTGACAAACCCCTGAGCTAAAATAAATTTTTAGCGACCTAACACCAAAACCTCTTGCACAAGCCTACATGAGTGTGGCTATGACCCTCTAACTGCATGAAAAAGCCCTCTTGAGTGCGGTTCTGACCCAAAATCCTTAGTTCAATGTCCGCGGTCCTGAGTTTTGAGACACAATTCATGGCTAGCCTCCAAACCACTGTCCAAAATTTAATGAGACTTTCCAGAATCATAGATGACATCAAGAAAATACTAACGATACAAAACCTGAACAAGGACTTTACATGACTAGGTCTAACCAAGATATTCATTTTGTTAAACATATGGTGAACATGTAATCTATAGGTCAAGAATGTATATCTAAACATAGGACTCTGAAACTCATCTAAGATTCAATAAGAAGGTATAATTCCCTCTCATAATAGCTGAAATAACATTTTTTAGCTCCTGCATTCACCGACCGTTAATAAACTAATCAAACATAACAATAGCTATTGCTAGAACATGTTATGGAATCATGCACTCTTATTAAGTTATGCAAAATCCAACCAAGTTAGGGACTTCCATGTACCACCCGACGATAGATTGAAATGAACCAAATATTTCTTTCAGCCAATCACCCCCATACCATATTCCAAGAATTAATGTGGGTATTGAATATGTAAACTACCAGGTCTTCCATAATATTAAGCAACCTCCATCCTCAGGCCACCGCGATCTTGCCAAAACCGGTCAAGAGATCACAATGCCCAAAACAAGCTTGGATGCCTCATAGTTTCTTCACCAATACCTTGAGTAATTTTCCTGTCTCCATATACCTGTTGAGGGATTCCCATATATTAAAATACCTCCACCCCCAACCCATGGGAATTTTCCTAAGACCACCTCACTCAGTTCCAAAATCTTTTGGCAATCCAAAGCTCAACTAAGAAAATAAATCCCATCACACCATGACTATCCAAAAATTGAAAGGAAAGGCTGAAACCACTTTCAAACGTGGAAAAACCCATGCCAATGACAATAAAGAATCAAATACACAAATGCATGTACCATGCATTCACTAACTAGCTAGGAAATCACACATGCAACTTGTTACCTGCAAATCCTACTGCCAAAGCTGCTTGATCCAACCTTCCTTGCGTTTCCTTTGATTTCCTTGTCCTTAATTTTCTTTATTTATCCTCTTAGTGATCTTCTCTCTCTGAAACTAATTCAAAATCCAAACTGAAAAAAGGCTGAACTGAAAAAGTAGTTTTCTTCATTTTCCTTTAGTTTTACTTCAATTTCCCTCTTATGCAAATTTTTGACCCTTCATCTCCATTTTCTCCTATTTTTCTTTATTTTCATAAATAAATATCAATTATTTCCTCTTTTCCTTTTCCAATGCCATTTCCAATTTCCTTAGCCATAATAAACGTAAAGTGACATTGACTAGGATGTTTTCCCAACATTTAGCTTGGAATACGTGTCCCATGACCTTGGTATTATTCTTTTGCCTTTATTAACTTTAATACATAAAATTTTAACATGGGGTTGTTACAAACCCCTCCCCCTTAGGGAAACATTGTCCCCGATGTTATATGACACCTATGACCAACAAAAAAACTGAAACCAAAACATATTGCCCATGGAGATTCATAACTTAGCTCGATGCAGTATTTACAATAACAACCTGCTGAAAAGCAAAACCAACATGAAAAACATGACAACATGAAAACCATACTGCTTATTGGAGATATATAACACAAATAATTGTGGTATTTACAATAACAACCAAATATAAATATGTATAGATACCAAAATTAGTTTTCTCGACTAACAAACAATGAAGGATACATAGCCTACATCTGATTTTCTATCTCCAATGTAGCTTCGTCAGCCCCAAAAATGATTCCACTACACTTTAAATTTCCCGATTTCTCAGTTCCAAAGCATGAGTTGTTTCTGCTACAATATCTACTGAGGTTCTAGTTGTAATTCTCCTTCTAGATGCACCTGCAATACAAACCAGTCAATGAAATGATCAACATCCATCACATATATTTTAAGCAATGAAACATGGAAAACATCATGGAATTTAATTGTTGGCAACAGTGCAAGTCTGTAGGCCACTGGTCCAATCCTATTAAGGATCTCAAAAGGCCCACAACACTAAGGTTCCAACTTGGCACATGATCCAATCGTAAAGGATATCTTCTTGGTATTGATATGGAAATACACATGCTCCCCAATTCATTAAACTCCCCATGCTGATTTGCATAGATCTTTTGCCCATCCTGTGTTGCCTTTAGATTCTTTTTGATAACTTGCATTTCTTGTTCAATCTCTGGAAACATGTATAGTCCAATCAATACCCTACTCACTAAATCACTCCAACTGATATAAGTATTAAAACTTAGCCCATAAAGTGCCTCAAATAGAATCAACTTCAAATATTATTGATATCCATTATAGTATGCAAACTCTACCAATGGAAGATACTCTTCCCACTTCCGTTGGTGGTGCATAACATACATCCTTAGTATGTCCTCCAGAATCCTGCTTACTCTCACTATCTGTCCATCTATCTACGGATGATAAGTTGTACTGAAAGCCAAATTTGTACCCAAACCTACAAACAACCCCTTCGAAAACCTAGAAGTGAACTTGGCATCTCTATTAGTAACAATATTCTTAGGAACATCATGTAGTCTCACCGTCTCCCTAATGAAGAGTTTATCTACTTGATTAGATGAATTAGTAGACTTCATTGAAATGAAGTGAGCTAGCTTATTCAACCTGTCAACCACAACCATGATGGAATCATGCTATCTAGATGTTATCACTCATTAATTTTTGAAAAATTTCTTGATAGGGTCATATAGGTCACTCACCAAATGGATAAGGTCTCATAAGCCATTTAAATGTGGTATACGATTTTTTTTACATTTTTAGCGTATCCTAGGCTTCATGATCACCTTCATTTATGCCATTTAAATCAAATAAGTACCATGTCATGTCAATTGTCATTTCCCATGCATTCAAACTCAAAATGGCGCATCTGTCAGTTTTTAAAATTTTCGTAGCGTTTTACACAGGAAAACAACACATTTCGCTATGAAACTGGTTAATAGCTTCATAGAGAATCTGTCAGAAGCTTAACTGATTTCACTACGAAAATTTGTTTTTTAACCTGTCTTGTCAGAGTTGTATGAGGTGTCATTTTATGATTAGAGGAGTAAAGGTGAAGGTCATTCAAGGTTGTTATGGTAAAATTTAAATGTACATATCTGTGCTTGATGTCATCATTACCCTTTTTGCTTGCATGTGTTATGATTGAAGCTTGAGCAGTTAGTTAAACTATTGAACCTTAGCTAAATTAGCCCTTAATCATATTTTTCTTTATCCTTGCATGTGAGTCGATCCCTAGAGAGTTGCTTCATCGAGCCAAGAAGGTTGCTGGAAAATTTGAACTCTATAGGTGTCATCAGCAAGCGAGGCAATGAAGACTATAAGGCATCCATGGCTACAAGAAGAAAAACAAATAAGGGTGGCCATTGTCACATGTATGAGCCCATGGACATGAAATTACTCAATAAAGACCCTACTTCCATGGAGGTTTTTAGAAGGAATGGCTACTTGCAATTCTGTCAGAGGTTGCAGGGCTTTCATTTACAAGTTTCAAAGAATTTTTCCACCAGCTTCACAGGAACAACATCAAAGGTTGGACTTTTGAACCTTGCAGTGACACCAGAGAGCATAGCATCAGTTACAGGAATCCCTAGAGGAGGTGAAAAATGGTTTAAAGGTATCAGATTCACAATGCAGGATTGTAAAGAGTTTATGAAGCAAGAACACAGTGAAGTTGATTTGACAAATGCTATCACTAGGAGCTTCATGAAGGAGAATTATGCAAAGCTGTTGATGGTCATTAAAAAGTATTTTATATGTGAAGGAAGGTTTCACATGGTTTACTCCTATCATCTCAGACTTCGTCTGCATTTTTTAGGTATGAGGTCACTTGACTTTCCTTTCTATTTATACAGAAGTCTAGGAAAAATGTCAGATAAGGTTCAAATTAAGGCAGCGGGAAATGATACATCTCTTTTTCATCATGGTCTATTCAAGATGTTAGTGTTAGAAGAATTGAGAAGATTAGACAGAGATTGGATTTCTTTCTTGTTCATGAGTGGTTATGAAATTGATGAGGTCACTCCTAAGAAAGCCTTAAAACCTAGAACCACTTCATCACCAGCTGTGGTAGAAGAAGTTGAAGAAGAAAATAGATCATCTCCTGCAGAACTAGTGGACATGAGAACAAAATATTTGCCACAAACTGACACACCTCAAGCAACACCTGCAAAACCAAATCATACAGTCAAAAAATAAGGAAGCAAGGGAGTTACTAGAAGCCAGATATTGGCTAAAGGAAATTTGGAGGATACCCTTCATGCAATTGACATTGAAGAGTCACCTATTTGCAAGATGAAGACATTGAAGATGGAGGAAGAAAACTGAAGAAAGGTAAGACTGCTAAAAAACTAAATTTTGCAGGTGATGATGCTAGTTTTATATTTCAACCAAGGAAGCCAATGACCAGACATGCAAAGAATTTCATGGAAAGCAAAGAGACTGAGAAAATCAATGAAGCTACCCATCTAACTAGAATAATATATTTGTCTCCATCAACAAAGGAGGAATTGGTTATTAGGTAAAGAAAGGGAAAAGAGAAAATGATTGAAAAATCAGAAATAGAAACCGTCAAAGAGTAGCTGAAGGAAGCAAGTAAAGGTATATCAGTTTTGATGCAAGAGGAAAAGAAGCACAAATATGAGAAGGTTCAATTTGAACATATGAGGAAAATATGGGAGGAATAAGTCACAAGTGTATTAAAAACTTTGGACAATGCAGAAATGTTGCTAAAATGGACTCAGCCATTAATAGGGGAGGTCAAACACATTAGGAAGATGAAATTACACTTACAATCCAAGAAAATATCATTAAAATATCAAGTGGAAGATCTTCAGGAGCAGTTGTATTTGATTCAAGTGGAGTTAGAAAGGAAAGGGCTGAAGATGAAAGTGGTAGAAGAGCCCATCAACCAATTGATTGTAAATGAAGATGAAACACCATAGGAGTAAAAAATTGAGTTGGAATATGTTTGATGAGGCTCATGAATTAAAAAGAACCTAAATTTTACCTATGGAGATCAATTTTTTAAGACAATCTTGAACTCAACAAATTTTGGGTTTTTGGACAGTTTTGTAGCATACCTCAGGCTTGAGGCCAGAAAAAATGCGACGAAAATTTCTGTAGGTGCATTTTTGCCTTAAAAATTAGTTGTGTCAAGTATTATGGAGGGATATTGATTGTTTTCAAGGTGTCTTGGCATAGTAAAGGTGTTGGAACAACAAAGGTGCCAAAGGGATAGGTGAAAAAGTAATTTTTCATGCGCTACGAAAACTCGCTAAGAAACTACCTAAACTGCCCTGTTTCATAGCGAGGAGATTTTTGAAGATTTTTTATCATTCCAACAGCACATCAGTCATCTAGATACCTCTAGCATGTCAATGGGCCATATCAACAGATATTTATTGCTTATAAGGAGTGTTACACATCCAAATCATCAGGAAAAACATTGATTAAAGTGAAGGTTATACATCCCTAAAAAATAGGAATTTGTTCCATAGATTTAGGGGTGTTTTAAATATGTAAAGTGATGGTTATTTTTCCCTCGAGCATGTGATATCCATTATGTAACTGTTTCACTATTAGGAGAACTGAATGTAATAAATATGAGATAGAGTCCTATTAGGAGTTTGTTTTCTTTAAGGATATATGTCCTTTTTCTGTTTCAAATTAGTAGTTTCAGTTATGATAGATGTCAGAGTAGAATTCGAAGATCTAGCCAGCTGGGCAGATCATCTATATTGTAAATAATGTTTGTTTATAGACTAAACATCGAAGAACAAAGGGTTGGAGAATATTGCACCAAATTGTTGCTTGTATGTTTTTGTCCATTATCAGTAATATACAATGACATTGTACTTCCAAACCAGAGATTCTCATGAGGTGTTTAATGTGTTGTTGCTATGTATCTTTATGTCTAATCACTTGCAGTGGATTTTATCTCTAATTACTCAGAATTCATACTATTATGCTATGACTTCCTTTACAGGTGAAATTACTGTGTTTTCCTTATATTGTGTGTGTGAATTATCTTAATTAAATACCTCTATCTCCCTCACTTCCATGTGAAGAAATAATATCATTAAGAGTATTGATGTTGACTCCATATCCCAATGGTAGCAAGCCTTCATTTTTCAACCTGAAATCATACAAAAGCTAAGTTACAATTCATAGAATTAGCCATCTATTAATATCCTTATTCAAAATCATAAACTACCTTTGAGAGAGCCCTCTCAAAATGAAGAGGCTAATCTTCAATTAGAAGTGGTTTGAAAGAGTTACATTGAGTTGATTGATGATCAACCAATCAAGATCAATTTGGTGGTAACACTATATATCCTCAGAAAAATTGTGATGAAATCCGTGGAAATTACCTCCCATTTCCACTCAGGAATCAGAATCAAATGCAATAGGCCACCTAGGTGCTTGCACTTTTATTTTACCTGTTTAAAATCCAAACACCTTGCATTTAACTCAACCACATCTTTCTTCAATTTCGGCCAATAATAGAACTTATCCACAACTTTCAATGTCTTCTGATATCCTAGGTGACCTGAATACAAATCGACATGAAATTCCCTCAAGATAAGCTTCTTGAGTTCACTATTTTCTGGCACATAGATCCTATCCCTAAATATCACCAAAACATCTGTCCTGAGATGATAATCCACATCCTGTTTACCTGTACCCTTCTGCTATAACCTATGTTTAAGTTGTTGATAGCTATCATCCTGCTACCCTACCTACAATATATGCTCTTGTAATTATGTCCCATATGAGCTCATAGCTGCAACGTGATTTACCTGTACTCTTCTACTAAGAGCATATGCAACCATGTTCTCTTTACCCTTAATGTACCTGATCTCAAAGTCAAAATCATTGAGTGTGAAAAACCATCTAGCTTGCCTGACATTCAGATTAGGTTGGTTATACAAGTATCTTAGCCCACTGTGATCACTCATCAAAACAAACCTATTGCCAAGAAGATAGTGCCTCCACATCTTCAATGCATGGATGACCACTACCAACTCAAGATCATGAGTCACATAATTCTACTTGAGCTCATTCATTTTCCTTGACTTGTAGCATACCACATGTCCCTCCTACACCAGGACTCCACCAAGTCCTCTCTTGCAAACATCTGTATATACCAAAAAATCTCTATTTGGATTTTCAATCTTTAGAATTGGATCATTTGTAAGAAATTAATTCAATTGATCAAATCTTGTTGCACATTTCTTTGTCCATTCAAATTTATTTCCTTTTCTCTGTAAGGATATAATAGAACAAAAAATCTGTGAGAAGTTCTTTATGAACCGTCTGTATTAAGTTGTTAACCCCATGAATGATATGACCTCATCCACATTCCTAGGAGCTTCCCATTCCATGATAGCTCTGACCTTTTCCAAGTCCATTGCCATGCCTTCGCTACAAACAACGTGCCCTAAGTAATGAAATTACATCTCAAAGAAAACACACTTACTAAGGTTGGAATATATCTAATGCTCTATCAACAGTCTTAACATTGTTGCCAAGTTGCATGCTCTTCCTCATTCTTAGAGTATATCAATATTTCATCAATGAATACTATCAAAATTTTTTCCATATAAGGATGCACCACACTATTCATCAAACATATAAAATTAGCTGGAGCATTAGTCAAACCAAAAGGAGCCATAACAAACTCATAATTCCCGTACTTGTACTAGAAAGAATGAACCATAACATTATTTCTCCCTTTAACTGATCAAATAAATAATTAGTCCTTGGTAACAAATCTGTCTTCTTAATTGTCACCTTGTTCAACTGCTTGTAATCAATACACAACCTGAGAGTTCCATCCTTATTCTTTAAAAACAACACTAGTGTACACGAAGGTGACACACTTGGGGTAATGCATCCCTTGTCAAGCATTTATTTCAATTGCAACTTTAGTTCCACTAATTTTGGAGTGCTCATCCTATAATGTGCCTTTGATGCTACTGTTTCTCCTGGTACCAACTCAATAAAAAAGGTCCACTTCCCTATGAGGTGGAAACTCTTAAATATCTGTTAGAAACACATCTTAAAACTGCTGTAAAATTGGATACCTCTTCAAGACTTCTGCATCCTCAACATCCTTACCTTTATCACTTGAAACATGCATTGAAAACAATACACACCCTTTCCTGCACCTGCGCTTTTCCTACATAGATGTAATCCTTCGAACTGATGTAGGCTTATTCTTACTCTACAATATTCTCTTCTCTCCGCAATCATCTAGGCACTCGATATCATTTTCATAAGAATCCACCTTAGTTATGTGAAGGTACAACCAATCCATACCTAGAAGCATATTGTAATCCCAATGGAAGAAAATTTATATGTGCTGATGTAGGCATACCATTAATATCAAATGAACAAGATCTTACCTAATGATGACTCTTTTCTAAGTACCTATAGCCAACTACACCAACCAAGACTCTTCATGAACTTCTTTTCTAAAACCACACTTATCCACTAGGTTAGGATTAACATAACTATAATGATATCTAGAAAAATGGAAACAACTTGATCATAGAGCTTACCTTCCATATCAATAATGGATGTCTAGTAATATGCCTGTTTGTTATAAAAAGTTGTATAAATATGATGAATGCTTTGACCCACATCCCCAACTATATATGCTTCTTGAGAATTGTACATATTAGGTTTTCCACTTTGATACAACAAATGATCCTTCTTGCGATGATCCTTTCCAAAAATACAACACTACAATGGTTCCTTGCCACTAGCCTTATTCTACTGCTCTCCAGGCTAAGACCCATGTAACTTCTCAAGTGCATTAGAATTCTTGTAAGGAGAAACATTTTCCTTCTCACCTGCATCGCGAGATATTCCCTTCATCGGTGTCCACATTACTTTTGTCTTTTCATTCCCTTTACATCCATGCTTAGACTCGGTCTTATGCTTTGATTTCTCATAATAGTGCTTCAAATTTCCAATTTTGTCTTCCAGCGACTGAGGCTCGTCATACTCAATCCGATCCTTGAATTCTAATGGAAGTCCAATGATAATCCTTTGAAATTTGGTCTTCTCATCCTTAAGATAGGGCACATAACTCAACAACTCCAAGAACTTGGTTATGTACTCCTCGTCTATCATAGATTTCATATTTAGCTCATATAAATCCTTGGCATTTCCTTCATAGTACCTTTATGACAAGTACTTATTCCTTAAGAGTCTCTTGAATTCATACCAACTCAAATCCTCTATCTTGATATCTCTAACACAATTAAAATCTTCCCACCAGATGTATGCTTTCCCTTTGAGACTAAAAATAGCTATCTCGACCTTCATGTTCTCTGTATAGTCATGCAGCTCAAAGAACTTCTTCATTTGAAGGACCCATGCATTTAAATATCCCATATTCTTCAACTCTCCATCAAATGTAGGTGGTTTCAATTTGTTGAACTCATCTGGAAAATATCCCCTCTCACTCCTTTTGTAAGGATGATATCGATGATGACCAGGATACTTGTGTAAACTAAAACTAGAATATAACCCATAACCACCACCTGATCTCCTATCAGGTCTATCCAATAACCTGCTATATATGACTATGTCATCCATGTCCGACCTATGCCCACAATGAGACTTGCTACTATATGCTCCATTAGTCTTGTTCTCTATCCATAATTGATCTGTGGTTATCTCTGTCTCTGCAAGTTTGAAAAAATATGCAGGATAACTGCATTGACCTCTACTTGTTTCTCTTGTTCCCTAGTAAGTATTTCCTGTGACTGAATGATCCTGTCAATATCTGCTTTGCAACTCTTGATTCATGACTTCAAACTTCTCAAGGTATATTTTATTTCAAGAGTGTACTCATCTCTTGGCTTCTCATCTAATATATAAGGAGATTCACATGAACTATAATCCACCATTTTACTAGTCATCTCTAATCTTATTCTTCCTACAAACATACCATGTCAAATAAACCAAATATAAACATAATCAACATACCTTAGTGAAGTTCAGGGGAGGCTATCTCATTTTCAAAATAAATCCATATTAGCATGATAGATGTATATACATAATCATATTAATATATCGACATCATGTGATATAACACTAACTGCATACAATGGCCTCATGCACAACAACCATAACCATGGCAATGCATGCATAACAACCAAATAAGCATTTACATTCATGCTTTGAAAAAAATATTCCACTCATAAAGTCCAAGTATTTGAACCATTATTTGATACCAATCTGTAGCTACCCCCTCCCACATTTACCAAATTTTGCGTGTCTGCTAGGATAAATATGAGATGAAGCATTACTATGACATGACCCGACCTCCAAAATTTAGTTATGGAAGTGGGGTCTGAAACTAAGACTCAAAGATCACAACCTGACATCCTAAAAATATTCCATGACACTCAAGGGCCAAATAAATACCCTAGGTGATGAATCTCTAAGCTAAACTATTTTTTTAGTGATCTAACACTCAAACCACATGCAAAAGATTGCATAATCAAGGTTGTGACCTTGTGGTTCCTTGGTTATGTGTTGTCATTGGCATGGATATTTTCCTAGATTGACAATGGATTTATCCTTTCCTTTCCATTTCATAGATAGCCATAGTTTTAAGGATTATCCTGATTGGTGCTTAGGTTCTTGATGGTTGTGGGTTGAAACAAATTCTCCGAAAGCCCTAGAACAACTTGGGTTGAGTTACTAGTACCTGGAGTTGTAGGTTGGGACAAACACTCCGGAGCCTTTGATGGGTTGAGTTACTAGTCCATGGAGCCGCGGTTGGAACAAACACTCTAGAGCCTTGAAATGTTGTGGGTTGAGTTACTAGTTCCTGGAGGCTTGGAAAACTCGAGTAGAAACTGATCTAGTTGATGTTAGTGATTCCCAAACCATAGAGATGGAATCAATGTGGTTGAGGGTTGAGGTGGTTTTGCCTCTAGAAGCCTTAGTTGGTTTTGTCTTGGTTTATGTCATGAGTTCCCACATTCATGCCTGGAATATGGTGCGCAAGTGATTAGTTGAAAGAGAGATTTGGTTCATCCCAATCTATGGTCAGGTGGTACTTGGAAGTCCCTGAATTGGTTGGCCTTTTCATATGTTAATAAGATATATTTTCCTATTGAGAGTTATGAATACTTGTAGTGGTTATTATTTTGACATTGTGGCTAAATTTCCATGGTTTCTATGTTGGTTATTTTCTCATTATATGATAATTTTATGATGTAATTTATCTATGGATCTTGAAATGTTTTGATACATTTTTGATTGGTTAATGAATGCATGGAATAAAATTGTTGATATTGCAACAAGATGATGAGCTTAGTGAAAAGATTCGCCTTCACTAAGTTGGTCCGCAGGCTATTTTTGGTGCAAGTCTATTTTTAGACTATGTCTATTTTTAGACATGTCGATCATATTTTATGAGTTGTAGGATGCTATTTGTGGATGGTTGGTCAAGTTGGAAAAATATATGGACTTCTATTTTTAGACATATTGGGCGAAATCTATTTTTAGATTGCCAGTCTAAAAATAGATATGTCGAATATTATTAGCTCTTAATAATATTTGGACTATAAACATTATCTTCTTCTCTTGGAGCACTTAGGTTAAGTGCACGGATGTGGCACGGGGTAGCGAGAAGGAATTACACTGTTACGAGGGTTAAGTGGAGGTATTTCATGGAGACTCTATTTCATGGAGACTTCGGTTAGAACTCATGTGTGATAGAGTTTGGTGGGTATTGAGGTAGTTAATTGAGTTGTGTTCGGTTAAGCGAGTTAAACATAGTTGAGCTAGTTGTATCTAGTCTAACTGATTGATACACTAGTGAGAGTGGTGTGAATTAATTATTAATAAATTCACTAATTATTAACTCATTAATCAACGAAAGAATACATCAGTTAACTATATTGCATGGAGAGTTTCAGTGGAGACCAGTAAAGAGGTAGGTGAAAGAGAAATGTGACTATCAGTTGTGACTATATTGTTGCATGATTTGCAACACACAGTGGTTGGAGATGCCAATGAGGATTGCGTGAGCAAGGATGGACCAATTCGAGTTCATTCAGAGCCATTCTTCAGTAGTGATTGCGTATTAGAGGCAGACTAGCAGGTGGCAGAGATTGGAGCATGAGATTTGCTAGATCAGACCTGATTAGTGTGTAGCAATTGGAGATTGTACTGAGAGCTTGTGAGGAGCTTTGTATGATGATTTTTACATGATATCTATGACATATAATATGTAGATAGTTAGGGGTTTTCAGCTTTAAGCTTTCCCATAAGTTACTGTGTTCATATGTGTGAATTTTTATGGTTTTAATGTGTGCATGCAATTGATTTTATTTCCGCAAGTAATGATCAATAGTAGAAGAGATTTTGTATTGTGCATGAAGTTAAAATAGTGTGTGATCAGGAGAATCTCATATGTATAAAATATCAGTTATATGATTTTCTACATGGTATCAGAGTGATATTGATCATTGGAGCAATTGCAAAGCATTGAAGCGGTTGAGTTTTGTGCTAGTGGAATTCGAATTTGCAACAGTGTTTTCTTTGTGTCAAAGTTGAAATGTCTTTCAACAGATTGCGATTGGAGTATGCCCTTGAGGACAGATCGAATTATATTGCATGGAAGGATAGGATGGAGACGGTGCTAGAGGACAATGGGTTGAAGGAGTTCATAGATGCAGAAATTCCAAAACCTGCTTCTAGCGATGCTACCGCACTTGACGCATGGCAAAAGAAGACAACAAAGTGTCGAAGGATTCTGTTGGGAGGTGTGAAGGATCACATAGTGTCCAGCCTTCATGGTAAAGCTTCTCCATCATTGATGTGGAAAGCTTTGACAGATTTTTTTTAGAGCAAGAGCGACCAGAGGAAGTTGGCGCTCAAGGACAAACTCAGGAACATAAAAATGGAGAAAGGCGACAGTATACCCACGTACCTCACGAAGTTTTTCCAGTGCAGGGATGAGCTAGGAAGTGTGGGGGTTACTGTAGATGATGAGGACTTGGTGAGCTTGGCTCTCCTTGGGCTTCCGAAGAGTTGGCATTCCTACCAGGACTCTGTCAATGGTCAGGAGAAATTTCCAGGATGGGAGCGACTTTGGTCGGATCTTGTGCAAGAGGAGATAAGGCGGAGTACTAGGGATGGATCTTCATCGAAGAGTGCAGATGAAGAAAATTGTGCTTTGGCTGCCAAAGCAAGGAAGGGGAAGAGAAAGAAGAATGCTTCTCAATCCAGTGCGAAAGGCAAGAAGCAGGACATGTCCAAGGTGAAGTGATTTCACTGTCACCAACACGGACATTACGCCACTAATTGTCCACAGAAGAAGAAAAATAAGCGAGTTGTTTGGATGCGCGAAATTTAAGGAGAGGCCTTGGCCTCGCGGTTTGAGATAGATTTTTCGCTGATCGCATTCTTGGTCTCAAGTGTGATGGGTTCAGTGTGGTTTCTTGACAGTGGTGCGTCTTTTCATATGACTGGATACAAAGATTTGTTTACTGATCTGGATGAGAAGGATCCTGGAGTGCACATCGAGATGGGCGGTGATGGTAGATACGATGCACCGGTATCACGGACCATTTCATTTTGAGAGGGAGTACGAGTAAACCCTTCGTGTTGAAGGATGTCATGCATGTTTCAGGATTGAAGAAGAATTTGATCTCTGTGGCGATGTTGGAAGACAAGGGATATGATGTTGTCTTTAGCGAGGGAAAGGCTTTCTTGCGTAGTAAGGCAACTGGTGAAACCCGGAGGATAGGGGTTCAAGTTAAGAACCTTTATCAGTTGCAGGTAGATGGCTACGCAACAATGATAGGTAAGGCAGAAGGAGTGGTGAGCTGGGGTGAGGGCGAGCTATGGCACAGGAGATTGGGCCATCTTCACCATGGTGCTTTGAAAATTTTGCAGTAGATTTATATCGGGCTTCCCAAACATACACTTGCGCCGTCATATCAGTGCAAGGGATGTACTTTGGGAAAATTTGTGAAATCCACCTTTCACGAGAAGGATAGTTGTGCCACGACAATCCTTGAGAGAATTCACACAGACCTGTGTGGTCCTTTCTCAGTAGCTTCAACAACAAAGCACAGGTATTATGTGATCTTTGTTGATGAATTTTCTAGGAAGTGTTGGATCTTCTTCATGTAGAAGAAGAGCGAGACATTCTCTAAGTTTTGTGAGTTTAGGGCATTGGTGGAGAAAGATTCGGGGAAGCAGGTGAAGGCTCTTAGGAGCGACAATGGTGGTGAATTCATCTCTAGCGAATTCAAGGACTTTTGCAGTGCAAAAGGAATTCGAAGAGAGCTCATAGCACGTGATAACCCACAACAGAATGGGGTCGCGGAGCGGAAGAACAGAACGATCGTGGGTGCTGCATGGGCAATTTTGCATGATCAGGGCCTTCCCATACACTTGTGGGCCGAAGCTTGAAATACTGTGGTTTATGTTAAAACCGTTGTCCTCATAGGATACTTGGCATGAGTACACCCGAGGAGGCATTTTTTGGCAAGAAGCCTGATTTTTCTCATTTGAAGATTTTTGGCTCACCTGTTTACATTCATGTGACGAAGGATGCCAGGAAGAAGCTGGAGCCGACCGAAGAGGTTGGGATATTTTTGGGGTACACTGATACACCCCACAACTATCGTGTGTATTTTCTAGACAGTCGGAAGACTGTTGTGCGACGGGATATCAAATTTCATGAGGAGAAAGCCATGAAGTGTTCGCCTGAGAGGGAGCCACATTTGCATGCAGATGACGAGCCATTAGTTCCTAAGGATGAGCCTCAGGATGTGGATCAGCCACAAGAGGAGGTTCATGGAATGGAAGAAACCACTCATGCAGTGCCAACCATCAGAGGGCAGGAGCACACTACAGAAGTTGAGCGACTAAATCTTGATGCAGAGAATATTGTAGGAGCACCTACATCACAACGCAAATAGAGACAGTCACCTAACCGATATACTAGATACATGGCTCTGATGAGAAAGTGTATCGTGACAGAGCCATCCTCTTGCAGCTGGAGAGGCTCTTGCCTCGCAATTTGAGCTGGACTTCTCATTGATCGCATGCATGGTGTCTAGTGCATTGGGATCGGGGTGGTATTTTGATAGTGGCACTTCCTTTCACATGACGGGAGATGTGAATCTTTTCAGCGACTTGGTGGAGAAAGATCTCCAATTGAATGTTGAGTTGGGCGACAATGGACGATACAATGCGACCGGCATTGGTACCATAACCTTTCAGAGGGAGTCAGGTAAACTCATTATTTTACAAGATGTAGTGCATGTTCCAGGTTTAAAGAAGAATTTAATCTCAGTTGCAATGTTAGAGGATAAAGGGTATGAAGTTGTCTTCAGTGAAGGAAAATTTTTCCTTCGGCACAAGGCAACCGGACAAGTCAAGAAGGTTGGGATTCGAGCAAAGAATCTCTACAGACTTGAAGTAGATGGTATGTCTACGGAGCTTCCTACTGTTGGGAAGTGCAAGAAAGACATGCAATTGATGCTTGAGAGGAAGCAAGTTTTGCATGCAGGTAAGAGTGAACCTCAGGATGTGGAGCAGCCACAAGATGAGGATCATGGAGTGGAAGAAACCACTCATGAAGATGAATTTTGTGCCAGATGGGCAGAGGGAGTGCATTCAGCTATACCACCAGGTGTGAGGTGGGGCGACATGCATGAATAATCCCAAGAGGAGATTTCTGGGCAGGATTCATGGAGATAGTGTGGATATCATGAATTGAACCTGGCTACGAGGTGCCCACAGCGCAGCAGTAGCATGATCAGTTGGATTGATGCAATCAGATCAAAGTGACAGTGTCGGATACTAGAGCGCGAATCAGAGTTGACAGCAAGTGCAGAGTGCATGGGTGCAAGAGTTCAACAGCGTAGTGGTTCCTGATGACATGTGCAGTTGGTACCAACATAATTCGAAGACAATGATGATAGATGCATCAGATTGATTGAGTTGTTTGGAGCCTATTCAATTTCAGAGGAGTTGCAGAGGAGATGCATAGAGTTGCATGGCGCTTGAAAAGGTTGCAGGGCGAATGCATGGAGTTGCATGTCGCATGCAAAGACAGTCCTTTCTTGTTGAGAGGGAGTGTTGAAGATTGCAACAAGAAACAGTGAAGGAGGCATCCTGAAACATCATTCCTGATCCTAGTTGGAAAGTGATCACCTAAACTAGGTGGGGCCCACACAAGTGATTTTTGTCGCAAAGTCTATTTTTAGACTATGTCTATTTTTAGACATATGGATCATGGTCTATGAGTTGCAGGATGCTATTTATGGATGATTGGTCGAGTTGGTAAAAATAGATGGACCTCTATTTTTAGACATTGGGCGGAATCTATTTTTAGACTGCCGGGCTAAAAATAAAACAGTCGAATATTATTAACCCTTAATAATATTTAGACTATAAACATTATCTTATCCTCTTGGAGCACTTCAGTTTGATGCTTGGATGTGGCACATGCAGTTGACAGAAGGAAATACGCTTTTCCTAAGGGTTAGTTGAGCTATTTCATGGTTGACTTCAGTTAGAACTCATGTGGCAGAGTTTGGTGGAGTTGATGAGACAGTTGGTGGAGTTGTGTTCTGTTTAACTTAGTTGAACTAGTTGTATTTAGTCTAACTGACAAATATACTAGTGATGAGTGGTGTGAATTAATTATTAATTAATTCACTAATTATTAACTCATAAATCAACTAAAGAACACATCAGTTAACTGCAATGCATGGACAGTTCAGTGGAGACCAGTGTTAGAGGTGGCTGAAAGGGTGAGTGTGGCTATCAGTTGTGACTATACTTGTGCATGAGATTTGCACACACATTGACTGAGATTTCCAATGAGGATTGTGCAGTACAAGCCAAGGGGATTCAAACTTGGATCTTATTCATTATCATCTTGGATTGCGCAGTAGAGGCAGGCTGACTTGTGGAGGAGATTTGAACCTGTGACTTGTTCATCTTCCGTGCTAGTTTGTGTGTAGCATGTGAGATAGTGCTGAGAGCTGTGAGAGCTTTGTGCTATGTATTGTTACATGTTCTCTATCGCTATAATATACAGATAGTTGGGGGTTTTTAGCTATTTCTTTCCCCATTACATACTGTGTTGATATGTGTGCTTGATTATTGTTTTATGAGCGCATGCGACTGTTTCTATTTCCGCATATTGATGATCAATTGTAGAAGAGGTTATGTATTATGCATGAAGCTTAAATAGTGTGTAATCAGGATAATCTCAGTGAATAATTCAGCTATTATTCAAATTTCTACATGGTATCAGAGGGAGAATTGATCATCGGATCTATTACAGTGATTACAATTTATTTCGGTAGACAGAGTCCCAAAACCTACTGATGCTGCTCAAGTTGAGGCTTGGCAAAAGAAGACAACAAGGTGTCAACGGATTCTGTTGAAGGGCATGAAGGATCACATAGTATCCAGCCTGCATGGAAAAGCTTCTCCATACTTTATGTGGAAAGCGTTGACAGAATTTTTACAAAGCAAGAGCGACCAGAGGAAGTTGGCGCTCAAGGATAAACTCAGGAAAATAAAGATGGAGAAGAATGACACTATTCCGGTATACTTGAAAAAGTTTGTCCACTACAGGGATGAGCTTGGGAGTGTAGGAGTTAGTGTGGATGAAGAAGACTTGGTGAGCTTGGCTCTCCTTGGTCTTCCGAAGAGTTGGCATTCCTATGAGGATTCTGTCAATGGTCGAGAGAAATTGCCAGGATGGGAGCGACTTTGGTCGGATCTTGTGCAAGAGGAGATAAGGCGGAGTACCAAGGATGGATCTTCATCAAAGGTATCTGATGAAGAGGATTTCGCTTTGGCTTCCAAAGCAAGGAAGGGGAAGGGCAAGAAGAATGCTTCTCAATCCGGTGCGGATGGTAAAGAGTTTGACATGTCCAAAGTGAAGTGTTTTCACTGTCACGATCATGGACATTACGCCATGAATTGTCCACGGAAGAAGAAGAACAAGCAGGCTGCTGGAGTTGCAGCTGGTGAGGCTCTTGCCTCACAATTTGAGCTGGACTTCTCATTGATCTCATGCATGGTGTCTAGTACATTGGGATCAGGGTGGTATTTTGATAGTGGCGCTTCCTTTCACATGACAGGAGATGTGAATCTTTTCAGCGACTTGGTGGAGAAAGAACTCCAGTTGCATGTTGAGTTGGGTGAAAATGGACGATACAATGCGACCGGCAATGGTACCATAACCTTTCAGAGGGATTCAGGTAAACTCATTCTTTTACAATATGTAGTGCATGTTCTAGGTTTAAAGAAGAATTTAATCTTAGTCGCAATGTTAGAGGATAAAGGGTATGAAGTTGTCTTCAGTGAAGGAAAAGTTTTCCTTCGGCACAAGGCAATCGGACAAGTCAAGAAGGTTGGGATTCGAGCAAAGAATCTCTACAGACTTGAAGTAGATGGGATGTCTACAGAGCTTCCTATTGTTGGGAAGTGCAAGAAAGACATGCAATTGATGCTTGAGAGGGAGCAGGATTTGCATGCAGGTAAGAGTGAACCTCGGGATGTGGAGCAGCCACAAGATGAGGATCATGGAGTGGGAGAAACCACTCATGCAGAGAAATTTCGTGCCAGATGGGCAGAGGGAGTGCATGCGGCTATACCACCAGGTGAAAGGTGGGGCGACATGCATGAGTAATCCTAAGAAGGAATTTATGGGCAGGATTCATTGAGATGGTGTGGATCTCATGAATTGAACCTGGCTACGAGGTGCCCACAGCGCAGCAGTAGCAGATCAGTTGGATTGATGCAGGCAGATCAAAGTGACAGTGTCGGATACTAGAGCGCGAATCAGAGTTGACAGCAAGTGCAGAGTGAATGGGTGCAAGAGTTCAACAGCGCAGTGGTTCCTGACGACATGTGCAGTTGGTACCAGCAGAAGTCAAAGACTTTGATGATAGATGCATCAGACTGATTGAGTTGTTTGAACTGTCGGTTTCGGAGGGTTGCGGGAGGAGATCATAGAGCATGGCGCTTGTGAAGGTTGCGGGGCGAATGCATGGAGTTGCATGTCGCATGCAAAGACAGTCCTTTCTTGTTGAGAGGGAGTGTTGAAGATTGCAACAAGAAACAGTGAAGGAGGCATCCTGAAACATCTTTCCTGATTCTAGTTGGAAAGTGATCACCTAAACTAGGTGGGGGGCCACACGAGTGATTTTTTTTTGTCATGAGTCTGTTTTAGACTATGTCTATTTTTAGACATATGGATCTGGTCACACAGAACTGCGAGGATGCTATTTATGGATGATTGGTCAAGTTGGTAAAAATAGATGGACCTCTATTTTTAGACATTGGGCGAAGTCTATTTTTAGACTGCCAGTCTAAAAATAGATCAGTCGAATATTATTAGCCCTTAATAATATTTGGAATATAAACATTATCTTATCCTCTTGGAGCACTTCAGTTTGATGCTTGGATGTGGCACATGCAGCTGACAGAAGGAAATACGCTTTTCCTAAGGGTTAGTTGAGCTATTGCATGGTTGACTTCAGTTAGAACTCATGTGGCAGAGTTTGGTGGAGTTGTGTTCGGTTTAACTTAGTTGAACTAGTTGTATTTAGTCTAACTGAAAAATAAACTAGTGATGAGTGGTTTGAATTAATTATTAATTAATTCACTAATTATTAACTCATAAATCAACTAAAGAACACATCAGTTAACTTCAATTCATGGACAGTTCTGTGGAGACCAGTGTTAGAGGTGGGTGAAAGGGTGAGTGTGGCTATCAGTTGTGACTATACTTGTGCATGAGATTTGCACACACATTGATTGAGATTGCCAATGAGGATTGCGCAGTACAAGCCAAGGGGATTCAAACTTGGATCTTATTCATTCTCATCTTGGATTGCGCAGCAGAGGCAGGCAGACTTGTGGAGGAGATTTGAACCTGTGACTTGTTCATCTTCTGTGCTAGTTTGTGTGTAGCATGTGAGATAGTGCTGAGAGCTGTGAGAGCTTTGTGCTATGTATTGTTACATGTTCTCTATCATTATAATATACAGATAGTTGGGGGTTTTTAGCTATTGCTTTCCCCATTACATACTGTGTTGATATGTGTGCTTGATTATTGTTTTATGAGTGCATGCGACTGTTTCTATTTCCGCATATTGATGATCAATTGTAGAAGAGGTTATGCATTAAGCATGAATCTTAAATAGTGTGTAATCAGGATAATCTCGGTGAATAATTCAACTATTATTCAAATTTCTACATGGTATCAGAGGGAGAATTGATCATCGGATCTATTACAGTGATTACAATTTATTTCAGTAGACAGAGTCTGTAAGCGGGCCAGGTAGCCTCTGGATCCATCCTTTCCTTTGAAAGGTGATATATCCAGTAAACGCCCCTACATTCGATCTCTGTGCTAGAAATAATTTGTTCTCACAGATCCAGAAGCAGTTGAGTTTTGAGCTTGGAATTCGAATTTTGCATAAATTTGTTTTCTTGGTGTCAAAGTCAAAATGTGTTATCAAGGATTGCGATTGGAGTATGCTCTTGAAGGAAGCTCGAATTATATTGCACGGAGAGATAGGATGGAGGCGGTGTTAGATGACAACGGGCTGAAGGATTTCATAGATGTTGAAGTCCCAAAGCGTACTGATGCTGCTCAAGTTTAGGCTTGGCAAAAGAAGACAACAAGGTATCGAAGGATTCTGTTGGAGGGCGTGAAGGATCACATAGTATCCAGCCTGCATGGAAAAGCTTCTCCATACTTGATGTGGAAAGCGTTGACAGAATTTTTCCAAAGCAAGAGTGACCAGAGGAAGTTGGCGCTCAAGGATAAACTCAGGGGGAAAATAAAGATGGAGAAGAATGACACTATTCCGGTATACTTGAAAAAGTTTGTCCACTGCAGGGATGAGCTTGGGAGTGTAGGAGTTAGTGTGGATGAAGAAGACTTGGTGAGCTTGGCTCTCCTTGGGCTTCCGAAGAGTTGGCATAGCTACGAGGACTCTGTCAATGGTCGAGAGAAATTGCCAGGATGGGAGCGACTTTGGTCTGATCTTGTGCAAGAGGAGATAAGGCGGAGTACCAGGGATGGATCTTCATCAAAGGCATCTGATGAAGAAGATTGCGCTTTGGCTACCAAAGAAAGGAAGGGGAAGGGCAAGAAGAATTCTTCTCAATCTGGTGCGGATGGTAAAGAGCGTGACATGTCCAAAGTGAAGTGTTTTCACTGTCACGAGCATGGACATTATGCCACAAATTGTACACAGAAGAAGAAGAACAAGAAGGCTGCTGGAGCTGCAGCTGGTTAGGCTCTTGCCTCGCAATTTGAGCTGGACTTCTCATTGATCGCATGCATGGTTTCTAGTGCATTGGGATTGGGGTGGTATTTTGATAGTGGCGCTTCCTTTCACATGACGGGAGATGTGAATCTTTTCAGTGACTTGGTGGAGAAAGATCTCCAGTTGCATGTTGAGTTGGGCGACAATGGACAATACAATGCGACCGGCATTGGTACCATAACCTTTCAGAGGGAGTCAGGTAAACTCATTCTTTTACAAGATGTAGTGCATGTTCCAGGTTTAAAGAAGAATTTGATCTCAGTCACAATGTTAGAGGATAAAGGGTATGAATTTGTCTTCAGTGAAGGAAACGTTTTCCTTCGGCACAAGGCAACAGGACAAGTCAAGAAGGTTGGGATTCGAGCAAAGAATCTCTATAGACTTGAAGTAGATGGGATGTCTACGGAGCTTCCTACTGTTGGGAAGTGCAAGAAAGACATGCAATTGATGCTTGAGAGGGAGAAAGTTTTGCATGTAGGTAATAGTGAACCTCAGGATGTGGAGCAGCCACAAGATGAGGATCATGGAGTGGAAGAAACCACTCATGTAGAGAAATTTCGTGCCAGATGGGCAGAGGGAGTGCATGCAGCTATACCACCAGGTGAGAGGTGGGGCGACATGCATGAATAATCCCAAGAGGAGATTTCTGGGCAGGATTCATGGAGATAGTGTGGATCTCATGAATTGAACCTGGCTACGAGGTGCCCACAGCACAACAGTAGCATGATCAGTTGGATTGATGCAGGCAGATCAAAGTGACAGTGTCGGATACTGGAACGCGAATCAGAGTTGACAGCAAGTGCAGAGTGCATGGGTGCAAGAGTTCAATAGCGCAGTGGTTCCTGATGACATGTGCAGTTAGTACCAGCAGAAGTCGAAGACTTTGATGATAGATGCATCAGATTGATTGAGTTGTTTGGAGCCTATTCAGTTTCAGAGGAGTTGCAGAGCAGATGCATGGAGTTGCATGGCGCTTGTGAAGGTTGCAGGGCGAACTCATGGAGTTGCATGTCGCATGCAAAGACAATCCTTTCTTGTTGAGAGGGAGTGTTGAAGATGGCAACAAGAAACAGTGAAGGAGGCATCCTGAAACATATTTCCTGATCCTAGTTGGAAAGTGATCACCTAAACTAGGTGGGGTCCACACAAGTGATTTTTGTCGCAAAGTCTATTTTTAGACTATGTCTATTTTTAGACATATGGATCATGGTCTATGAGTTGCAGGATGTTATTTATGGATGATTGGTCGAGTTGGTAAAAATAGATGGACCTCTATTTTTAGACATTGGGCGGTTTCTATTTTTAGACTGTCGGGCTAAAAATAGAACAGTCAATTATTATTAACCCTTAATAATATTTAGACTATAAACATTATCTTATCCTCTTGGAGCACTTCGGTTTGATGCTTGGATGTGGCACATGCAGCTGACAGAAGGAAATACACTTTTCCTAAGGGTTAGTTGAGCTATTGCATGGTTGACTTCAGTTAGGACTCAAGTGGCAGAGTTTGGTGGAGTTGATGAGACAGTTGGTGGAGTTGTGTTATGTTTAACTTAGTTGAACTAGTTGTATTTAGTCTAACTGAAAAATACACTAGTAATGAGTGGTGTGAATTAATTATTAATTAATTCACTAATTATTAACTCATAAATCAACTAAAGAACACATCAGTTAACTGCAATGCATGGACAGTTCAGTGGAGACCGGTGTTAGAGGTGGGTGAAAGGGTGAGTCTACTATTAGTTGTGACTATGGCTGTGCATGATATTTGCACACACATTGATTGAGATTTCCAATGAGAGTTGCGCGGTACAAGCCAAGGGATTCGTACCCAGAGGAATCTTATTCATTTCATCTTGGATTGCACGGTAAATGGAAGCGGACTGTGGAGGGTGAGGGTGATATCACAGGATAGTTGGGGTTTTCGGCCATTTCTTTCCCCATCACAACATGCGGTGTTGATATGTGTGCTGATAATTGTGTGCTTGATTATTGTTTTATGAGTGCATGCGACTGTTTCTATTTCCGCATATTGATGATCAATTGTAGAAGAGGTTATGTATTATGCATGAAGCTTAAATAGTGTGTAATAAGGATAATCTTGGTGAATAATTCAGCTATTATTCAAATTTCTACAGACATCCGGTATCATCATATCAGAGATTGTGTGCAGCGGAAGTTCATGTTACTTTCTTACATTCCTACGGAGGATCAGGATGTTGATATCTTGACGAAGGCGCTCACCAGGAGAAAATTCAAATACCATAGGGGTAGGATCGGGGTGACAGATAATCCCTATCTTGTTGAGACGGAGTGTTGAGATTGCAACAAGATGACGAGCTTAGTGAAAAGAGTCGCCTTCACTATGTTGGCCCGCAGACTATTTTTGGTGCATTGAGTCTATTTTTAGACATGTTGATCATATTCTATGAGTTGCAAGATGTTATTTGTGGATGGTTGGTCAAGTTGGAAAAATAGATGGACTTCTATTTTTAGACATATTGGGCGGAATCTATTTTTAGATTGCCAGTCTAAAAATAGATATGTCGAATATTATTAGCTCTTAATAATATTTGAACTATAAACATTATCTTATTGTCTTGGAGCACTTCAGTTAAGTGCACAGATGTGGCACAGGAGATGACAGAAGGAATTACGCTATTCCTAAGGGTTAAGTGGAGCTATTGCATGGATACTTCAGTTAGAACTCATGTGAGAGAGTTTGGTGGAGTTGATTGAGGAAGTTAATGGAGTTGTGTTCAATTTAACTAATCTAAACATAGTTGAGTTAGTTGTATCTAGTCTAACTGATTGATACACTAGTGAGAGTGGTGTGAATTAATTATTAATTAATTCACTAATTATTAACTCATTAATCAACTAAATAATACATCAGTTAACTACAGTGCATGGATAGTTTCAGTGGAGACTAGTGAAGAGGTAGGTGAAAGAGCAGTGAGACTATGAGTTGTGACTATAGTGTTGCATGATTTGCAACACACAGTGGTTGTAGATGCCAATGAGGATTGCATGATAAAGGCTGGACCAATTCGATTTCATTCAGAGCCATTCTTTAGCAGTGATTGCGCAGTAGAGGCAGGCTAGCAGGGGGTAGAGATCGGTGCATGGGATTTACTAGATCGAACCTGATTAGTGTGTAGCAATTGGAGATTGTACTGAGAGCTTGTGAGGAGCTTTGTATGATGATTGTTACATGATCTCTATGAAATATAATATACATATAGTTGGGGGTTTTCAGCTTTAAGCTTTCCCATAAATTACTGTGTTCATATGTGTGAATTTTTATGGTTTTAATGTGTGCATGCAATTGATTTTATTTCTGTAAGTAATGATCAATAGTAGAAGAGATTTAGTATTGTGCATGAAGTCAAATAGTGAGTGATCAGGAGAATCTCGGATGTATAACATATCAGTTATATAATTTCTACAAAAAAGGGATATTACAACTAGATAGAGAGGGCACCACAAGAAAAAACCACATTGGTGAGGGGCGAAAATGGTCACCATAAGCTCATTGGTGAGGGTCAAAAGAGCCTTCGTCACCAAAAACTAAACGTCACCAAAGGTGGCGTCGCCGAAAGTATAGGTGTTTTGGTGACATTCAAGGTCCATCACCAATCATGATTTATAGTGACGAATAGTGACCGTCACCATTTCATATGAGCATTGGTGACGGACAATATCCTCCGTCACCAAAAAATTGAACGTCACCAAAGGTGGCATCGCCAAAAGTATAGGTGTTGTGGTGACATTCAAGTTCCGTCACAAATAATGATTTATAGTGACGGATAGTGACCGTCACCATTTCATATGAGCAATGGTGACGGACAATAGCCTCCATCACCAAAAAACTGAACGTCACCAAAGGTGGCGTCACTGAAAGTATGTGTTGTGGTGACATTCAAGGTCCATCACGAATATTGATTATAATGACAGATAGTGACCGTCACCATTTCATATGAACAACAATGATTTTTTGTGATGGACCTTTCATGGCCTTCACTATTGGTGCATATATATGGCGGCGTTCATTGACCGTCACCATAAACTCATTGGTGATATCAAGGTTCGTCATGAATAATGACTATAATGACAAACAATGACCCTCACCATTTCATATCAACAACAATGATTTATGGTGACGAACCTTTAATGGTCGTCACTATTGATGCGTATATATGGTGGCGTTCGTTGACCGTCACCATTTCATGTTTTGGTGAGGGTCGAAAAATGTCACCATAAGCTCATTGGTGATGGTCAAAAGAGCATCCGTCACCAAAAACTAATCTTCGTCATTCCCTATATATGAATATCAGGGCACGATGGAATTGAACCACCAACCTCCTGCTTGTAAAGCAGGTGCTCTTCGATTGAGCTAGCACCCTTTAAAGAATTAGACTTTAAACTAGCAAATTCCCCTAAAGGTGCAAAGATACACCAAAGGAATAAGAACCAAGAAAACTGAAAGAATTCAGTGTCCTTGCTCCTATTTTTATTATATGACACTCTACAATGTATGATCTTGATCTATGACGTATTTGTGTCGAGTGGTTATAATTTAATAGTAATGTTATATTCAGATAAAATAAATGAATAAATGAGAGGCTTTACGGGCTAATTTTTAATCCTTACACCAAAATATCTTAATATTCAAGTCTATGGAACAACTTGTTCAAATTTCAAACTGAAGTAGATTTTAAATGGAAAGCCTAAAACCAGCTAAGTAGTTTACAAGTTAACATTTTGGATATAACTTCTGTTCAATTTATATGACAAGTTATGCCATAACCTTGAAACTAGTTTCTTAGCTAAAAGACGTTCTTAAGTCAACAATGACAAAGAAAGATAGTCATGGCAAGCAAAATTCTCTTGTTTTTTCTAATGAGGGTGCATGTAACTTGATAAAGGTTGTATGAGAGTATCAAACCATCTAAAATGCTTCTCCTAAGCTAAAATGCATCTCCTAGGTCATGTGTCTCCTTAAGGACAATGCATGTCCAAGGTAATGTTCACCTTAAGGACTCCCACACCTACATATACACTCCCTCAACCCAAGAGTTCACATGTCAAGGGATTTTGTGTGTTCATGCTAATTTCAAGATTTTTTTTTCATGGTGAAATACCCAACTCTACTCCACGCACACAAACTCCCTTCATGCATCAACAACATGAAGTCACCAAGCTCCATATTAATCCAACACTTCGAGGAAGAATATCTTTCAAACATCCAAACAAGGTCTAGCAGCAAATGGTAAACCACCTCCAATGTCCAAGTCCACCATGGAAGAGCATGGGCCAACCATTCACTATGCACCCCACATCTCATGAAGCACCCACAAGGCCTAAACGTGGTGTAAACATTTTCAAAGTAACCCGAAAGGCTAAAATTATGTCCCTCTCATCATAAAATCCTTTGTAACTCCATGCATATTCAGTTACAAATTTCACTCATAAGTGTTGAAGAGTGTAACTAGGTAGGTCTTCATTATGACTATGTAATTATGTACTTATGTAAAGATGAAGTCAATAATAATAAAATGAATTTTTGGTTTACTTTCTTCATGGATTTCATGAGCAAGATTCTTAATATAGGTCTATAGAATTCTTCTTGTGTCTATTAAGTACATTAGTGTAATTAAGAGTCATGTAAAAGGCATGAAGAATACCCTCCAGGACGTTGCAAAGGAATGGCTTACAAACGTTGAAGATATTCCTATGAAGTTAGCCTACAAACAAGTGTTAAATTCGGCCTACCTAATGGCTACAAGGTCGACTTAATTACTTGGCTAAAACTACTATATATACCCTACATATGTTGCGGTTAAGAGAACATATCTGCAGATGATACTGAGGTTATATAACGTGCAAAAGGAACAAGTTTTGCCGATTACACTTAGGTTAATACAGCATGGAAAAAGGAGCAAGTATTAAGGTAAAGTATACAACATTAAAAGAGAAGAACAAATTTGCGGATTTTGGGTCTGAGTCAGTGCAGATATATCAAGGTAAAGTTTGAAGCAAACAGCATGGAAAGAAGGGTAACCAAATGCGGATATGAGGCATGCAGATCTAAAATGGAAGTCTGATGTAAATTGAAAGGTACAGGAATATAATCTGTGGAAGCTACAAGAGCTGGACCGTGGATAGATGCAAAAGTATGCAGTGCAGATATATCTATTGAAGGAATTTTCCAACGTCAAGACAACATTGTAATAAGACATGCTGATCTTAAAGGAGTTGTAAGTGAGGAAGGTAAATCAGAGATTTACCTTCCTAACTACATTATAAGATATTCAGTTACGAGTGTAAATAATTTTGTTTCAACATTTTGACTAAGTACTTTGATAACTAACTTGATGATGGAGTAACTAAGTTAAAGAAGAACACATAAGCAAGCTCACAAGTAGTTATTAAGAAGAGAATTTTGTATTACACACAAGATCTACAAATTCTCAACATGGTTTCAGAGCTATGGTTGTGATCAAAGGCAGATTGAAAGGACTCGAAACATTCTAAAAAGACCTATGTCAAAAGGGCTCAAATCATAGTAAGATAGTCCAATAATTAAGCTAGGTGCAAGTTCACAAGAAAGTTCAATCTCTGTCACTATGAAAAGAAGGATCTCGGTAACATCTCAGTCTCAATGACATCACAGTGTTGAAATTACCTCTGCCTCAATTCAATAATACTCTTATAAGATTATTTCGATACCATAGCAGTGAGGAGAATGAGTTATAAAGGTGTATTTACAGTTAAGGCTCGGTGTGACAAAAAGATATCAGTATAATCCGTATTACAGTGAATATCTTTAGTGTTATAATCACAAGTCAACTACAGTCTCGGTATAATCAATCACATGACAAGTATGACACTACAATTTGGAACTACCACAGTGAGAAAGGTCTCACTGGTTCGGTGCCATCACAACTTGATGAGAAGTATGCCATTTCAGTTTGATGGTATCACATAGGGTCTCACAGAAATGGTCAACAGAAGTCAGAGACATGTACAGTGAAGTATTTACAATTGAAGCACAAAATAAGGTAAAAATAGTAATATGTATACACAGTGAAATAGTACATTCGAGGATCTCTGAAGAAGATAACATAAGTAACAAGAAGCCAACAAACATTCACAATTAATTATCAAGTTAAGAGAAATCTACCCTAATCTACAAGCATCTTGATTTCTCAACATGGTTTCAGAGCTAGGTTGAAGGAAAGGAAGAATTAAGATAACAGTTTGTTGGCTTATTTTCTTATCCCTATGGCACCTTAAGCAAAGTATCATACAAATTCTGTGACATCCTTTCCTTAAAATACGAATTGAAAGAGGCACAATACCTCTGTGATTCATGTTGAAGAAAGACATCAATATTCCTGTGAACCGAGCTCATCAATAAAGGAAGGAAAGAAATACTTAAGGGCTAGAAAAAGAGACCTATAATACATGCAAAGACTCTATGGCATTATCTCTGTAAATCAAGGATGAAATTCATATCTCTGCAAAGACTCTATTACATTATCTCTGTAAATCAAGGATGAAATTCATATCTCTGTTGTCGACAAAATATTTCGCATAGGTACACATATTTGAGTCTCTATGTTGATTTATGAAGTAAGTTTCCTGTACTAATGTGAATTTCAGAGGCACCTTCTCCTATGATAAGCATACAAGTCATTATCTTTATAATCTACGAAGTACTCAAAGAAAAAGCAAATGGCTTATATGAAATCTGTCAAAAGAAGACAACCTACTGTGACAATACTTTCAGTGGCAATCTGAGCATGACTGTGTGCTCCTTTCTGAATCAAAAATACCAAGTGTATTCATGATAATTGTATAGTTTGAGTAACCAAAATACTGTAGCTGACATCTATTACTGCTGAGTTCAAAGGCTAGTCTAAGAGTATGAACAAGTCCGAAATTGCCATAATGATTGAAGCAAGTTTGTTTGGGAAAAAACAAATATCTGAGGTACTGTTCTTTGATCAATACAAAAAGGTTCTGTGACACTTCTGTGAGGTATCTGAAGCTTACTATAGCAACAAATATTTGAAGATTCAATGCATCAATGATGACACCAACACTAAATGATACAAGGTCTATCTAACACTATATAAGGCAGCTCGACTCATTTGGGAGACTATCCATCTTTGACATCTAAACAGACCATCATCTTCGTAATCAATGCAAATCTGTGGCACTGTGAGACGAAGGATAGCAGTGTATTGTGATCTGAAGTTAAAAGAAACCAAAACCATGTGGTTCGTCTCTGAGGCATTTAAATGTACAAATGATGAACTTAAAGACATGCAAACCAAGTCTTATCTGTGACATAAAGGACTGAGCATCTCTATACCTTTGTGCAAAATGAATCAAAAGTCTGTGATCTACTCTATGCTACAGGACCAAAATACTAAGGTACATAGTCTATAGAAGGGAACAAAATCATCAATATGAATAAAAGCCAAGATTCTGATCAATTCCAAGTCTGAAGCTACACTTAATGACACAATTTACATTTGTGAAAAGTCTGAGGATCTCTATGACAAGTAGAACATGTATATTTGTGATCTGAACTATAAAAAGACATACAAAACTTTTTGAATCGTCAAGAAGCAGAGTTTAGTGGCTTCCTGTGCGAAAACCTGATGGGATGCTACTTCGTGACATAATTTATTATGATGATATAAGGCCCATCTCTGTGACACTAGAATATGTAGCAGCATTATATCTCTTCATAAGGACTGTGAGGGTATAGGGAATCTGTGACACAATTTTGTGAGAATAGCACCCTTCTCATACATAAAAGAAAGACGAATTCAATTCTTGAAGCCGACCAATTTGTTATTGAAAGATAAAGGACACTAAAAGCAGCTCAAAGACATCTCTGTGGCTTATAGCTAAGCTTGAAGGACCAATTAGTGAGATCAATGTGAAGACCAAGTTGTAGAACTGTATGGACAGAGAAGTTCTAATTTAGTGTAAGCATATCTTTTGAAGTAGCCCAAAGAAGTTACAACTTACAATATAGTAGTACCATACTCGAAGGCAATAATGGAGAACAGGGGAAGTTAAAAGAGGTACATGTAAACTATGCTCAATGATAATAGTAGTGGAAATCTGAGCATGACTGTGCGTTCCTTTCTGAATCAAAAAGATAAAGTGTATTCATGATATTTGTATAGTTTGAGTACCCAAAATACTGTAGCTGACATCTATTACTGCTGAGTTCAAAGGCTAGTCTGAGAGTATGAACAAGTCCAAAATTTCCATAATGATTGAAGCAAGTTTGTTTGGGAAAACACGAATATCTGAGGTACTGTTCTTCGATCAATACAAAAAGGTTTTGTGACACTTCTATGAGGTATCTGAAGCTTACTATAGCAACAAATATTTGAAGATTCAAGGCATCAATGATGACACAAACATGAAACGATACAAAGTCTATCTAACACTATATAAGGTAGCTCGACTCATTTGGGAGGATATCTATCTTTGACATCTAAAAATACCATCATCTTTGTAATCCATGCAAGTCTATGGCACTGTGAGACGAAGGATAGAAGTGTATTGTGATCTGAAGTTAAAAGAAACCAAAACCATGTGGATCATCTCTGAGGCATTTAAATGTACAAATGATGAACTTAAAGACATGTAGAACAAGTCTTATCTGTGACATAAAGGACTGAACATCTCTATACCTTTGTGAAAAATGAATCAAAAGTATGTGATCTACTCTGTGCTACAAGACCAAAAGACTAAGGTACATAGTCTATAGAAGGGACCAAAATCATCACTGTGAATAAAAGCCAAGATTCTGATCAATTCCAAGTCTGAAGCTACACTTAATGACATAATTTACATTTGTTAAAAGTCTGAGCATCTCTATGACAAGTAGAACATGTATATTTGTGATCTGAACTATACAAAGACATACAAAACTTTTTTAATCATCAAGAATCAGAGTTTAGTGGCATCCTGTGCGAAAACTTGAGGGATGCTACTTCATGACATAATTTATCACGATGATATAAGGCCCATCTTTGTGATACTAGAATATGTAGCAGCATTATATCTCTTCATAAGGACTGTGAGGGTATAGGGGATCTGTGACACAAGTTTGTGAAAATAGCACCCTTCTCATACATAAAAGAAAGACAAATTCAATTCTTGAAGCCTACCTATTTGATATTGAAAGATAAAGGACACTGAAAGTTGTTCAACGATATATCTATGGCTTATAGCCAAGATTGAAGGTCCAATTAGTGAGATCAATCTGAAGACCAAGTTGCATAACTGTATGGATAGAGAAGTTTGAATTTAGCGTAAGCATATCTTTTGAAGCAGCCTCAAGAAGTTACAACTTACAATATAGTAGTACCATACTCGAAGGCAATAATGGAGAACAGGGGAAGTTAAAAGAGGTACATGTAAACTATGCTCAATGTCAATAGTAGTAATGCTAAGATAATAATCTCTTGAAAGATAGTAATAAGGGTTTGTGTAGATATATTTTAGAAATCACTGGTATTATAACATTTGAAGTCTTTCTTTGCTAATTTATTTATGATCAAGGAATGAAAATCTCATGTATAGAAGGATTCTCAATAAAGACTCTAGGGCTTTGCAGCTTACTCACTAGTTTGAACTAAGATGAACCCTAGGAGCAAAACCCTATCTAATCGTTTCCGTTGTAAAAAGTATATCTAACTCTTGTTAATAATGACACCATGCTAATGTAAGAACTAGGTTGGTGAATAGGTCCAAGATTAAGAGGGAGCTAACCCTTCTTCAAAAGATAAGTATTTTACATCTCCTTGATTACAACTGTTACTATTATATTTATACTTTGCCTATTTTTTTTCTTTCATAGTCTCCTAAGTTCTAACAAAGCCTGCAAGTCAAGACAAGATCTATCTAAGCTTGATTAGCAATTGGAAAAATTGGAAGAACATGGAAAAGCATGAAGATTAAGGAGGAAAAAATAAGCCGATTAAATGAAAAACAAAAGGAAGGAGAAGTTAGATCTTAATGGTTACTATACTACTTGAAGTTTGAAAGAAACACCAAATAAGCTTGTGATCAAGAATAAAAGTTGACCAATATAGGGAAATATCCTATAGCAAGCTTTTGAAGAGTTCTGATATCGTAGTACCTGCAGCTAATTGGTTCAATCCAAGAACAGATTGATTGAAAATATTGATGTTAATAGAGATAATACTGACGATTGGAAGCAAATATTATTTCTTGGAAAAGCATATAACTTCTAAGGCCCACCGAAGGAGAAGTAATGTACTCTATCTATAAATGTCATCTACAATAATCCTATTCAAGTCCTGCTTAGATGATAAGAGGTAATGGAATAGGACAAAATTCCAGGGACTAATAATGGAATAATACAACCAAGCCAACTAGTACAAAGGAAGTTTCAAGATTATAAATCATAATATTTATTTTGTGAAAAAAAGGAATTTGTCAAGAAAGGAATGTGTCTAATAATGGCACTAGGGTTTAAAATGTGAATCAATTATTTCTACTCTGTATCAATTCATTGGTCGATGATTTTTATCCTACAGTTCTTGCAAATAGCTAAATTGTTTTGGAAAATTCTCCTGATATAGACAGATTTGGTGTAGAGATGCTAATTAATTTTTTATAAGTCATTGTGGCATGAAACTAGTTGAGGTTCATAGGGTTGAACTCTATATATAAATATGATGGATAAATTATAATCTAGCATATGTTTGTTGTGAAAATAACGGGGAGAAACTGTAAACCACTTGTTCCTTAAATGAATTTTTTCCAAAACAGTCTGGGATGTTGTGAGTTTATAACAAAGGAAAAAGGGAATTGGACAAGTGAAAATGTTGAGGATGCATTGCAAGTGGGTAGATTATAGAGAGGTGAGTGAACGCCCAGCCCTTCCTACAATAGTTCTTTGGTCAATATGGATTGCCATGAACAAAGTTATATTCCAAGATATTGTTATTTCCCCCTCACAGATGCTACACGAGATCAAATATAGTTATGGCGGCCTGCCAGAATATGTTCTTTCACACTTGTTTTCAGGCAGAGCAACTCCAAAGCTGATGAACTAACAAAAAGGAGATGGGGTCTTCTCTCTTACCCACAGGCAGATTGACATCTAATCATGTTCTATTTTGTATATCGCATATTGGTAACTCCATAAAATTTTATATATCAATATAGTTCTTGAAGTAATGTTGAAAAGGAAAATTTCTATGATAATAATGGGTAAATGCCCAGCCTATCAGTAGACTCTTTTATAGTCTTTCCTGAGGAAAAGAGCATCCTGTATATTTCAATCCAAAGTCAACTATGACTATTACAAAATGTACCATTACCTCTTTCTATTGAAATTCAAAAAATTTCAGAAGGAAAAAAAAAAACTACATACTCAATCCAAAATATTTCAATAATTGGTTTCCCCTTGGATTAATGAAATAGTGGAACAAACTCATTAGAATCATTACACATTGAGTAATATTTCAGGAAATAATGTACTGACCAGTAAAGCATCCAGAGAAACAACTGGTTGACTTTCTATTGAGTTGTCCATTTCTTTTTCTGGTTTTATAGCTTGACCACTACCATGCTCACCATTATCTGTATGTAAATAATTCTCTTCTGGACTGTCTATGCTGTTCAATAAACGATTTTCACCAAAGATATGGGCAGTAGTCTCACGAGAAAATTTTGTCACCATGGAGAATTTTTCCAAACCATGAATCAAAATCTCATGAGCAGGATCCCTCAAGCGCTCATTTTGAACATCAATCCAGACATTGCAAAATTAAACTTATGACATGGAATTTCCTTTTAGCAAAAATGAATCTCAAGACAAACCAGGGTTTAAAACTACAGACACAAAATGAGCTTTAAGGTATAGCCTCAGAAGGTAATTATCTGAAGCGGATCTTGAATGTCATTTACAAGAAATAAATTGGCATCATCAGCAGACCTGAAAAGACAAAATATTGCAGTGACATTTGCTTGGGTCATACCGTTGTACTGAACATATTACTATATCAATTTCCATGATTGAACTATGAAGTTAATAAGAGAATATAGTCAGAAAATGTTCCAGACATGATCAACTTCCTAGGCTGCTTAATTTACAACCATATTCAAACAATGCTAACATATGTCTGCATTTTTCATTGATCTAGAACATTGAACAACATATTCATGATTTTTTGCATACCAAGGTTGCTTGGGAGCAAGAGCAGGAGTGGGAAGCGGGAGTAGGAAGTGGGAGCAGAAGCGGGAGTGGGGAGCAACATTTTCAAAAGCTCCCACATTGGTAGCAAATTTTTATATATTTTGATGCATATATGTCAAGAAAAGTATGTATAATGATGAATTAGATATAAAAAGCATAAAAACATGAGGAAGAGAGCTAGCACTTGTCTTTTGGAGAAATTTCTAATCATATATACATTTGACAAATGAACAAGAAGGGCTACTTCATACATGACACTAATTCTTTTGACTCTAAATGACCAATCCTAATGCTCTCAAGTGAGAGCCAACTAAAAATAAAATCACTTGCTCATGAAACCCACGAGGAAAGGCTTTATAATAATTTTATTATTATTATTAAAAAAAATTGTCAAAAAAATAAATTACACCATTACAATCATAAATATATACATGCCAAACACTTATGCTAAAAAGCAAGATTGCTGGAAGTCCCTACAAGACCTCAAGCACACAGAGTGCGGCACGAATTGCATTCTAGGGGGAGATTTCAATACAGTTCTAAAATAGGACAAAAAGAGAAGAGGGACAGTGGTAAGAGAAATTCACCAGAAAGACTTAAAAGACCTGCTAATGTAGTCAAATCTCTTTGATGTGAAGCCGAGAAAATTTAAATACACATGGAACAATAAGAGGGTGGGATCGGGGCACATAGCAACAAGGTTAGACAAGTTTTTAGCTTCAGATATTCTGCTATCAATGTCCATCACTATAACTTCAAGGATCCGACCATGGTGTGGATCGGACCACTGACCGATCACACTTCTTGTTTCTCCTCCAGTAAACTATGTGCCAACCCCATTCAAATTCTCCCCATTATGGATCGAATCAGTTGGATTTTCTGAAATGATCGCTACATCTTGGGCTCAGTGGGTAAATGGCAGCCCTATAACCATGTGGGAAAGGAAATTTAAAAAGTTAAAAGTTGACATCAAAGAATGGCTGAAAACATATAATGAAAATGTGTACCTAAATGCCAAAACAACAGAAGAAAATCTTGCAAAAAAACAGGCTCAAATAGAAAACAATGAAGTGGAGAAGGTGGACTTCCAAGAAGAAATAAAAATGTTCCAAACATACCATGCAAGCCTGAGACAAGAGGAAGATATGTGGCAACTCAAATCTCGCAATAGCTGGCTCAGATCTGGAGACAAGAATACAAAATAATTTCACAAGCAAGAAAAATTTTGAGAGATCAAAAATGGCATTACCCAAATTCAACATGGATCTCAAACTCTCGATTCTTTTCATGAGAATAAGGCCGATGCAATAGATCACTTCTCTGCCCTGTAACATGATGACGAACCGTCAACCCCCATTAGTGAAGCCTTCTTCTTGGACTTGATGCCTTCTTTGGTGACTACTGAAACCAATGAAATCCTTGCTGCTCTGCCTGATCCTCAAGAAATTCAAAACGCAGTCTTTTCCTTTTCTCCAGATAAGGCCCCTAGGATTGATGGCTTCACTAGTAGGTTTTATCAAACCTATTGGCATCTAATAAAAAGAGATTTATGCCAAATGATTGATTATTCCCTAAATATCTCATACATCGGCGGTGGAATAAATTTAGCCTTTTTAGCCCTGATACCAAAAGAACAAAATCCATCTTCTTTCTCGAGATTTAGGCCAATTTTCCTCTATAACTTCTCTTATAAAATTACTGCAAAAATCCTAGCCCTTAGACTGAAATTCCTCCTGCCTCTCCTCATCTCTCCTAATCAAGGCAACTTCGTCTGGGGAAGACAAATCTATGACACAATACAATCTTAATCCAGGAAGCCATTGAATCAAGTTGGAGACGTGAGGAGCAAGGAATGGTCATTAAACTGGATATGGCCAATGCATTTGACAGGGTTCAGCATAAATTCCTCCTCGACATAATGAAGATGGGATTTAAAGAGACCTTCATCGGGTGGATAAAGAAATGCATTGCCAGGCCCTAGATCTCTCCTATGATTAATGGTAGGGGGGATGGGTTCTTCCAAGCTTCAATAGGTATCTGAAAACGGTGCCCCCTCTCGCCCATTTTATATATATTGGTCAGAGAGGCTCTTAGTCGCAACCTTGAAGCAACAAGGATCTCTCATCACATCCCTGGAATCAGATTCAAAGAAGGAATCAAAGCATAAATCACGGGCAATTTGCTGATGATACAACTCTTCTAGGTGGGGCCTCTCTAGTCATAACTAGAAGATTCAAGTCTTACTTGCACAAATTCCAAGAAGCATCTGGAGGGAAAACAAGTGATGCCAAATTTAGAATATATGCATGGAATATCTCCATTAGAAAGGCCAATAAAATAGAAGAAATATTAGGATTTAAGGTAGAAATAGATTGGAAGGAATTTAAATACTTAGTAGTCCCAATTTTCTTGAAAAGGACCAGTCCTAAGGCCTGGCAAGGCATGATTGACAAAATGAAGCAAAAAATAACCAATTGGGGAGGGATTTGGTTAAATCCAGCAGGTCGTCTCATTCTTATCAAATTAGTGTTGTCTTCTCTCCCTTTATATCAGTTCGCGGTCCTCCAGGCTCCGAGGTATGTCCTGCAGCAGCTTGGAAGTTTTATAAGGAAGCTCTTATGGGAAGGAGGGAAACAAACAACAAGAAAATATCACATGGTAAACTGTAAGACTATTATAGCACCTAGGCAACATGGAGGACTAGGAATTCGAGACCCAAGATTAACTAACCCAACAATTGGGGCCAAATTATGGTGGGGGCTAGTCATAAAACCCGAATATTGGTGGGCCCAAGTAATAAGAGGAAAGTACTTCAAGCAACAAGAACAGGAAAACGGGTATATTCCAACCACTCAGGGCTCCCCAATTTGGCATATTCTTCTATCCTCATCTCCTTTAATTACTCAAAACATCAGTAGAATTCCTGGAAATGGTCTGACAGTTAAAATTTGGGAAGACAAAATAATGAATAATGCTCCACTAGCAGATTTGGAACAGCTGAAACCCCTCTGAGATCACTTCAAGTCGATCATAATTACAACCTTGTCACAATTCTCAGTGTGGGATGAAAAGAGGAAATGGGAAGGGTGGCTTCTGTCGTATCTCCCCGAAGAGCTAAATGAGCAAAAAAAAGAACTCCTAAATCTTCTCGAGGGATGTTCTCCAATATCGAGAGATAAACCAGACAAATGGTGTTGGAAGAACACAAGATACTCAGTCAAAGAAGGCTACACACATCTCCTCTTTGAGGAACATGTTATCCCTAAAAGTGGGATATGGAATCGGATCTGGATGCCAAATGCTATACCCAAAGTAAATTACTTCATCTGGCAGCTAAACCACAAGAAAATTCTCTCACAAGACAACATAAGGAAAAGAGGTATAAGCGGGCCAACCAAATGCCCTCTTTGTGAACCAAGTTTTTGACTGCAAATCCGACAATACTCTGACCTGGTTACCCCAGCCAAGTTTTCAACAGTGGTCCGATCAATATTTTCAAATATATAAAACTATTTATAGGGTTTCGATAAATCTAAAAGAGGGCTTTCCTTGGTGAAATCTTTGATGAAAAGCTTAAAGCAATTTTGACAATATTACACTCGCCACAAGTGTACTATATCCTTTCTTCCGACACATCTTCCCATGAGGATCTGATTGCTGCCACCTTACATGATGAAAAGGAGTGGCTGCGAAAGACTCTCCAAAATGGAAAAAGGGTGGACTTTGATCATAACCTGAATCATGTACCGGAACATACTTCCAACGAGCTCCAGAATGAGAAGAGGCAGGGCTTTTCTTCGCATAGGAATGAGGCACACTCTGAATCATAGTCGGGTTTATATAGGAGGAAGATTCATTACAAGGATCGTTTCTATAAACCTACATCTAATGTCAAACAAGTAATTTTGGAAAATAACAACCTCTGGGACAAAGTTGCAAGCTTGCAAAAGTGGGCACTGATAGGAATATGGCTGTACCCAGAGGATTTAATTTTTGATCTGCCGGAGTGGGTAAAAACCTTCTGGTGTCCAATTCTGGGATACATTCCTAAAGTAAGTAAAATGATGAGGAACTGGTTTAGCGAGCATTTTCTGCATGAGGAATATTGAAGGAAGATTATGACTCGAACTTGGGTCCGGGGCAGGAGTTTCATGTATCTCCTCCCATGGTTTTTGGGTTTCAATCCTATAACTGATGCCCCAAAGAGTAAACTGATTTGGGTCAAATTACCAGGCTTACCCCTGGAGTTCTGGACCTTGAAAACACTTCGGGCTATTGGAAATTCCATTGGAACGACCAAATATTTGGATCCTAGATGTATTGGTACTGCGGACAAGCGGATTGCTTGGATTTTAGTAGAAGGTTCATTCCAAGGTGGGTTTCCGAGTGATGTTGATTTAATTTGGGGACAACGAATACACTAACAGAGACTAGACTACTGGGGTGTACCATTCCACTGTCTCATATGTCACCACACTAGTCACTTGCAAAGAATCTGTCCTATGCGACAATGGAGGAGAGGACGCCGCAAAGACATGTCTTTTGGTCACCAACATGGAAATAAGTAAGCTCATGCATCTGGGTCCGACTCGGGTAAGTCAATTCCCCCCTCTTATAACAATGTCAGATCTTACTCTTTGGATTTACCTTTGTTAATTATACGTACTGCAAAAGCCCCATGTTTACTTGAAAACACAGGTTCCCCTCGCTACAATCAAGAATTCTCTCCAATTTCCCACGAGTCAACCTCGCCGCACTCTAATAAACCAATAGATGACCCCCAAGGAACTGTCTATACGGGAAATCCTACCTTATCACCATGTCCACATCCCTCTGAACCGCTAGTGGTTTCACCATTAATGCCCCCCCTGGAATGGGCTTCTCCATTATCTTCTCATGAACCTTATCCCCCACAACGCCCAGATTCCCCGCGGAATACTATGTGTAGTGATTTAGATGCGCTTCTAGGAAACTCGTTGCTAGATATGGCTGCACTTACTGTCTTTGATAAAGGACTTTCAAAACCATTTCCTCATATATATCCTGAGTCAGCTTCAAACATCACTGTTAGGAAGACTAATAAAAAGGGATCAAGGCATTTTCGTGGTCGGCTCAGGAAAAAATAATTATTTCAAGGGGATCTGCATGATTTGCATGATGTTCCTATTACCACAATTGGTGATATCCGAGGCCTTAGAGCAGGCAGCCCCAATGAAGTACCTAAATGATCACTATGGTATCTCTGAATGTAAGAGGGTTGGGCGGACCCTCTAAAAATCTTTTCCTTTGTCAGATGTTCTCAGAAATAAATCCATCAATGGTATTTCTCCAGGAAACTCTTTGTAATCGGATTGTTGCTATTGAGACCATTTTAACTATACGCTCGAGTTGGCATGCAGTGGGAGTGGATGCAGTGGGTTGGGCGAGTGTAATGTTGGCTACTTGGGACCCTTTAGTGTACAGTCCAAAGGCCTATAAATTATTTGGAGGTATTTTTCTATACGGTAATATAAGAGGGGTCTTGGAGCTGAGAGACATCGACAGTAAGATTGCTCAGATTTATATGGACATGACAATCGCTCCACCTGACTCTCTATCCTATGCTACTCTTGAGAAGCTGGAGCCTCGCAAGCTTAAGATTTTAAAAATACAGGAAACTACATGGAAATTAAAAAGCAGAGTTCAATGGTTGCAGGAAGGCGATCTGAATACAAGGTTTTTCCATAACTATGCAAATCGCCGCAGGAACATGAATTCAACTTGGGGAATAAATGATGCGGATGGCTCTAGGAAACATAAAACATAGGACATACAGGTTGAAGAGCTCAATTATTTTACTGATTTTTATAAAGTTGACCATGAAATTGATCATCAAAGCCAAGCTTGGGTACTACAACATATGCCCTCCATGTTAGACCTAGATGCAAACAATGTTATGGAGGTGGAGATATCTAAGGAGTTAGAAGTTGCATTAAAATATTTTGCACATGACAAAATTCCTAGGTCGGATGGATGGCCAGCTGAATTTTATTTACACTTCTATGATATGTTGGAGTACGAGCTGCTTATGGTTGTGGAACATATTAGAATTCTAGGTTTTGTTCCTGGCGATATAAATTTGACCTTCTTGACAATCATTCCTAAGTCATCGGATCCTAAACAGTTCTTAGATTTTAGGCCTATTGCACTATGTAATGTTGTGTAAAAAATCACCTCTAAAATTATTGCAAATAGGATTCGGGGGATCCTATCAACATACATTTCTAAGTAACAATTCGGGTTTTTAAGTGGCAAGTCTATACACAATGCCATTGCTATAGCACAGGAGGCTTTACACTCCATTCATGAAAACAAAACTAAGGCTCTAATTATGAAGATCGACATCCATAAGGCATATGATTCTGCAGATTGGTCTTTCATTAGGCTAATTCTCCTAAATATTGGGCTACCTATTCGATCTATTAGATGGATAATGGCGTGCATAACTTCAGTAAGATATGATGTTCTCATTAATGGACTACCGACTGACTTTTTCTTGGCTGAAAGAGAGCTTCGACAGGGCTGTGCTTTATCCCCGCTCATATTCATCCTTATTATGGATTGCTTCAGGAGCCTCATGAAGATGGTAAAGGAAAAGGGTTACTTTGATGGACTAGCTTTCTCTCCTACGGTATGTGTCACACACTCATTATTTGTTGATGATTTGTTGGTCTTTGGTAAACTTATTAGGAACCAATGCTTTTATCTGCACTACATTCTCAATCACTTTGGAGCTACTTCTGGTTTATGCATTAAAAAAGGTAAATCTCTCCTTTTGTATGATTCGGGGGATGTGGAGGAAATTAAGTTTATTTTTGAGTTTATAGGGACTGGCATAAGTCATATAATGTTGGGCATAACATATCTCAGATTTAGACTCAAACCTTGTTCATACAATAGCAATGATTGGACTTGGCTGATCGAGAAAATTAAAAACAAGATACACAAATGGACGAGTAGGTTCCTTTCGCTGGATGGTAGATATATCTTCATACAAGTTGTCTTATCTCAATATGTGGTCTATTGGTCTAACTTGTACTTTCTCTCGGCAATCACTATTAACAAAATTAATTCCATTATTGCAAATTTTCTGTGGGGAGGTTCCTCGAATCACACTAAAATCCATATCTGTAAATTGGAGGCAATCTCTATCTTGAAAAGATCTGGCAGTTGGGGTCTATTAAATCTCAGACTTTTCTCAAATGCGCTACTGGTAAAATATTTATGGCGTGCTCTGAAGGGTGACGGAGTATGGTCTAAAATAATTACACACAAATATTTTGAGGGTGATTCTATTCGATCTATATACTTGGGATGTGTAAGGTATATACAAAAGGCTTCAGCCATCTGGCGCAGTTTCCAAAGAGTGATGCACATCTTGGGACAAAGACTGGTTTGGGAGTTCGACAATGGCAAAAATATTCTAATTGGAGTCGACCGAATGCTCGCGTCTGAAAATGAAATTCTCTTTTATTCACACCTACTTCACAGACTTCATCACAGTGTCATTCTCTCTCTCTTTGATCTTATATACTGCTGGAACCTCGGGGCTCCCATATGGAAATCTGCAGAGATGCTGGGTTTACGGGGCAGTGAAGCACACAGCTGGGAATGTCATAAAGCTCTTCTACAGGCAATGGGATTATCTTTCAAAGGGGAAGGTGACATTCTGGTTTGGAATAGAAAATTCAAGGGTGCAGGATTACTCGTTAAGGATGAGTATGAAAATCAAATGAATAAAATGACTCCCGACCCTACGTTGTCTCCTTTTTATATTGCATGGAATCTTAAAATCCCTACAAAGATAATATTATTTGCATGGTTATTGTGGAAAATCAGAGTACTAAATTTGGAGGTATTATGAAAACGGGGATTTTATGGTCCTGGAAGATGTCCATTTTGTCTCCAACATGAAGAGACTGCTTCTCATCTTTTCTTCACATGTACCTTCTCTCTTTCTATTTGGCAGCATTTTGCTGGGCTTATAAGTGACCCTTCTTGGCGTCCTTCTGACTGTATTCAAGTTATCAAATCTTGGGTTGCTGTAAGTTTCTCTTACAAATCTTTACCCTTTTATGTGTTTTTGGAAATTTGGAATGCTCGGAATCGTTGGATTTTCAAAGGGGTTCCCCCACAACACTCCAAGATTACAGGGAATATTGCTTTATGGATTAATGATCGTCCTTGTACCCCACCTACTATTAAGGATCTTTCTAAGAGCCGACCTGACCATATTGAGCTCCCGACTTTATATTTTGATGGTGCAAATAAGGATGGCCTATGTGGCTGTGGGGCTTGGATAAAGCTTGAAAACAAAGACCGATATCACATGTTTTGGAATGGAGGTGTTGGCTCAAACAATAAGGCGGAAATTATGGAGTTATAAAGTGGGATACTGATTGCTTATAATCTAAATCTCCCTTCAATTCACATATATGGAGACTCGAAGTACACCATTGATGGGATTAGCGGTAGATGTGGAATGCAATGCAGCAATAGCGTTGGTTGGGTACAGTGGATCAAGTATCTATTAGGAAAGTTTCAAGCCTACACTATTCAGCACATACATATGGAGAAAAATACGTGTGCTGACCTTCTCTCCAAAAGAGGGTTGGAGTCCACATATGGTGCTATTCAGATCATGCATTACAGGGCTTCCACTCTGTTGGACTCTCAATCTTTTCCTTTGCCATAATCTACATCAAGCAAGCCTAATATTCTCAAGTGAGCCAGAATACATTTGCAAGCAAGCAAGATATCCTTTTTCCTTATGCTGCTTTTATAGGCTATATCTTCATTGTACATACCAGATCCTTTTCTGTTTTTTTCCTTTCTCCATATTCTCCTTTATGCTGTTTTCAATCAGATGATGTTCCCACTGACCCTCGGTATGTATCTGGGCTCAGTGATTTTCTATTCAGTTACGTATTGGCTGGGTTTTCTGTGGTTGGTATGTAGATTTTTTATGTGTCTTTATGGCCTTTTTATTGTTCTTATGATGGATTTGGTTTGCCTCTTCATGGGGTTCATAACAGCGTTTTTTTCGTCCTTAAAAAAAGGTCGAATCAAAATATTTAGCACGCAAGGGTTTAAATCAATGCTGCGGAACTGTGAATTTTTCCTTCTAGGATTATAACCACGATATAATACCTTCAATTCCGCTTAGGGTTTTAGATATATTTATGTCTTTGCTATGATTTACACTTCGAATTCGCTCAAGTTTTCCACTTCCACGTTAAGCTACAGAGTATTTCTAGTTACATGATATACACAACTCTTTCACCAGTGCGGCAAGGCTTCGAATCTTACAGAGAAGAGTAAGAAGCATACTAAGTCTGCCATTACCCTAAATTTCGAAAGCTTTGGCACTTACATGGAAAGCTTCAAACAATTTCATTGAAAAACAATTTTACATGCGATGTTCATATAAAATAAAACGGTTTCACTGAAATGGGTTGAATACTAACTCTCACCTGATTCATGGAGGTAACGAAAAACCAGGTAGTTCATCTCACAGGAAGTGATCGTGATTGTGGCCATCCACGCCTCTTCTGATTAGCGCACTTGAACCCCTCGGTGTAATGGAGCTAATGGAGCTTTCCGTGGTAGTCTCGGGATATAAATCACCCTAGGATTCCAATTTCTTGAGTTCAACCAGTGTATCAAATCATAGTTGGATAGCATGGACGCGCCCTTCCTCTTTCATTGGACAAACCCTACAACGTGAGGGAGGGAAATAGGCGAGGGAAACTAAAAATTTTGATATTCGAAAAATTTTGATATTAGGAAAAGTTTTTTCCTACTACTAGCTTTTTTATTATGGTATGGTGGTGTAAAACTTTGCATTAAGTAATAAAGCAATGGATTACAATGGGGTTGAAAAAGATTAGAGTTCAAAAGAATAAATGGATATGAAGGATATAAAAGCCAAAAAGTAAGTTGAATAAGTTTTGAGGAACTAGAGATAATTAATGAGTGGTGGTTGAATTTGATGTGAGAAAATGAAGAAGGCAATGAGGATTTGCAAAATTAGATTAACTAGGAAGAGAGTAGTGAAGTGAGGATGACAGAGTTGGAGAATTTCAATGAGAAAGGTGAGTTGGTGAATAGATGGTTGTGAAACAAAGGGTTGATGATAAAATATAGCTCAATAAAGAGTGGTAGTCAATGCACCTCAATGAGGTCTAATGAACACACTGGAGTGAGGTTACGAGAGATATGTGATTACAAAGTAGCAGGTTGGATGAAATGTAGGATGAGATTGTGAATGAGAAAGAATAAATGAACTAATGGGAAACCATATCCTAAGGCCAACAGAGGATGAGAACCTAGTAGTGGGCATGGCACTAAACAATAGCAAAGCTGGCCTTATACCAACCCCGCCCCTTATGCTTCTTAAATACAAATAGGTAACACTACACTAGCGTGTTAACAATGGTTCAAGTCCACCTCATATTCAGCTTACTTATGGAGGAAAAATAACAATTAGAGGAATTAGTATTAACAATAATGCAAGTTTGAATATTAAGAGTAGCACACTTGGGAGTTTTAGTTATTTAGAGAAAAAAAACAAGATTTTCATGAATTTTAGTACCTATGATGCTTTGAATTATAACCTAGGAGCATGTAAGAGAAATAATATTAGAGTGATGTACTACTTAAAAAATTTAGTCATATGTAAATGCTTTGGAAAAAATACATAATGATCCATGTACCTTGATATAAAAAAAACCTTAAAAATGTCACTTTTATGTAGTTACCTCATGTCATTCGAGTAGATATCACAATTCTTATGTAAGTAATCGTGCGATCATATTTTTCATTATCTTAAAGGAACTCTTTCTAGACATGCACCCCATCAAGAATAAATCATCCTAACATATACATTTGAAGTAATATAAATCATCCTATGACTATCCTCGAAAGAATTCTCACCCATAGCCTTGGTGATGGTGTAAGGCTTGTATCAAAATGGTATGAGCTTCTTCTAGGAGTTTGTCAATTGCTCTTTATGCAAGTCCAACCATAACTCGTCATCAACCTGAAACTATGTGGATCCGAATGGATTGTGTATCTACTTGTACTTGGAGTTCGCAACTTTCTATAAAATATCATGAAATCGTTATCCTCAACTAGTGTGTCATACTTGGTGGGTGTGACCCAACAACTAATTCGTCTATCCTCGAAGGTGTCGTTATAAGATTCTAGTTGTATTTAAGAATCTTTCTGACTGGTGTACCACAATCTTGCTTTGCAATCCTAGTGCTGCTCAACTTCTCAAGGCTGAGGTGAGACCAACTCGGACAAACTAGGTAATCTAACACTCTTGAGAAATTTTTTTTTTCCAATAACCCAAGATTCTCCCCCAACTTGTCAAACTTCCCCTTTGTTAGGAGCTTTTTCAAACTATTAACCATATGCAACTTTGTCAGAATGTGGTCCAACACTACCAACTCCCTAATGAACTTGGAATCTTAGGAAATTGTATTGAATATCAATGTGTTTGAAATGGTCATGACACATTGGATTTTCATAGAGCTTGATGTAACTTTGATTCTCACAAGAGACAATATTTGGCTTCAATAACTGATTGGTTGACTCTACAATCAAGTTGCAAATATAGATAGCTTCACAATAAGTATATGAAACTACCATATACTTTGCTTCAGTGGAACTAAATGCAATTGTTGCTTGCTTCTTGTTGATTTAATAAAAATGATTTATAAAATGATAATAATGATGTTTAAAATGAGCCATATGATGGTCTATTTATACACATTGATTGTTCATGAGGTGTAGGGGTATGTTTATAACATCACTACCCTTGAAAGCTTTGTCTTGAAAGCATAGTAATTAGAATTTTCTTTAGTTGAGTACATTTTTGTGGTGGAATGAAGTTTATCAGATATCTATTTATACTTTGTAGAGGTTTGACTTTGTTTGTCCTTTGAGTGTTGGTGAGGTTTCTTTGTATTTTTTGCATCATAGTCTAGTCTTTTGACCTGATTGTTTAACATGAAATTTTTATGCTTATTGGCAATATATTTGAAATACATGCATGATCAAGAAACTGTTATGGTTAATTAAATTAATAATTAGGTACTACAGAAAGAGGATGATGTTGAGAGGGCTTGCCTGGGTGACTCTGGGAGCAACTCGGAGGTGGTCAGACAAAGCTCTTCTAAGTTACAAATCTGAAGAGAAGAAACTGGTGATGTATACGTGGTTGCTAAACCTGGGTTGTATGGAAAATCTTGGCAGAGAGTTTTTACCTTTCCGTGTCTTCACGAAAGTAGGTTGTCTGGTCACAAAATAAGATCACTACATGTAGGTGATGGTTCTGTAGTAAGTTCTCAGCCTTATCTTCAGAATGGCTAACAGAGAGGATCAGGTTTGAATACAGGATATAATTTGATGAATTTGGAGATTTAGAGTTAAAGAAAAAATTGTGGCGATGTTTGGATGGGTGCTAATTTGTAGGGTTTTCCATTTTTATAATTTTCTTTATTGTGATTTCTACCATGCTACCTAGTTGCTTTCATGTTGCCCTAGAATTTTAACTTTTTCGATGTCTATCTCTCTATTCTTTCTTGCCCCATTTGAAATGTCATCCTTATTTGGTAGGTGTTTTCTTCAATATAGTGTGAATATTTTTCCATCACACAACTTCTGTGGGTTTTGTCTACGCAAATAGCTTGTAAGGCCCATTCATCAGGGTATTTGATGAAATGAAATGATTATCGATGATCACCAACTAATGGTACCTACAGAGATTTACTCTAACAATTCTACAGTTTTCCTGTGCCAACAATTATAAAACATTTTAACCTCATGAACTAGTCTCCTCTATTCTCTTAGATGATTCTATAAGCACTTATTGTTGTTGTCAAATATTTTACTCTCTAGTCCCATTGAGCTATTCAGTTATTTGTGGACATTGATCTATTTTCATTTCATTTCTTCAAATTTTCAGGCTGTTATGTGTTACCTTTGGCTAGTGGCTTCTTTCTTACCTATGATTTTTCTGCTTAAGCATTCCAGCCAGCCAGAGCAACAGGGGCGGCAAGAGCCACGCAGTCCAGCCAGATCCCAACAGGGGCAGCGCAGAGGCAGCAGCAGCCACGCAGGGCTGACGCAGGCCTAGTCAGGGCAGCGCAGGGGCAATGTAAGCCCTTCATGTGTGACGCAGGCCTTTACTGAGAAATGCAGAGGTCGACATAGGCCAGTTAGGCTGACGTAGAGGGATTCAGAGTAGCGTATTACTGTCATTTTTATTTCTCTGTTGGGTGAACCAGTTTTGGTGCCCAGGATTGTTGTACTTAGATTCTGCATAATAATGAAAACCCTCCATAGCTAGCTACATCGGTTTTCCCACATTACGTTTTTTCCGGGGATAGTTTTCCAAAAAATCCGTGTGTCACTTTGTCTATGAGCATGTTATTCAGTATTTGATCTGTATGTGTAGGTTGCTAGTTGTATTTACTATTTACTTCGCTAATTTATTGAATATTTCAGAAATTAACTTGTAACTTAATTCGAGTAGGAGAAGTAAATCAAGATACTGCAATAGGGTTTCTTAGATTAAGAAATTTTCACATTCCCTCGGTCTAGCCCCAGTAGGTCACCTAGGGCAACAATTTCCTAGGAATATAGCTATAGGAAAAATTCTATCTCCTAGAGGCAGCTGCGTTGATGGGTGCCCTCACTCTCCTCAAAACTTGGGCCAATTCCGACGGTGGAATCTCTAGATACCTCAAGCCCTAGCTCTAGGATCAAGTTTTGCCTAGGTGTTCCCAAGGATAGAACCTACTAGGATCAATTTGACCTATCGAAGTAAAAACACTTGTCTAATCCTTTCCCATATTCACCTTTTCCAGGATAGGAACATCATTGGTTGCTAAATTCCATCCCCGAACCTGGGCTGGGTCTAATTGGCCCCGTGTGGTCCCATTTGGTGTCAAAGGCCTTTCATTAAGGACCATTTAAGAATCCAAGTTCCCAAAGGATTTTAGGGATTGAGAACTTCCTTCATAAGTCTTATTCTTCTCCCTCAACCCTTCAATCCCCCTCCTCTCTCCCTAGAAGATAATTCCCTTGCTTAAAAGGAAAGAAAGTACCACTCTTTATTTTATCTTAGGGAAAGGGTTTCGAGGGTCACTTCCCACTTATTCATTGACCTATACTCTACAAGTGACTTCCTAAACTACCAGGAATACACCCATCAGTGAAATTCCATGAAGAGAAAGGATCCTTAGTTATGGTGACAATGGGCTAAGCCTCCATCGTTTCCCTTATCCTAGTATTTGCCCTCTTAGGAACCCCTTTTAGATCCACTACTATTTTGAGTTGTAACAAGTTGTTCACAATTCCATTTCTGAACAAATATTTGGTATGCCCACTTTTTCCATACTACAGGTCCAAGATGAGAAGTCCAAGGCTATGGAGGCTGCCCTTCTTCTCACTGAATAAATCATCTACAATATAGTGAACTAGGGCTAGTTGGTTCGCCCACTTGACTATTACTTTAGTCCTTCAAAGTTTGCACATCCTTAGGCCCTATACACCTGCTCTTCTACCAATTTTTTTTTCCTTCACCAGAACAAGAGTCAGGGCTCTTCTTTGACAGTAACCTAACAACCCTCCAACTATACTTGGCCTACCATCAAATTTCCCAACCACAGTCAATTATTTTTACCGATCTAGGGGCCACAATATTGTCTTCATCTAGGGCTCTTCAAATCTACCACCTAACAATGGTTTGAGTCCTCTCAAGATCAATGTTCTTGTGTATCAAAAATTTGATCTTTGTTGTCCAATCTATGAAAAATTATGAACTACTCCTCTTATCATACTTCTAACAATCTGTAGATGACTGAACTAGGGTCAAAAATCAGCCACAAACAGTCTATTTACTAATTTTTTATAGGTTTCTTCATATCTTTGTCTAAAACTCTATGGAAATTCCACCAAAATCAACTTCTCTGCATGTCAATCCATTCTTCATATGGCACATTTCTTCTGCATGCTCAATCTTCTGCTAAGGTTCCACCCTCCTTTGGATCTGTTGTCTCCACACATACTAAATATACAAACCATCTTCCAGATCTGCGGTCTTTATTGCATAAATAAACCTCGCTCTAAGTGTCACAACCCATCTTCTTCTACGCAATTTTTTCATAGTCTTAAGGTCATACCTTATGAACTAAACATGCTAGGAAATTTTCCTAACTAGGGAATTATACTTATGTGCTTCAAATTGTAGTAGAACAAACCCTATCCACACATAGAAAAAACACGACTCTTGCCTCCATAAGGGACTCAACCTAGCTCATATGGATCCATAGATTATGGGCATTTATTTGACTGAATCTTGACATGAACTTCAGATCTGAATGTCGACCCTCAAACTAGGGTTAAATCAATCAATATTATGACTGCGTCAACTTCTGTTATGGCTCTAAATTACAGTGCAAGCCCTCCTCCATTTATGTTGGTCTTTATCACAGAAATTGCAGCCTACTAACCACCACAAGGCAAAATGGTATCAACCCTATCTTCTATTTCATGTAGAAAATCTAACCAACGAGATTCAATCTAATCTTTTAATCATGTACTAAAACAATATACCAAATCCTTCCTACAATTTGTGGAAACAAAACACAATCGCACAATCACATATAAGTAAGAGAAACAAGCTATCAATTGCACAACACAAGATGTATCTAGGGAAGCAACTGCTCAAAACCCTCTATCTCTATTTTCTATTAAGTCAAGGAATCATGAAACAATACAATGCTTAATCTCTCTTGAGATTCTCCAGCACTCTGCCAATTGTCTCCTGCTGATCTAGGAAAAATCGGTCTAGTACTTGGCCAATTCTCAGCCTTCCTTCAGCATGTCTTGCTCACGCAATTCCAATGGAATTATCTCCATATTAATTAGGAAAATCAACCTTCCTTGATTGCACAATCCATCGTGGCATCCCAATGACTTTATAATTGCATATGGGAAATTTTCTATAAATACAACTGATAGTTATGTTCCTCTGAATTGTGTTACAATAAGGATCAAGGGTCTTTTTATTCTTTAAAATAAGATAAAATCCTAAACAACCAAAACCCTAACCTAAGGAGATGTAACACCAAGATTTTATGGGCCTCGTTGGGGTTAGTTGGGCAACCAACTTCCCAGGGTCGTAACTTGGTCATATGATCTTCGTTTGACGCACATGATACCTCGTTAGAAAGATCTCTCCGAGGACTACAATTGCTAATACGATTTATATGAAATAACCAAACCTTTCATGCCCAAAAAACATCGTTTGGGGCCTCAAAATGGCTCTGAAAGTTCAGAACCCAAAAAAAATAACAAAAATAGTAAATTGTGCTATAATTAAGGAAACTGAAAAACTGAAAGAGACAATGGCGAGGGCCCAAGTGGAATAGGTGGGTGGCCACCAATATCCACCTCGATCACCTTAAATTGAATTTCTTGAGCTAATTCAATCATCATGACTTATTTAATTGACAAAATTTGTTATGAGACGAAATTACAATTTATTGTCCCATTTATTTAAGGGAAAAATAAATTAGACGCCTCACATTCCTCACTCCTGGTACATCAAAATTCCTCACGAGTGTGGGTGCATTTTATTTTGTCCTTTCTATTCTCCAATTTCACTGTTTCTTGTTGCAAATTTCAACACTCCCTCTCAACAGGAAAGGAATTCAATCTATCCCCATTCTGTACCTTTGGAATGTTCTGCATGCTACACTTCTCTAGTGTTGTTTGCACCTACAAATCCTGAAACTGAATAGCCTCTGAACAAATGAATCAGTATAATTCATCTGTCATCAGAGTCTTCTAACTATTGCTAGTTAGTGCACCTATCTAGTACTGGATTCTCTGCACTGCTGCTGACATCTGCATCCGTGCCCTTAGAACTGTTGCTAACTCTATTTGTGCTCCAGTATTTGACATCTGTCACTCTGATTTTTGTCTTGCTAACATCTGACTACATCAATCTAACTTATCCTTCCTACTATTGCTATATTGTGGGCTCCTCGTAGCCACGTTCGATCCAGGAGACACGCCATGTCAATGGACCTTGCCCAAATTTCTTATCTTGGGATTATGTCTACACATAACCCCACCTTACACCTTGAGGTATGGCTGCTCCCTCTTCCCATCTGGCTCGAAATTTCCCCCTCATAGAGGTCTCTGCTTGAGTGGACGCTTCCACTCAGTCTCCTCTCTGCTTCTCCAATTGTGGCAGCTACTCCACAACCTTCTGAGACTACTTCTCATGAGGATGCATGTTGAGAGGTAATTTATGCTCCCTCTAAACCACCAAGTCTCTAACTTCTGCCTTTATCCTTAAAGCTTTGCATGCATCTGGTACCTCAAGTGCATATAGGTTCTTGACTCACGCACAGTGTAATTGTCTGGAAGTTACAAAAAGTTTCTAAAAAAGAGTTGATTTTAAATCGATGATATCTCCCTCATCCGAGCTTCGATTTGACCGATTTTTTTTCTCCATTTGGGTAGATTTTCACAAGGAATCCAAATATTTTATTTTTTTTCAAAAAATTTACACCAAAGTCTTCAAATATTCTCTACAAACTCACCGCCCAAAAAATCTTGCTCTGATACCATGTAGAAAATCTAACCAACGAGATTCAATCTGATCTTGTAATCTACTAAAACAAGATACTGAATCCTTCCTACAATTTACGGAAACAAAACACGATTGCACAATCACATATAATTAAGAGAAATAAATTATCAATCGCACAACATGATGTGTTTTGGGAAAGCAACTAATCAAAACCCCTCTATCTCTATTGTGTATTAAGTCAAGGAATCATGAAACAATACAATGCTTAATCTCTCATGAGATTCTCCAACACTCTGTCAAATATTGTCTCCCGTTGATCTAGGAAAACTCGGTCTAGTACTTAGCCAATTCTCATCCTTACTTCAGCCTGCCTTGCTCATGCAATTCCTAGGGAATTAACTCCTTATTAATTAGGAAAATCAGTCTTCCTTGATTGCGCAATCCATCATGGCATCCCAATGACTTTATAATTGCACATGGGAAATTTTCTCTGAATACAACTGATAGTTATGTTCTCTTTAACCTCTGTCTCAACTGGGTATTCCTCGAAACTGACATGCATGCAACTATTAATAGCAAATTATCAGTTATCTAATCGATCACTTATTTTGAATTAAATCTAATTTAGTTCACTGGACCTCTCACTAGCTCATCACTCAGTTAGAACTAGTTAAATTTATTTTAACTCATTTAATTGAGTTAATTACACTTGCACCCCACTAATGCATCAACTTCAACTTGACGCCAAAAATATTAGAATCCCTCTAGATGCCTCATATTAGACCCTCAACTCGAATTTCTTGAGCTAACTCGGTCATCATGACTTAATTAACTAACAAAAGTTGTTATGAGATGAAATTAAAATTTATTGTCCAATTTATTTAAGGGAAAAATAAATTAGACGCCCCACATTCCTCACTCTTGGTGCATCAAAATTCCTCACCAATGTGGGTGCATTTTTTTTTGTCCTTTCTGGCTTCCAATCTCACTGTTTCTTGTTGCAAATTTCAACATTTCAGAATTTGATACGGCCTTCACACAAAGACACCATTGAAATCACATGCCCAGATTCTCATGAGAAACCTCTCTTAAGCTTTATCTGCCAGAAGAGAACCAACAATATGCCATCCTACTTCCTAGCGCAAACCGACCATTAAGGTATGCAACATTATTTTGAACCCTCACATGATGATCTTGCTCTTGGAGGATGATCATGACCTCCCTTTAGCAACCCTTACTCGGCCCTCGTACTCGACTTGCTTTAGGACTACATCTCTATTCACCCCCTTGATGTGCCAGATAGTGGGAATACATGTCAAACATGCTAAGATGTGCCAAGTGATAAGGCATGCCAAGATGTGCAAGGGTGTGTCAATGCGTGTCAGGGACTGTCAAGACAACAAAAAGGATAAAAAAGTTAAACTACAAGGAAATGAACACATAATAGGGTTAATAAGTCATCAATTTACCTTTTCCAAGAGGGGCATGCTAGGCACACCAACACTAGGCGGAAATAGGTGCCAAGTGAAAAGTCTTAGTGCATTCTAAGTGCCAAGTATTCCTTTGTTGCTTCTCATATACTTTCCAAAAATTGATCTTCACAAATAAATTTAATATTAAACCATGCTAAATCATACCAAGGCATCTCAATGTATTCCATACATGCTAAAACTTTCCAAGTGCCAACACGTCCCAAGTGCCAATATGTGTCAGGGACTAGTGTTATGCATGTGATGTTGAAGAGTGCTAAGGTGTGCTAGAGAGTGATAATGCATGTTGATGAGTGTTAACGAGTACTAGGAAAAAACATTGAGGGAGAAATAGGTAAAAATTCATGGAAGTTAATGAATATGAGGAACGTGTACTGCAAAAGACTAGTGTTAATGGTCAGTGTTAGTTGTCATGCCAAGGAGGGAGTGACAAGGTATGCTAAGCATTGGTAAGGCGTGCTAGGGAATATCAAGGCATGTTAATAATTCCCAAAGTGTGCTTGGGAGTTCCAGGGTGTGCTAATTATATCATGTGCCAATTAATAGTGCCAAGATATGCCAATACATGCTGGGTGCTAAGGATGTGGTGCAAGGTGCCAGGGTATGTCAATATGTGTCAAGGCAACAAAAGGAAGAACCAGTAAGAGGGTTAATAAGTTAGGACTTTATCTTTTTGAAAAGGGGCATGCTAGGCACACTAATGATAGGTCCCAATACATGCCAAGTGGCATTGTTTGCCAAGTGCTAATTATGTATGTCAATGCATTTAACCAAGGTGTTCTAGGGCATGCTAGGGACTATATGCAGCATGCCAACACATGCTAGGAGAGTTCCATGTTGTGCTAGCGCATGCCACCATGTGCTTGGGCGTCAATGTCATCACAAGATTTTCCAAGACATGTGGGGTGCTAAGAAATGTTAGTGTGTGCCAAAGCATTAATTTAAGGTGTGCCCTGATTATTGAGGATTGTTAGGTCTTTCTCATTAATAGAATTGTCAGAGCTCGATTATGTATTAAATAATATATTTCCTACACACAATAGTGGAACTTTATCTAAATGGAATTTGCTAGACAATTAACTTAATAGATATGAATCATGTGTTGACTCATAGGAAATCTCTATTCGACTAGTCATTACTTGAGGGAAATGATACACACTTATTACTTCTTAAAAAATTGACTGAACCTAACCACTATGGCCTTGGACATATTATACAAAATGCGCCACAATAATGGTATTAAATCGTTATCTTTTGACAAAAAATATATTAACAAGCACATAGCATCATCAAAAAATCATTGGAATGATCAATGATGACGGACATTTTTTGATCGTCACCAAAAGTATCAAAAAGAGCATTGGTGAGGGTCATTAAAAGTTTGTCACTAGAAGTGTCACCAAAGAGAGAATTAGTGATGGGCCTTTAACGACCCTCACCAAAAGTGAAGTGTCTTTGGTGACGGACCATAAAGGACCATCACTATATACACTTACAGTGACGGTTTTTAGTGATCAATGATGACGGACATTTTTTTACCGTCACCAAAAGTAACAAAAAGAGCATTGGTGAGGGTCATTAAAAGTTCGTCACTAGAAGTGTCACCAAAGAGAGAATTAGTGATGGGCCTTTAACGACCCTCACCAAAAGTGTCATTGAAAATGTCTTTGGTGATGGACCATAAAGGACCATCACTATATACACTTACAGTGACGTTTTTTTAATGACCGTCACCATATGTGACATTGGTGATGGACCTTAAAGGTTCGTCACAAGCATGACCCTCACCAATGTGCTTTTTTCTTATAGTGGGGCTTAGAGTTTTTTTGGTGATTCTAAGATGAATACTATCATTTTATGACCAAATATGAATTCATGACCTCTAGCTTACATGTTTTCCATATGTTTGACGAAATATATGTTATAGATTAGGTAGTCTAGGTCAAGTTCTTGTTTCAAGTTTGAATGTATGGAATTTTCGCCATGTTAATTATGATTCAGGAAAGTTACAAGAAGTTATGGGTAGTGGTCTATAGGATATTTTGAAAGAGTGGCTCAGATATAAGAACCAATAGCAATGAAATTGGGATTTTTGGTCATAACCGCATGGAAGCAGGCTTCTGCATGCAGTTGGGGCCTCATAACCACTCTCTTTCCTTGTTGTGAAATTGGTTGGGTTGTTAGTTCAGAGAAAAAGGGTTCCAACTCAAGGATTGATCACCTGGGGTGGTTTTTCAACTCCTAAGTGATTGTAGTCCCTATAGGATGAGAGTAAGGGTTCCGTTTGTAGGCCCCACTTCCTTAACTAGAACTTGGAGGTTAGGTCATATCATAGTGACACTCGTATCATGTTTACCCTTATGATATTATGAATTTGGGTAATGTGGGAAGGGGGTTTATAGATTTTTTGATAAAGGTGAAGTTATATTTAATGGAATTTCCATGCAAAACATTCCTTCTTGCAAGGCTTTGATGTACTAAATGCATCGTTGCAAGAGATAAGGGAATAGGTGGATGACTCTTCATGGTTTGCATGTTGAAAAATGTGGAGCGTATTCTCAAGATAAAAATATGAAACACATGCTACCTTTTATTATGAGTAAGATAGAATGATTCTCATAAGAATAAATGAGTTTTCAATGGTAGATCAATCTTCTGTGTGTGAGAGAGAATTCCTTGCACAAGGGGCCAACTTGCTGAGCATGGGGAATTTTCATTTCCGTCGCTAGAAGATTTCTTGAGAAATACATATAGAAACCAACAACATTAGGCCATCAACATGGATGAATCTAGTCCCTGCATCTTTAAACATGTAGCTTAAAATTTCTTCCTTGACCTTCTTAAAGAGGAGAATTTTGGAGGAAGTGTAGCAAGCGCATAAAGAATTATTTGTAGTATCTATCTCTAAAATTATTTTCAATACAAGTGTCAAGGTTAAATTTGAAGAAAATGTGCCCTTTCATTGCAATGTGGAGTTAGGCCTGATTGATGAAGATGGCACCACTTTCCAATGGATTCGTAATGAAAATTCATGGCAAGAATCAGGCAGAGAATTGACTAGTTCTGCTAGGCCCACCACTGGATTTTGTTCCATCAATTCCTGCCAAAGATCCCAATTTACCATGCCAGCTAGAGAATCCCTCTAGGAAAAATTTGAGGCCATTCTCTAGCCATCTCTTAGCGCAACATAAACAAAGTGACCTTGGTGATGTAACAATTTGTTGAATCTATTAAGCCACAAATTTTATCAGCCCTTAAGTAGGAAATGATGTGTTAGCACTCAAAAAATTTCTCTTGGATGTGAGAGAGAAATTCCTAAGGTAAAAATTCAAAACCAATCTTACAGATTGAAGGCTAGCCCCTTCAATCTAGAGAGGTCTCTCTCTAACAGTTTAATCACTAGATTTAGTAATTCACTAGATTTAGTAATTGACTGTAGAGTTACACAATGGATATATCTTCAATTGAATTGTGTTGATGTATGTTTTGGTTAGGCATGAGTGAGATAGTATTTTGGTAAATGGAGTCAATAGGTCAGGGTTTATAGAAACTTACCAAAATACTTGTTGTTTGATCAATATTGACAAAGGCAAGGTAGATCATAACATCCTAAAAATTGTCATCATTGCAACTGAAAGAGGAAAATAAAGGAACAATATTCTACAATAGAGCATATGAAATGAATCCTAGAGTATCTTTAGAATATATGAGTGCCAATATTTGAATCTATGAGACAGAGCATCAGAAACAAGGATGAATTTTGCAACATTACTCTCATTCAAATATCAGAAGATATTTCATTCAAATGATATTTCAAAGGAGGAAACACTGAAACATATAGAAAATATAGAATAAGAGATACCAACATACGAATCTTTGTATCAATCATCAAAATATACTGATCTTGGAAAACTATAAATGAATACAACCTTCAACAAAAAAAAACTGTATTTTCTTCAAAAACCAACAATTTGTCCTTTTTGTACATTTAATTTATAGAAATACTACATAGGTTTCAAATCCGCAATTTGTGCAAAGTATTAATTACAATAATCCTCAAGATCCAAAAGAAATGGATTTAAAAATCTCTTAACCAAATTTAGTTAACTGTTTGAAATAATCAAGGATATGGTTAGAAATGATCCCCAAGTTGAATTGATGAGGTGGATCATCAATTGTTGTCTATGAGTTTATTTTTAGAAAAACTAATCTCGTGAATTCCTAAAAAAAGGGTCCAAAGATGCATTCAAATATTCCAAACCATAACACCTATTACAAAGTTGATTCTAACAGCTGGCTCCAATGGGGATAGTGTCTACCTAGGAGGCAGTAGAGAAGATGTTGAACCTGTGACTGATCCATTGGGATTCTCCCAACTTGAATACTAATAACCCGACTTGCAACATAAATAAAAATGCAACCTGCAATCCATGACCTGCGATATAACCGATTCTAGTCCTTATTAAAAACACCGATTGGAGACTGAAAACCAAACTGCTGAAAATATGCTCTAACTGTGAACTTATTGAAAAATATCCTACTCTAATCTACTAAAAGTATGCCCAAATGGGTGATACAAAATTTCCAGTGTAGCCAGACAAGGAGATGGCCACTCACTGGAAATTTTCTCACATCTTCCATAAGAAGACAGAGAAATGTAAAGGATGGAAACTCAAAACAAAAATTGAATCCAAAAGCCAAGCTTATGAATAAAACAAACTCCACCTTTACTTATGACTGAAATAGAATAGCCAAAGGATCATGGAAAACATGCAAATTCACCTATTTTTGATGAGCAAACACAAGAGAACAAACTTCATTTATAACTACTGGTTGTTCTTGCTTTATACTTTAATTCTCAACATCATTCTCAAAAAACATGGCAGTAGAATGTTCATCATTCTCATCAGGAACAAAAATCTCTACCATCAAGAACGGGTTCAAATATGACAACCACAATATGTGCATTAAAAAAACTCTCTTGCTCTTCAAACAATTGTGATCTTACCCCATTAAACTTCAGTAACTTTGTTTGAAAACTGTCAATTTGAATTTTAGATGAATGAAGAGAAATAAGTTCTTATACATGATTCTCTTGTGAATGTGAGAAAACATTAATATTAGCACTTTCACGATTCTAATTTTTGGTAATTTCATAATGAGGCAAAAAATAAGAAAAAAATTAATTTGAAGAGGCAACTTTTTGACTATCTTCATACTCTTGGTCACATAAAATTTGACAAACCTACTCCATATATTCATCAATTTCAGGGGATGAAACATGACTTTATACACCAAGAAACTCATCTATTTCATTTTTATTCAAGGGAGAATCTCTAATCAACTGAAAATTATCCTCATTATCATGACAACTAGTCTCTATTGTATCTTGTTAAGAAGAATATTCAAAAATGGTTTTTTGAATTTCCTCATCCATTAACTCCTCATCACCATAAAAAATTTGAAGGTGTTGAATCAAACTTTCAACATGCTCACAATAGTTATCAACCAACAACATGGAATGATATGATTCTTTATAATTCTCAAAAAATATTGTATGAAAGTCCTTTAAAGAGTATAAAAAAGCAAGTGGAAATTTTTCATACCATGACATCATAACTTCTTCTAGGGTAGCCATAAACATCTTCATGGGTCAGTCTTCACGTAAGTAAACTCATAACTAATGAATTTGGAAATGAAATTTGACCAAATTTAAACCAACATCATCCCTTCCCTAATCCTTAAAATTTGGCAGACAAGTATGACAATATATGCAAGGAATATGATTTGGAAAACCTAGTATATGTGCATGGTTTATCGGAGCATACCTTGTCATCTTAATTAATTAGGCAACTCAATCTACAATTATGCCCTAGATTCATTAGAAAATGGCATCACATTCATATTTTGAGCTCTAGATCGTTTGAAAATGGAGTCCCATAGAAAATTCAAACTCTGGATTGCTGAAAATGGAGTCACCAAGAAAAATTACCAACCAATTATGTCTAAATTCCTACTTTACCTCAGGAATTAGATCTCATTGGTAAAAAAAATTATGTGGAAGATATATTTTCTTATCCCCAATGGAGTCGCCAAGATGTTAGCACTCCAAAAATATCTCTTGGTTGTGAGAGAGAAATTCCTAAGGTAACTGTTATAGGTAAATTTTGGCATCATCCCTAAGACCAGTATGAACAAGGTCTAACATCCCCTAATTCAATACAAACAGGGTCTATCATCCCCTAATTTAGTTGCTACATGACCTATAGAATCCATTCCACTGATGGCTTTAATTCGTGAGAGTTTCAAAGTTTGAAGTATAGTTTAAATGACCCATTGACTCATCAAAACTCCTCTGAATGGGAATAAGTGCGTTGCAAAGAACTTACCCCCATGCAAGGGTGATCTGCAGAGCACTTACCAACACTTAATGGTGTGTTGGTCTCCTATGAGCTCTTCTAGAAGGCACTGGACATGTGGATATTCCTAGAACAATGATGATTTCACTCCCAGGAGACCAATGCACCCTTAAGTGTCGGGACGTGCTTTATAGAGCACCCTTGAATGGGGGTAAGTGCTTTGCAGAGAACCCTTGCATTGGCGTAAGTGCTTTGAAAATAACTCAGGCAAGATGAGTCTCTGTTTCTGAATGGGTCATCTAACCCTTGGTATGGGGATTTTATCATTTATCTCCAAACCTAAACTTTTTGGCTCGATACCTCTCGCACACAACAACAACGTATCTGATACCAAGCCAAAGATTATCTAATCGTCGAAGATACAATCTATCGTCGTGGTGTCGATACGATTTTAAGGAGGTGCCTCACTCATGAGGAGGCCGAGAAAGTTATGAATGATTTTCATCCTGGTGCTTGTGGTGGACATTTGTCTAGTTACGCTACCACACAAAAGATTCTTTGCGCCTGTTACTTCTGGCCAACCATATTCTGCGACTGCATTCTCACGGTCAGAAGTTGTCATGCGTGCCAGATATTTGATCGTAAAATCCGCATGCCCCCAACCTGCAACCCTCGTTCGGCCAGGGGGCATGGTTATATTATTGTTGGCATCGACTTTACCAAGTGGGCTGAAGTGATGCCTACATTCAATAACATAGGCGAAACAACTGCATTGTTCTTTTTCAATCACTTCGTTTCTCAGTTTGGTGTACCACAAGCTATAATTACAGATCATGGTAAGCATTTTCGCAATAAAATGATGAATGAGTTGACTCCCAAATTAGGACTGTCACATGATAGTTCTACCCCTTATTATCCACAATCTAATGGAAAAGTTGAAAACATGGTTCAACGAATGATAGGGGTTCATAAACGAAATTGGCATTTAATCATGTACTCGGCTTTATAGGCATATCGAACCTCGGTGAGAAATGCAACCAGATTTACTCCCTTTCAGTTGGTGTATGGTTTGGAAGCTATCTTACCAATCCAATGTGAAATTTTGTCATTAAAAATCGCTATTGACCTGCTACTTGACACCTTTAATGAAGAAGCATGTCCTTTTAACCTCATCGATCTAGATTAAATGCGTTGTGAAGCTACATTGGTCAACGAAGCGCATAAGAGACGAATCAAGGCGCAATATGACCACAATGTTAAGCCTCACATCTTCTGAGAGGGATACCTGGTCTTGCTTTATGATCAGGAAGCTGATTTGATAGGAACAAGAAAATTTGAGCCACTATGGCATGGCCACTACATTATAAAAAAAGTTCTGGCTAAGGGCGCCTATGCGTTAATTGATTATGATGGAATTCCATTGGCACAGCCCCGAAATGGGTTGTATCTTAAACGTTATTATTCTTGACTGAGCGTAGTAAAATTTTGTATCATATTGTATATATGCTTTGATTGCATGTCTGTCTTTTTTTTTTTTTTTAGAGTTTCTTGAAGTTAGTAATCCACTTTACATTTTATTGCAAATTTCTGAATATTCAAAACCATTTTTTGGGTATGCTGATCATGCTAATCGTAGTACGCAAAACCTATCATCTGCAGCGTGGGCCATTTTTGCCCCAGGTGGCGAGTTATTGATTTTTCAAGGAATTTGTATTGGTCGATCCACAAAAAATATCGGTAATTATAGCGTGTTAATATAACTCCTTTCTGATGCCATTTCACTTGGCATTAACCACATCATCATTAAGTTACACTCACAACTTGTCATATTGCAACTTACTAGCACCTACACTGTCTAAAATCAAACAATTCATCATATGTTCCTTAGAGTTTGAATTTTGGAAAGACATTTTGATTAAATTCAATATCAACACATTTCCAAAAATTTGAACACATTAATTGACTCTTTAGCGAATTATTTTTAAACAGACATTTTCAAAACATGTAAAGAAACATTTTCAATTCACATCACAAAATTTAATACGATTGCGCATTAAACATAGGAAAACACTGAAAAAGAATAGATAGATAGTTATGTTTTTACAAAATTCGTGCCCAAGATACATTGTACATCTGACCTCAAAATGTATACATAAATTTCAAAAGTAAAACTAGCGATGCTCATGATAACAAGCAACTGCTTGAGCTATCCTACGCAATAGCCTCATCCAAAGGCTAGGAACACCAATAGTATGGCGATGCAGCCTCATAGGTAACTCCTCGATCCATAAATCAGGTATCCCAAGAGTCAAGCCCTCAACATGCTGCTGCAACTCAGCAAGAGTTTTCGTCAAATCCAAATCCCGAAGGACTTCTCTCCAAATAGTCCTCTTTGCTGGTTCATCTGCTGCCTGCTCTGGTCGACCCACTGGTTGAACACGACCCACATCTGTGTACATAAAAAACTTTAGTTTAGTCTTGGAAAACATCAAAAATACAAAAACATGCAGAAACCTTAAAATCAAAAACATGGTCAAAACAATTTTACCCATTGCACCCCATTGAGTGCCATCTAGTAAAATCAAATCTGGATCTCCATAGAAATCTACACCTGCATATGGATACTCCTTTATGGTGATATTCTATCGACGGAGCACGGAGCCAGGCAAAGAATGCAGTAGATAATATGATAGTCGATTGACCAGCATACCTAGCCATAAACTCGACCCATCACTACATCTGAGGATCTCTAGGACCAAATATGCTCAGTGTCACATGATGCGGCTACATCAATGGAAATCTGTTGAAAATAAAGGAAATTAGGATCGATCCATAACTAAAATACTTTGTTCTGCTACCCTTTACAATAGTTAGTTGTTCTTTCTTCTGAAAGAGTACTACTTCATCCTATTTGAACACTATCGGTTCGAGACACTCAAGAGCATATTTCATGTATGAATAGTTTGCAACATGTAGTGTCACAGAGCCAACAAGTTTTGCAATATTGAAAAGGATAGTTCTCAAAGGAAAATCACGCACATCACAAATGTTTATCTTCCTATCTTTGCTAGGTTCAGTACCTGGCCGACAATGATGGTGGATGTAGTCCTTCACTGTCTCGCCTCCATGAGTAGATCCCATAAGGGAAATAGGAGAACCACTTCTCAACAATCCAGTCAGAAAGTAAACATCCTCAACTAGTATTGGGAGCACTTTGTCCCTAATGTGAAATTCCTGAGATTCTAGATCCCGTGAACGAACCAGGAACTCCAATAGTTAAATATGTTGTCTCATCCCTAATAATTTGAAATACTTAAGCAACCCACAATATTTGAGGGCTCTTACAGTGCCAGAATCATTTATGGAAACCATGTATTTTTCTTCATGTTCTCTTTCTCTCCATGTAATTGTCATTTTTATCCAATTAATACGTGAAAGCCAACCATAAGCTTCATTAGGATCTATATCATGCAAAAAAATTGGGAAATTTTGAGCACACAACAAGAAGCAAATTTGCGAAATGCGCCCAATGCACCCATGCTCTATAGACATAGTGCTGCAGAGCATCTGAGCTTCAATTTTATTGCTCTACAACACACTTTTCAACATGCAAGGGCGCGTTTCCCTCATAACAAAATAGATTTACCCTAGGGGGCTCAAAAACCTAAAATTTCAACATGAAATTAAACAAAAATTATAGTAAAAGGAAGCAAAGGTTTAGAACTCCAACCTGGAACAAACAACACGAGAAATCATCCATTGAAACTGTTGCAATCAATAGTTGAAGTTCGAGGGAAAAACAGGTTCAGAGATCCTAAATTTCAAATGGTAACTCTGGAATGGTAAATGACACAACCAAAGCTGCATTTACCCACAATTACACATTTTTAAATGTGTGGTTCATTTATACCCAAATTGTTCTCTTTTTCTGTTTCATGAAAACCTTTTCTTTTATCAAAGTTAAAAGCCCTTCACGCGGAAGTTGTTATCCTTTTTAAATTTTATGGTTATAAACCATATGAAAGTACCCATCTTAGAGAAGTTCAAATATAAATAAATTTGATTTAATAAAGCCCATATAACATACCTCTGATAGAATTAATTACCATGTTGTGACTTTGATTAAAATACTTCTCCTGACAAAAGTATGTTCGGGCCCACACTAAAACTTAAATGTGCCTTTCCTCCATTAATTTCATTTTTCTTATCAATCCAATGGAAATTTCCCTCAAACAAGAACAATACTTTTTCAACCTTTCTCCACCGTATCACGTATGATTTTTATCCAATAGTTACCGTATCAGATCGGAGTAAACCATTTGACTTGCACAAACATCGACGCTCCTTAACAAACCTGACTTCCTGCCGTCGATCTCCCCATGCTCTTAATCTGATAGATATCACATTCTAATCATGCATGATCCTTAATGTTTTGAAACTGTGCGATATGGGTGGTTTTGAATTTTTAGTCAAAGCTACATGTCACCACATAGCCGCTATCACATTCCATTAAGGATTTACCGCTTACCTCGTACTTCCAATGCGAAAACCAAATGCGGTTTTATAAAACCCTTTCACTATTTATTGAGCCATAAATTTCAATCAAAACAAACCCAAGTGGTTTTAATTTATTTTTCTGCTCTGCCTTCTCCCATGTCTTCAATTCGAATTACAATTTTTAGATCTCACCCTTTTCTCTTGAATACGCATCTGACATTCACATAGTAACTTCAATTTACACATATTTCCACCATTTCAAAAATTCTATTGGTTTTCTTCATTCAGTGCGATGCTACTTAACTTTCGGTCTCAACCTTTAACATTTTTTCTCTCTTCTTACATGTGAGATACTACTTTCTGGTTGGAACCCATTTTACTCTTGTGCGTTCTTCATCTGAGGTTCTGGTTCAAAATTCAACGAATGGTTTTAAGGAAATGTATAATAAACACAGATTCAGTGGATTTCAACCTATGGCTTAAAATAAAACTCTGCTTCATGATGTGCACAATCTCAACGGTTGAAATCCACCTTTGGAATCAACCTTCACTATTCCATCGATCCATAGATTCCATAAAATATTGTATATGAAACCTCGGCCAAATAAGTCAACCTATATTGTACAGTTACAGAGAAAATGAAATTTCCCTTTTATTCAATAAACCTTCCCTCAAAGTCCCCTCCACACTTCTACGCAATTGTGTTTGTATATTGAATTTCAGGATTACGGTTCTTCATCCATGTCATCGATCCATTCTGTGATCTATGACTGAACTGTGATACACACAAAATTACAACTCAATCATTCACTACAACCAGTATAAACTCAATAATTGAACATGAACTCAGAAATTGAGTTCTTTGTATTAATACATAATATTTACATAGGAATTTTCTGTTGGCCTGATATTCAATCAATGGCCTCTTCCTTTCAACTTCCCGTAGGCTTACAATCCAAGCTCTACTTTTCGAATTCCTGAATCTCTTGCCTATTATGCCCTTGAGGCTTACAATATACACAATTGGATTCTAAAACCAATTTTGTTTTAGATCCACAATTTTTTCAATCAATTCCTAAATATCATCTATTATCCCTAAGGTTTCTCATAAACCCCCATATTCATTAAACCAATTCTAATTTAGGATTTACAACTAACTTCCAAATCTTCTAATTCCTAATTCTCTCATGTTCTCCAACATTTACAAAATTCCTCACTAATTAATATCTCTTATTAAAATCACTCAAACTCTAAAATTATTTTAATTTGTTACATAAAACTCCAATTTCCTTTAAAACACAAAACCCCCTCTATCTACTAAATTACAATAAAATTGCTGAGCTGGATGCTCCTGCATCAGACTCCCAAAGTAGAAATTTAGCATGATCTCCTGATCATGTGCTTTTAATCTTTGTCTTCCTAGATCCCATACTCTGTTCTGCTACTGTCCATAAGTTATTTTGTCTTTATCATTCTTCAATTGCACTTTTCTAGGTTTCCATACTTTATTCTGCATCTTCCCACTAGCTATACTTTTGGAGTCTGCTATTTTCTTTCTCTTGTTGTTGTTTTTTTTCTTTCCTACTCATGTCTTATTTTGAGACACTTTCACCATTAGTCTTCTTATCAATGAAATTTATTTGTATAATAGATCTTCTGACTGCTGAGTACTTCCACCTATTTATTGTTGAACTTCTATTCTTACTATTTCCCTGTCATCCTTACCCTCTTGTTTACTGCAACTAATAACTTCTTCCTAATTGCCACTTATGACAATTTCTTTGTCTTCTGTCTTCAACAATTTCTTGGACTGGTATTTAGTTTGCCACTCACTGTCATCTTCTTTTCTTTTCTTTAATTTGTTCTCCTGGATCAAATATTCTTTAGTATTTTCAACAATACCTGCAATCATAAAACAATCATCAAAATCAAAATTATAAGACCTTTGTGTCTCTTCTTTTTCTGGCAACATTTCAATTTGCTGCTTTGACATCTCCTCTTTTATCAGCACATTAGTATGTTGATTCAACTTCTTAAAAGACTTCTCATCCAACTCTGAATTTACAACCTAAACATTTATTCTTTGTTTTTATAGCCTCTTCTCCAAAATACTTAACTCATGCCACAAATCTTTCATCTCATCTGAAAAAATATTTGTACAATCTTCACTATCTTGTTCTTTGTCACAAGTCAAATTTCCTGGTGATGTTACCTCTTCATTCTTCATCAAAATAGAATTATGATCTTCCATCACTATGATAGTTTAAGCTATCTGTCCATCACTCTTCATTTGGCCATTTAATAAAATAAATTTCCCATTGTCATTACCAATAACAATTTCCTCATCATCAGACATAACTGTCTCATCTCCACTAAAAAAAATTCTTTCACAAAACAAGGAATTTATGAATTCCTTTTGTTGCAATAATTCAACTCGATCTTCATCTAAAAGATAGTCATCATCATATTTTTCTTGGAAACTTTCAGTCTTACTCAATTCAGTTCCATAAGATGGTTTGTCTTTTGCAATACCTGCATTCACACACAGCTTGTTAGTTTTAAAACAATAAGACCTTATGGTCTCATTTGATGATTTAATCACCAAATCCTCTTGTTGTTCCAAATTATCTATATGATTCAAAAATTCTTCAATAGTCTTCTCTTCAATCTCCTTAAGCCTTACAAATGGTTTCTTGATATCCTTTTCCACTTCTTCCTGCTTTTGGCCATCATCATGAGTTAAATTTCCTCTGCTTCCAATATGTTGAAAAGTAAAACTTTTCCCCAACTGTGTATGGAAATTTACATGAGATATAGTTTTCCCATTCTCTTCTTTTATAACAATATCAATAGTTTGATTTTCTTCACATGTTCTTCCTGCAAACATACAAAATTTATCATATTTAAAATCACGTGACCTCTTGGTCTCAATTGAAGTTTCAGTCTTCAAGTCTTTCCCCAAATACTCATTTATTCTGAGTAATTTTTCCTTTAGCTGAGCATTTATCATTTTATATTTCTTTATTTGTAGCTTATGCCACCTTATCTTTCTTCTGGTCTTCCTCATTCCTCTATAACAAATCCAACAACACTTCAAGTTGGACAACTATCTCAGCTTTCTCTCTCTCATACTCTTCCTTATTTAACTGTCTCTATATGCAATTTACCTTGGCATCTTCTTTCTTCACTTTTATTCTGTTGTGGTCTCTCTCAGAACCTCTACTATTTCTACTATGACTATCAATATTCATCTTCTTCTTCATTTCTATTTTCATGAGTTCCTAACTCATTCATCATGAGCTGTACTAAAGCCTCTACAACAGCAAGTCCTCCTTGTTGCCACTTACCTCACTAATCCCTTCTCTGGACTTGGTCTTTTGGAAAGCACTAGTTCTCTATTCTCTGGAACCTTTTGAGCATTCTCTCTGCTCCTTCTAGGCTTCAACTCATTTGCATCTTTTAAGAACACAACTGTCCTTTTTATCCAACCTCTGTTGGAATTCTACTATGTTCTGCCACATTCTTTTTTCACTTAGAAACCTTTAATGGCTTCTTTCATCACTTCTCTTGTGATCTTCTTGTAGAGATTCTCCTCATTTGTCTGCAATCTGCATTTTTCAAATATAATCTTCAAACAAAATTAAAATACCTCACCTTCAAGGTTTTTTTCAACACTCATTTGTAATTGCTTCTGCAAATTCTTCCAATATTCTGCTATACGGCATGTTGTTTGTCAGATTCAAATACTCAAAGCACATTTTATTTTAAACTCAGATTCTACAAATCTGAATTTCCTCATTATCATGCTTTCACTGCATATCTGTTCAAATCTACAACTGTTGTCAATCAAAATCTGAACTTTCCTTACTTCTTTCACCATGCATTAATTCAAATTAAAAAAAATTAATCTTCAAAGGAGCTTTGCCAGCTCTGATACCAAATTGACGTAGCCAAAGCTACGTTTACCCACAATTACACATTTTTAAATGTGTGGTTCATTTATACCCAAAATTTTCCCTTTTTCTGTTTCATGAAACCCTCTTCTTTTATCAAAGTTAAAAGCCCTTCATGCGGAAGTTTTTCTCCTTTTTAAATTTTATGGTTATAAACGATATGAAAGTACCCATCTTAGAGCAGTTCAAATATAAATACATTTGGTTTAATAAAACCCATATAACATACCTCCGATAGAATTAATTACCATGTTGCGACTTTGATTTAAATTCTTCTTTTGACAAAAGTATGTTCAGGCCCACACTAAAACTTCAATGTGCCTTTCCTCCATTAATTTCATTTTTCTTATCGATCCGACGGTAATTTCCCACAAACAAGGACAATACTTGTTCAACCTTTCTCCACCGTATCACTTATGATTTTCATCCAATAGTTACCGTATCAGATTGGAGTAAACCATTTGAATTGCACAAACATCAACGCTCCTTAACAAACCTGATTTCCTGTCATCGATCTCCCCATGCTCTTAATCTGATGGATATCGCATTCTAATCATGCATGATCCTTAACGTTTAGAAACTGTGCGATACGGGTGGTTTTGACTTTTTAGTCAAAGCTACGTGTCACCACATAGCCTCTATCGCGTTCCCTCAAGGATTTATCGCTTACCTCTTATTTCCAATGCAAAAACCAAATGTGGTTTTATAAAACCCTTTCACTGTTTATTGCACCGTCAATTTCGATCACAACAAACCCAAGGGGTTTTAATTTATTTTTCTGTTGTGCCTTCTCCCATGTCTTCAATTCGAATTAAAATTTTTAGATCTCACCCTTCTCTCTTGAATACGCATCTGACATTCACACAATAACTTCAATTTACACAGATTTCCACCATTTCAACAGTTCTATTGGATTTCTTCATTCAGTGCGATGCTACTTAACTTCTGGTCTCAAAGTTTAACTATTTTCCTCTCTTCTTACATGTGAGATACCAATTTTTGGTTGGAACCCCTTTTACTCTTGTGCATTCTTCATCCGAGGTTCTGGTTCAAAATTCACTAGATGGTTTTAAGGAACTGTATAATAAACACAGATTCCTTGGATTTGAGCCTATGGCTTAAAATAAAACTTTGCTTCATGATATGCACAATCTCAATGATTGAAATTGACCTTCGCAATCGACCTTCACTATTCCATCGATCCATAGATTCCATAAAATCTTGTATATGAAACCTTAGCCCAATAAGTCAATCTATATTGTAAAGGTATAAAGAAAATCAAATTTCCCTTTTATTCAATAAACCTTCCCTTAAAATCCACTCCACACTTCTACACAATTGTGTTTGTATATCAAATTTCAGGATTACGGTTCTTCATCCATGTCATCGATCCATTCTATGATCAATGACTGAACTATGATACACACAAAATTACAACTCAGTCATTCACTGCAACCAGTATAAACTCAATAATTGAACATGAACTTAGAAATTGAGTTCTCTGTATTAATACATAATATTTACATAGGAATTTCCTATTGGCCTGATATTCAATCAATGGCCTCTTCCTTTCAACTGCCCGTAGGCTTACAATCCAAGCTCTACTTTTCTAAATCCTGAATCTCTCCCTTATTATGCCCTTGAGGCTTACAATATACACAATTGGATTCTAAAACCAATTTTTGTTTAGATCCACAATTTTCTCAATCAATTCCTAAATATCCTCTATTATCCCTAAGGATTCTCATAAATCCCCATATTCATGAAACCAATTATAATTTAGGATTTACAAATAACTCCCAAATCTTCTAATTCCTAATTCTCTCATGTTCTCCAACATTTCAAGAACATTTACAAAATTCCTCACTAATTAATATCTCTTATTAAAATCATTCGAACTCTAAAATTATTTTAATTTGTTACATAAAAATCCAATTTCCTTTAAAACAAAAAACCCCCTCTATCTACTAAATTACAATAAAATTTCTGAGTCAGATACTCCTGCATCAGTAAAATAAATGGTAAAAACATATTTTTAATAGTCATTTTGATTATTTTATTCATATTTAATGTTGTAACTATGGTTTTTATTCATTTTTACTATGAACTGGTATTTTTAATCTGTTTAATGGTTCTCTGAACACATTTTACAACTGATACAGTGAGTTGAAGTGCACAATTATTCAAAAATGATTTGAACACAAAACATACTTTTATCTCTTTTTCGAGCTCTAATAAACACAAAAAAGGAACCCCCCTCGAGACTTCTTTTAGCTCTTTTCAGACTTTTTTAATGTGAAAAGATTACCGAGCACTTGTCTTTTCTAGCTCGTAAAATGAAATGAAACGACATCTAATCAGTATAAGTTTAACCATTTTCCAGACTAAGATAGATTATTTATGAAAAATGAACATCATAGTCAAACCTGGCTAAGATGTTTCTTCAGGTATCATTTTACACTTTTTCGGACCTGAGCGATAAATTTACAAAAAAGGACTTATAGAGTTTTCTTTTCGTCCCTTTTTCAAACTATCTAAACATGAAAAGGGACCGATGTTTCATTATTGTTAAACTCATTAAAACATCAAATAGCGATGGACTTGTCCGTTCATGACAAGATCGAGTTTCATTATCGCTAGACTTGTTAAGTCATAAAATAGCGATGGATTCACTCGAAGGGTCGAATTATATATCAAGCATATGCTACCCTCCTCAATATTGTTAAAAAATAAAGAGGTATTGGTCAACAATGCCTCGGGAAAATTTTGGAAAAGGAAAAAAATACTTTGTGGTAGTAGGTCGCTCTTGAACATGACACTTTCACTTCATCCTCGTGGCTTTGGGTTGGGTAATATTCTTGACAGTTTATATTACCTATGGTCTATCATACCATCAATCACTTCGGTTTTGGGTCAATGCAGCCAATCCATTTAGTGTTGCCAATATGTTCAAGAGAAGTCATCTAGTAGTTCCTCATCTTCTGAAATACTCATAAAGCTTCAGTTTCATGACCATCATCCCTGAACATTGCTTCATCAAGTCACTCTCCAAAATAATTACTCCCATTTCATGTCGTATCTACGAAGAGTCACTTCCTGTCGACATCAGCTCATCATCTAGGAAGTTGAATTAGAAACATATTTCCAGTGCCTTGGAAGTTGCTTACATCAATGATAGGTTTCTTGCTTCCGGCGATAGGTTGACATCACAAACCTTCAACCGAAATATTTTTTTTGGTGTTCGACATCAAATCATGTATTCACACCTTTCAAGTTGTACTGCAGTACCTTGAGAACCATTAACATCAACTATGGCTTCTCTCACGCCTATTAACGACTTACATCATTAGCTGGTAATCAGATGATGTCTTCCCATTTTTTACTTAAGATCACATATTCACATGGTCATACTTGTACTTGAATGGTCAAGTAAATGAGATAGAATACCCCAGTTCTAGTTTCATCCATCCGAGCTGCGATTTTAGGAATTGTACCACATCATCCGTACGATGGCTTTACATACATATGGTCATTCTATCATGGGCCTATATCTGTAGGCATGTCTATATTTGTAGACGAATTTTTGATTTATGTGCGTGTTATGATAGTTTATGTGTTGAGCATGGGTGTGCCTCCCTCAAAAATTTATGTCCAAGATGTAAAAGATATCATGATGTAATGTATTGCAAATTTATGCAAGCCACCGTCTGCTTCAGATCCTACTCATATCACCGTAAAGCATCTCATACAAATATTATCATTATTTTGACTTCATGCTTTAGGGGGAAACTGTTATAGGTCATTTGGGCATCATCATTAAGACAAGTATGAACAGGGTCTATCATCCCCTAATTTAGTTGCTACATGCCCTAGAGAAGTCATTCCACTGATGGATTTAATTCATGATAGTTTCAATGTTTGAGGTATAGTTAAAATGACCCATTGAATCATCAACGCTCCTTTGAATGGGCCTAAGTGAATTGCAAAGCACTTACCCCTGTGTAAGGGTGCTCTGCAAAGCACTTCCTGACACTTAAGGGTGTGTTGGTCTCCTAGGAGTGAAATCATCATTGTTCTGGGAATCTCCACATGTCCAGTGCATTCTAGAAGAGCTCATAGGTGTCATACTTCGAATACATGTGTTCATCCATCACCATTGAACTTGGAAACATGTCTCATCTATTATTAGAAAGCCATTCAATAACCATTTATTGAGAAACTACCTACAATTTCCCTATAAATTGAGCACTCATCTAAGTGCAATGGGGGAAGAAATTTGTCTAGTGTTATGTTGTTGGGTTCTCAATTCTTGGAGAGTTGAAGTACTATGATGCTGCTATATTGATGCTTGGTGTGACAAGGACGAGATGAAGTTGGAGTAGGTTGACAATGAACTGATTGACTGGTTGTAATATATTCCTCCTAATACTGCAATAAAGATATTTATTCTTTCTCTCATATATGTGATTATATTTTGTGAATGTATTCTCAATATGTGAATGTATTTTTAGATTTAATCACGTTAATATAGTTATGATAGATAGATATTGTATATTTATATCGTCGTTTGTTGTCTTCTAGTTTTGATTGTAGGTATTGATCTGGCAAGTTTAGTTATACCGAGAGCGAAAAAAGTGATGAAAGAAGAAGAACGAGAGCGAAGGATCACAAGTAAGTCTCTTCATCTTCTGTTTGTCTTAGAGAGAAAAGAATTTTCCTTTCCTCTGTTTTTCTGAGTGAAGAAACACCACACTCAGGGAAGAATAGTCTATCCGTAGATTAGAATTCCTCATAATAGTAACCATTCAAAACCAATCTTATAGATTGAAGGCTAGCCCATTCAATCCAGAGAGGGCTCTCTCTGATAGTATAATCACTAGATTTAGTAATTGAATATACAGTTACAAAGTGGCTAGATCTCTAGTTGAGTTGTGTTTATGTATGGTTTGGTTGGGCATGACATCATAAGACATTTCATTCAAATGATATTACAAAGGATGAAATAGTAAAACACATATAGAAAATACAGACTAAGAGATACTAGCACATGAATATTTGTATTCATGATCAAAATCTACCGATCTTGGAAAACTGTAAATGAATAAAGTCTTCAACACATAGACACCAACTATATTTTGTTCAAAAACCAACCCTTGGTCCTCCTTTCACATATAATTTATAGAAATAATACATAGGTTTCAGATCCACATTCTATGGAAAGTGTTAATTATAATAGTCCTCAATATCCAAAATAAATGGATCTGAAAACCTCTTGACCCAACTTTAGTAAGTTGTTTGAAATAATGAAGGATATGGTTAGATATTATCCCCATGTCAAATTGATGAGGTGGCTCATCAATAGTTGTCTATGAGTTTATTTAGTCTGGAAAATTCTTGAAACCATGACACATGTTTCATAGGAGGAAACACTGAAACATATATAAAATACAGAATAAGAGATACTAGCACCTGAATCTTTGTATTAATGATCAAAATCTATCGATCTTGGAAAACTATAAATGAAAAAATCCTTCAACACACAGACAACAACTATATTTTATTAAAAAACCAACCCTTTTTATTCCTTTTACATATAATTTATAGAAATACTACATAGGTTTTAGATCCACAATTTGTTGAAAGTATTAATTATAGTAATCCTCAAGATCCAAAATAAATGGACCTAAAAACCTCTTGACCAATATTTCGCAAGTTGTTTGAAATAATCAAGGATATGGTTAGATATGATCCCCATGTCAAATTGATGAGGTGGCTCATCAATAGTTGTCTAAGAGTTTATTTTTAGAAAACAAAAAATCTGGAAAATTCCTGAAAATTTGTAATATTTCGTGTAGAAATAAACAACAATATAAAGCAAAATGAACAAGGATTCACAAAAAATAGAGGGACATCACATAAAAAATGAAAAATATGGAGAACTTTGAGCCATTTTATTATATAACTGAAAGGTATAATGAGTACAAAGGTGATCAAAATGATGGCACCTTGGCTTGCACAAGGTAAGCTGGAAATACTCTCAGAAATGCTCAAGGAATTGTTTCTCTATCAAGGACCGCGTTATCTCCAAAATGTTGTTGCTACTACTACTAGAATAGGATGGATATGTGGGGTTGTTTCCCTGATTAGAAAAATATGAAACTATGGGAATGAACTCTCCTACAAATACCCAGAAAAGCCCAGAAAGGGATTCCAAAATGGATGACACTGGAATTTGACCTCCCTTGAGGAATAACGCTATCCTAGTGAAATACGCTGGACCTGAATGATCCTCTGTAAATAGAAGACTCCTCCTATACCAAAATGATGCAATAGTGAATGGTTGATCCCTTCTCACTATCTCAAGTTAAATACCCTGATGAATCCTCACTCCCGGAACTTCCTCCTCCAAGAACTACACGATCTCTCCCTGGGACTGCGTTGTCCAAGAAAGTGCATAATCCCTGGCTGAAGATGCTATGGCTCCCTCCTGAAAATTGATAGGTGGAACTCCTCACCCGAGCAGGCACTCGAAGTCCCCTGGGGCTGAGGTTAGGATCTCCGATCAGAGACACCCGATGTGCTGAATAACACTGGCAGACTTAGCTCAACAAAAAAGCGTGCTCAATGTCAAAAGAAAGAAATCATAGATGCTTAATCGAATCCCAGAATGAGGAGCTCCTCTCCCTTTTATGCTTGAGAGCCTTGCTCTCACCCAAGCCCCACTAAACTACGTTGTCCCTTCTTGGCCACGTTGTCCCCACTCAACTGCGTTGTCCCTCCTTGGCCACGTTGCCCCCACTCAAATTCATTGTCATGGGCCCACACTATCCATGCTGCCCCTTCCCTCACGCTGTCACTAGGCTCTCATGGGCCCCACGCTATCATCTGATATTTTCCTAAGTAACTTTAGGAAGACTTTATTTCCTAAGTGTGGGTTATGGGTCCCATCACTTCTTTTATTTCCGGCCAACATTAGGATTTGCCAAAATTAATCAAAAAATAATATTCCAATTAGTTGCATGCTGATTTAAGAATATTACAATCCTCCCCTCCCAAATTTTGCTTGTCCTCAAGAAACTGCAATTATAGAATTGAAGACCCTCCTCTCCTCCTCCTGTAGCATCATATGATAAGTCCCTCCAATGAACAGGATTCTCTCTCATCAATATGTCCCCAAGTTACTCCTCCCAAGTGTATAAGTAAGCCTTTGGTGATAAATCCAAATGGCTCTCATCATGAAAAGGTGGGATCTCCATAGAGGCAACTATATGTTGTCTAGAGGCCTTCTTGAGGCATGGAATCAGAAAAATATTGGGATCCTTCATTCCCATGTGAAGCTCCCATCCCCAAGCTATCATCCATACAAAATGAATCACCCTCCAGAATGGTTATTCATGGAAAAACTCCTCCCAAATGCTCATGAGAGGCACCTCCTAAGTGCTCAAGTTAACCATATGGCTCACCTCATATGGAAACAAGAGGCCAAATGTAGCAATCATGGATTGTCCAATGTTCTCCCTGAAGTATGAGGCATATGAAATGGGGAGAATATCTTCTCTAATGGGCACACCCAATCAATTTATCATCTGTCCAATCATGCCCACAGCAATGATAAGTACATCATCAACATATGGGATCATAATCAGAGTCATACTAGCTGCCATGTGTAATACCGTAGAAGGAAAATGGTCCCTCAAGTGCAACCAATGCAATTTGACTCCTAAATACATAAAAATATGTCATGATGAGTGGTTTCCCAACCACTTTCTTGCTGCCCCAATATTCTCACATGCTTGGAGAAGTTGCATGATGTGGGGTGAAAATTGAGCACACCCCGAATAAGACATAATCTCCATAAAATATCCTAGGGAGTGGCTATCATCATCACTGGTTATGGCCCCAAGTGGACCATGAAGTCTATAAGAAAGAGTGCCCCTCCTTGGATCAATGGCCTACACATGAATGGTAAGGAAATAAAAATACATAATAATTGAATCGTGATGTACATAAATACAACCTTTACCATGTACTTTGTTCAAGCTAGTGAAGTGGCTCATATATGGGCCTCTTCTAATTCCCAATGAGAAAGGAAGTGGTTGTGATAACTCTACCAGAGAGTTATGTCTCTCCTCAAACTCTAAACAATCCATGCATCTCCTCATATGATGGTGCATCTCTCCTTTGAAGCCTTCCAAAATGAATCCCTCTAGGATAATACAGTATGCTCTTATGAAACCAGTGGGGCTAGAGAGAAAACCTTCATATGATGCATGTAGTAGCTTCTCCTTGAGCTTAGAGGATCTAGTCAAGAAGATCCTACTCTAAAAATAGATGACCCCATATCTTACTGAATATATCTCATTTGATAACTGGCCATCAAGAATCATGCATGAAAAGAGATCCTTGGATTATTCCACCAACAGTTGGGATCTCCAATAAGGATCAATACTCAATAATGACAGCGTTGCTAATCTACAATATAGAACACCTGCCATGTTTTTTCCCTCTTCTTTGACATCTCCCATGCTAAAGTTATACATCGGGATGTTGCAATCTTTCCTCTGCTGCTCATGCTCTAATGAAGGTTGAAGTTTTTGGAGGCTAGCCTTCCATGGGAAGCTATCACCCATCAAAAAATTTCTGAGTTTGGCCAATGTAATCATGAGTGGAAACCAACCTCTACCATGTGTGGAAGATCCCTCCCTATGGGGAAGTATATTCTGATTCTCCAAAGCCGTGGAGTGGTCTCCTTACACCATGATGGTTCCATCCATCCCTGAAACATCTTTTCTCAACACAAGATGCGTGGTGAGAGTGGGTAATACTGATATTGGGAGAATGTATCCCTCCTCCTTGAGCCTAGCCAAGACTCTCTGGACCATGTCAAGTCCTCCCAAGGTTCCCACTCCTCCTAGATCTATGAGTGGTGCAACCTGTTGTGAGACATCTCTCATCAATAACCAACACAACCATGCCTCTTACTTCTGCATGTCATCAGTGATATACATGGCATGGATCCTAGTAATGTGAGATGTTGGGTAGTATCTATACTCACCCAAAATTAACCAGCGCAACCATGCTTCTTGCTGCCCAGTATCATAGGTTTGTAGGAAGGTAGGAGACCTCCTACTTCTTATCCAGATCCATCCATCCCAATGTGGATGATGAATCCTGCCAAGATCAAACTTGGTATCCTCCCATTGTTGAATACTAACATCCTCCACGTGAATAGATTTTCACTCCATGAAATGTTGAAGTGCACCTCCATTGAGTTCTCTCCATGAGATCCTCTTCTCAACAATGGCCCTCCAAAACAAATAAGGTTCTGGATCTACTGCAGGTAGAAGTTTCTCTTTGAGTTGTGAGAGGCTCATTGAGAAAGAGTCATTTTGAAAGGGTAAAAGATTTCCCATCTCAAGATTTCTACCATCTATCATCCTCTTCTCCATCGCTTCATGAATGAATTTTCCATTTGATTGCTCCCATAAGGAATGGGTCCTCTTCTTCTCACTACTGCTCATTAACAACACTGTAGATCTACAAAGTGACGCATGTGTTGTCTCAAAGCAAGGCACAATGCTAAACTTACAACCAGCAATTGTACATAGGATCATACTCATCCTGCCTTTGGAAACTCTACATTTCAACTTGAAGGGTTGAATGTAGTTCATAAATGAAAAATTAGGATGGTTATTCATCTCTTCCTTGATTAGATCAAGGGTCCTCTGTGCAGTGATATGATGCTGCAATCCAAATCAACATGTTTTTCTAACCTGTGGTCATGCAATAGCCCTGATGGCATGTCCCCATAAGTTTCAATAAGAGGTATTGAAACAATATGAGATGAAATTGGTTGCATACCTTGGATCAACTGATGTGTGGGAACCTCTTGCAAGATCTTAATAGTTCCTCCAACCGGGAAAATTGTGTCTCCAACTGCTAGTAAGAGTGATGGATGCTCTTCTATCAATGTAATAGCGTTGGTATATGTCTCCTCCTCATCATGCATCTCATGAGTAATGCATGGGGCTCCAAATGTCAAGAACTCAAGACCATCTTGCAAAGATGCAAGTGATCCTCCTCTTGATGTAAGTACATCTGCAGCTGGTGGTGGTAGAGACTCCTCCTCCTGAGTGATAATGAGGACACCTTCTTTTAGATATTCATGTAATATCTCCTTGGTGATGGGAGATGTCACTATGTGAGATGTCTCTGGTTTCTTTCTACCATACCTCTTCTTCAGTTTTTGAATAAAATCTGCATAAATAGATACATTTATATGGGACAAGTGACTGAACCACCAATCTCTTGCTTCACCATCTAGGTGCAGTGCTACAAACTCCACAACCTCTCTTTCTGATATAGGATATTTCAGAAAGAAGGTAGCCAATTCTTCCCTCCAAGCCCTCAATGTGCTTGTGGAAGATCCATCAAATGTAGGTAAGAAGAACTTGGATCTCCTCTCTTCCTTGAGTTGCAGAAACTGTTGGAGAGAAATATTCCCCTTCAATGCTCTAAGTTGTGACATGTATTCAGACAGATATTCACTTAGGGTCTCATGCCCCAAGCCTTCATCATATTCAAACCAGTCCTCTTTCTCATCAAACAAAGTGGATCTAGTGGAATAACGTGAAGCTCTTTGCTTCTATGATCTTATTTGTTGTTGATAAGAAGTACTGGGACCTTCTTCTTTTTGAAACCTTTTTGGGGTTTATCTTTGCCTCTGGTCCATATTAAACCTCTACCCCATCTCCTCTATTCTCCTTGATAGCTCCTACATAGATTTTAGGAGGATTTCCCCAAACTCGCTTCCTTCATCTTTATCACTTGCCATCGGTCCTTGTACTTCCTCCCCCGGGAAGTAATATATGGTTTTCCTGTTGGTATCATAGACAATCTGCTCCACAGGCTGAGCCAAGTCTATGAGATCTGATACCACTGTAATATTCCGTGTAGAAATAAACAACAATATAAAGTGACATAAATTCCAAAGAGGGTGGGATCTCTGCTAGGAGATACCCGGTGTGCTGGATAACACTTGCAGACTTAGCTCAACAAAAAAGCATGCTCAATGTCAAAAGACAAAAATCATAGATGCATAATTGAATCCGAGAATGAGGAGCCTCCTCTCACTTTTATGCTTGAGATCCTTGCTGTCACCCGGGCCCCACTAAATTGTGTTGTCCCTCCTTGATCATGCTGTCCCCACTAACTGCGTTGTCCCTCCTTGACCACACCATCCCCACTCAACTACGTTGTCATGGGCCCACGGTGTCCACGCATCCCCTTCCCTCACGTTGTCACTAGGCTCTCATGTGCCCCACACTGTCATCTGATATTTGCCTAAGTAACTTTAGGGAGAATTTATTTCCTAAGTGTGGGTTATGGGTCCCATCACTTCTTTTATTTCCACCCAACATTAGAATTTTCCGAAATTAATCAAAAACTAATATTCCAATTAGCCGCATGCTGATTTAGGAATATTACAAAAATAGGGTCCAAAGATGTATTCAGGTCTTCCAAACCATGAAACCTGTTGCAAAACTGATGCTAACATTCTAGATATCCTCGAGCATTAGGGAAATAGGTTGCAATGAGGGTATTGGTTTCCGAGAGAAAGGCTGCTCCTTTTAAACGTGAATTGATTAGTACCAAGAAAGAGAGTACATTAGCTATGTTTTTGTGGTTGAAACATAGAGCATGGATGTTCAAACTACTGAAGTAGAAAGTGCATACCTTAATAAAATGAGCTGGACAGAAGAAGTGGAAGCCAAATTATTAACATCCTAAGCTACAATACAACATTAAGGATGAGTTGAAAATAAATGGTAAATTACTAGAGAAGATGCAAAAAGGGGTGTGCCCATTATATGATAATTGTCTTGATATAATGCATTATCCCTTTGAATATTCAACAATGCATGTTGGACAAGAGATGTTGGAAAATGTAGGGCCTACAACTTAGCCTCAAACTAATTTTTATCTAGTAGCACGTGCATTATTTCTCAAAGCTATGCTTACACATTATTTGGTTTATGGGTTTCATTAGTTGCAAGGTGTTTCTAGAATAAAAAAGACAGAGAGGCCTTTAAACTCTTTCGAAAAATGCAAAGGATGAACGTGCAGCCAAACCAACATACCTACGCCAGCATATTAAGTGCATGGAAACAACAATATCAGGAAGATTATGAAACAATTCTTAATGAATCATTATTGAATCCTTTCTATATATTCTCTTCAAAACTAGCAACTCAAATAACAAAAGAGAAACCTAGGCCCTTTATTCACTAGTGCTTCCCCAACAACACAAAGACAAACACCATTATTAAAATTAACAAAAAAAAAGAAAAGAAGTTGTCATAGATGCGCGTGAGGTTGATCATCTCCTATTAAAGTATTGGTTACATATGATGGGAAATTTTGATGAATCAGGGCTTGTTGTTGCGAACATCAACACAATTACCAATCAAACGAGAGCTTGATCGAGTTCTCATTTTTTTAGAGTCAGCAAGAAATCATCCAATTTTGAGAAGTGTTCATTTAGGATACACATCTTTTTTGGAACATATTTTCGACACTTTAAATTTTCTTAATGAACACATTTTTTTAAATCTTAGTGCTTTTCATGTTGATTTCGAAAAGCATTGATGCAACATCAACCATTTTTTTTTTTTTTGGCAGGGGGGGGTTATTTTTGACACACTAAATTTTCTGACGTATTAAGTATGGATACTTATTTTTAAATGTAGAAATTTTTGAAGTAGGCGTCTTCTTCTTCTTCCCTGAGATGTTTTTTTTCAAGGATTTTCAGGTTTGTGTTGTGTTTTTTGTAATGAAATCTTTATTTTTTTTACATAGTTAAGAAAATGTCAATATTTTAAAGTTAGGCATTTCTATATATTTATGTATTATTATGTGAAATGTGCGAAAATTGTGAATGATTTCGCCGAAATGTGTTTTAGTAGGGGCTCCGCAAAATTTTCCAGCCGACGGAAAGTTATACAAAAGTTCAGCCGAAATTTTGATTAAAAGTTTGGCCGAACTATTAACTCATTAGACATAACGAGTCGTCGACGCAAAACATAGTTCGGCCGAACTATTAATTCGTTAGACATAACGAGCCGTCGACGCAAAACATAGTTCGGCTACGCAAAAAGCAAACTCTTAATACGTTTCTGCAACTTTGGACTGATTAAACTCCATGAAAGGTTTTTAATTAACTGTCGGAACTAAGACAAGAATTTTTAGAATTGAATCTACTTTCAGGAAATATAAATTTTATGGAATTTCATAAACGTTTACTAATTTTAATTATTTTTCTAATAAAATGGGTGCAAAAAAATTTCGAGGGTCATTGTGATTCAGTGAAATCATAATTTTGTATCTCCCAAAATACATTGTAAAAAAAATTGAAAAAATTATGGGGCATGACATTGGTCCGTCGTCTCTAATGGGTAGCTTTTAGATTTTTAGTTTATAACTTATATGTTAATAAATTTGTTGCGTCGTGAAAAATATCTAAAATATGCATTTTTTTGTATTGGACCAGTTCAAAAAATTCTAGTAATTATGATATGCATCCATTGGCTTTGTAAATATGACGAAACCAAAGTAGACTCTGTCTAGATTGTTGTAACACATTTTGTTTTCTCAAAAACACAAATTTTCAATGAATACAACATTGCATCGTAACATGACTTCTTATGAATCCTTTGATTGTTAAGAGACACACACTCAAAGAAATGCTAAGTTGACATATCAAATCTGCATAAAAAATTTCAAAAAATAAGTAATAGAAAGCTAACAAAATTTCTGACAACTTTTATTTTTATCGCAAAATGAAATTCTACACAGAAAAATTGTTATAGTTTGCAGAAAGTTGAAGAACCAAAAAAAATGAAATTTTTTTCTCAAAAAAGGGCAAAAAGTGTAACCCAGCTTCACATTTTCATATAATTAATTAATATTTCAATTTACATCAAATAATTTTCACTAAAAACAATAATTTTAAACATTTGACAAAAAAATACACATTTCGAATATAAATATAATAAAAAAATACAAATTTTGAGATTTTTTTTTTCTAAAAATGATGTCAAATAAATTAATTTTATGGGAAAATTTTAACAATTTTTTTTTTAAATAACATTTTTTTATGAATTTTATGTCAAAAAGTAATAATATTCAAAGTTTAAAAAATAATAATAATGATTCACATAAAAATTAAAGTATGTGATTTTCAATGTCTTTGCACTCACCTAGTATTATTTGATATTGGGCATTCTTGATCCCATTCCAAATGTAATGATTAAGACAGGGATCAAGTTCAAAATTTTGAAGACGTTGCTTTCTCTGTCTTTCCAACTTAATTTTTTCAATAAAGGTTTTAAAGCTATTCAGTACCACATCTCCATCCTTCTTCGACATATTTAATGAAATAAAAGAATACATGTATAATTAATAAAATAAAATAGTTTATATATGAATAAAATGAGTATATAAATCAACATACCTTTTTGAATGGAAGATAAAAATCTTTTAGTGTTCTGTAGATCTTGAATTTGGGTAGTTGCATACAACATCATCCCAACTCTCTTCATTCAACATTTTAACCATTTGTTCTTGTATTTTCATATAAACCTTATGACTGAATAAATAAAGTAAAAATTTTTGATATAGTGATATGTATAGAAAATACTACCAACAATATTTTGTTATATTTAAAAGAAAATTATAATCCAAAAATAAGAAAAAAAAATTCAACAAACTTTCTTTTGAAACTCCTCACACATTTTATCCAATGATAATTCACCTGACTTCACACGAGTTAATATTGATTGCATAAGTTTGTCATAGGCCTCACTCCTTGCATTTCTCTCTAAGGTGTGATAGTCATATCCTCTAGAAGATTTTTTATTTTAGGATCTATCTTACCGCTGGTAAATATTAAGGGTTTAGAATTTTTAACCTTATAATTTTTTTATGGCAACACTCTCCCGCATTTTGAAAATACCATAAATCAAATCCCATATCTTCCCAATTCTAAAATCCAACTGGAAAAGGCTATCCATACCTCTGAATAATTCTGAACTTACTTTTCCACCTTTTTCTTTGATTTTTCCCCTCAATTTGATAAATTATTTCCATACAACGTTGCTTTCAAAATTTTAGAGTAACATTTTCCTTATCCCTGCCACAATTTTCTTCAAATTAATTATGAATAAATCTGACCCTTTAGATGAAATTCATATACATCTTATACTCATTATCTTTATTATGATGCCATGGCAATAATTTTTCTTCTGTATATGTTAAACCAACATAAATGATACATTTCACTGTTTCAAAAAGCGAGTTATTTGGATGTTCCTCCATCAATTGTCTTCTAGCCGATGTAGAATGGTTCCTCCCAATTACATAATATTTGTATTCAAAACATCTTGACCTATCAAATTCCTCTTTGTTGGGAACTTCAATTGGATCAACAAGAACCACATAATCAACCACATATGCATATGCATGGTACCTAATCAATGTTTTCAAGTTATGAACATGCAAGTGGTGTGGCTTTCTAATTTGATATTTAGATTGTCCTTGATTTGACTTATAGAATTGTATGACATTAAGCTGAAATGTATGACCACCATCAACCAAGTTTATCTTTGTCAACTGATTTCAAGTGACATTTTGTTTTGTTTTAATAATTATATCCTCTAAATCAACACTTGGTGTTATGATTCCACTGTTGCTTTAGAGCTTTCACTATGATCTTCATTGGTACCCATGATCTTTTCAAAATGACCAAGCTTTGATTTCTTCCTCCTATTAGTTAACATATTTTCTTCCAAATAAAAAATATGCTCATCATCAACTAGAAAAGAGTCACCTGTGGGCATTTTTTTTTGTATTTGATAGCTTTTCTCCTTTTCAACAAGAGTTCTAATCTCATTGTCATTAATGACAACATATTCTTCGGATTCAGATTCCACAACTTCAAAAGTAACATATCTAGCTTTACTATATTGATGCATTTTAACCATACTTTCATGGTCCCCTATATGTACTCTTGTAGTTTTAGGAACTATTGTTTTTTGCTTCTTTCTCCAAATTTATTTTATTATCTCAGTGTGGAAACTATTGATCACATCCATAATATTTGGCTCTGTATAATAATTCCCTCCAACGTAATTGAAAGAATCTTCGCAAAATCCTATCAAAAGCATTATAATATGTCAATAATAAATAAGTTATAAAAGATATAATGATATTTACAATAATGCATAACACATAAATATAAATAAGAAAACTTACAATGTTATTTGTAATATCGATTGTGATTGCATTACAAATATTTGTAGAATATTCTTACGTGTCATATTTGAACTTTAAGAAATGATATCTTACCTTCTCACATGTCTTGGGATATTTTACAAGAACATAAACAATATATGTCTTCGACACCAAACATATGTCTCATACTTTGCCCATCACGTCATAATTTTCACCATATTCAATCCGACCACAATATAGATATATTTATACACCTTTGTTTCTTTGTCTATCTTTAACATTCCATGTAAATTTCATTTTAATTTTTTGTCATGCTATCTTCCATTCTCAAGCAATCTTCGATGAATTTGAGGGGTTAGTTGCTTGAATTTTACCATGTGTCTTAGCTTGTTTCTTTTCAACAATATTCAGAGGGTCCAACTACTACTTTAGATGTTGTAATTTCTGGCCTTGATTCATAAATATTCACATATATACCTTCTTTGATTCCATTTTCCTAATAAAAAATAAAAAATATAAGTTTATATTTTATTATCATAGGAAATTCTACTATAGTTATATTAAAAAATAAATATAAATTCTTTATACCATGAATTTAAAAAAAATTGATTATGTTAGTATTTTTTTTTTAAGTAAATTTAACAAGAAAACATTATAATGTCCAAGAAACTGCAAAGGAAATATAATCAGAACATAGCAAAAAATTAAAACAAAAACAAAAACTTGAAATACAAAAACATAAAACTATAATAAAAAAACATTAATATAAATTAAAATTAAAAACTAACAAATAAAAATTAAACAATTTAAAAAATAAAAAATATAAATATAAAACTATAAGATAACGTTATAAAATAAAATAAAATAAATATATTAACTACATGTTAATTAAAAAAAAAAAAAAACTCCAATCACCAATCGACGCCAAGGATGCGGGTGGGCATTGTGCCACCTACCAGAAGCTGCGGGCGGTAAGCAACCCATGACAGGTGGCACAACTCCTGGCCATAGTCGTGTGACACCTGGAAGGTGGAAGGCCAATTCATAGAATCAACACTCCACCGGTCAAAGGTCATGTGATCGTAGATGACTAGCACGAGGGTGCTCACATCACTCGCCCATGGCTATGCAACCCAAGATAAGGGGAGGGACGATTCCAGGAACCGACCTAGCACCTGTTAGGGGCTGCATGGTCGCGGGTGGGTACCCTGCCAAAATCAACTTTCTGCCTACTGGGGGCCATAATGTTGCAGGCAGACGCTCAACACCTCTGCCTGCAGGGGAAAATGTGAAGGTAGGCGGGGGGGTGGTGAGCACCTTCGCAATTGCCGCTCATGCCTCTACGACCCATGAGAGGCAGAGGGCTGATTCCTAAAATCGACCCTTCACATGCTAGGGGCCGTAAGGTTGCAAGTAGCACTCTGTTGGTGTAGGCTAACGATTTTTTTCAATTTTTTAAAAAAATATTTTATTATAATGTTTCAATGATTTCACAAATTTTGAATTTATGAATTGAGCTCCCCCCTAGAATGAATAAAAGGAATTAAAAAAAAAAGTTTTTTTTTTTTAAGAAATTTAAAACTGGTTTTTCCATTTCAAAGCCCTAAAATATGGTGTTTCTTATTTTTTCTCCTAAAAATCCTACAAATATGAGTTTTTTATTGGTATTTTACCCTATAAAAATCTAAAAAATGAGATATTTTTATGTGGTTTTCTCCCTAAAATATGGTATTATAAAAGAAAAATTCTTCGAAAGAAAGAAAAAAGTAAAAAAAAAACTTCAACATAAAAACAATAAAACAACATATATTCCCTAAATTCCTCCTTAAATGGTCAAAATATAAGGAAATCTAGATTTGAAAAATAATATAACAACATATTTTCCCCAAATTCCTTCTTAAATGGTCAAAATAGAAGGAAAATTAACCTTTGAAATGAAAAAGTTTCCTATTGAATGTCTTCTCGATGACACGTAGCTCCTCTGCAAAATCGCTCAAAGATTTTTAATGACTACTCCAGAAGATTTGATGTGATGTGAGGAATAGAAATAATGAAAGTTATTATATAGTGAAGATTGTGGGATCACTTCAATGTCTCTTGAATGTGAGATTAAAATTAAAATTAAGAAAAAATAATATATAGCTAATTATAGGTTTAGGTTAAATTTTGTTCAATATGGGATAAAAAATAAAATATAAATTATAAAAATTAACTTAATTACCTAGTCAATGTTAGATAATTTAAGTAAAATATTTATCTTATTTTTGAAGGAAATTTTTAAAAGATCATTAGTGCAGAAAATTTGAATAGAAAGTAGGTCAAATTTTTCAAGACATAATTTTAGTAGAATGTTTTCAAATAAATTTTGGAGGGAAACATTACAAATGAAATTTTTGGAGGAAATTTGTTTAGTCGAAAGTTTTTTGGGGGAACTTTGGAGTGTTTTTTTTCGAGTGAAATTTTTGAGAGTAAACTTTGGAAGGAAATTTTTATTCTCTAAGTTATAAATTATCGAGACAGAGTGCATTTGTATAGTGGGAGAGAAATTTCTTGCTCGACCATAAGGGAGAGGTGCCATAGGGCCTAAAGACCATAAGGATGCGTAAGTAAGCTCGACCATAATGGAGAGGGAGAGGGAGAGGATCATTTAACATCTTCTATGAAAGGTCATGGATTATTCTGATAGTGAAGCTTCTCTTTCTGCAGCATCAAAATATTCCTCACCTAACAACTCTATTCATATTGATGAATATAATAGGAATTATTTCACTTTGAATAGAGAGTCAAATTTTCCAATTATTCCCAATCCTGAGGATTATGAGAGCACCACTTATGAAGGGGAGGATGGAAAATTTTCTCCAAATGATAATTTTAGAGGCACATATGAGGTTAATGCATTTTCTCCAAGTCAATAATTCAAAGATGTTCATGTCAATGATGAATTTCCTCCAAGTGAGGATGTAAAATGTGCAAATGAGAATGGTGAAGGATTTCCTCCAAGAAATTATTTGAAAGGAACGAAAGATGATGATAAATTTCCTCCAAGTGAGGATTTCAAAAGCACATATGATGACAGTGAAGGATTTACTCCCGGAAAATATTTGAAAAGAATAAACGATGATGATGAATTTCCTCCAAGTGAGGAATTAAAAAGCACAACCGATGATGGTGAAGGATTTCCTCCCATAAATTATTTGAAAGGAAGGAATGATGATGATGAATTTCCTCTAAGCAAGGATTTCAAAAGCACAAATGATGATGGTGAATAATTTCCTCCAAGTAATGATTTGAAAGGCATAAATGATGATGATGAATTTCCTCCAAGCGAGGGTTTCAAAAGAAGTGATGATGATGATGGATTTCCTTTGAGTGAGGATTAAAAAAGCACAAATGATGATGGTGAAGGATTTCCTCTGAGTGAGGGTTTCAATAGAAGAAATGAGGATGGTGAATAATTTCCTTTGAGCGAAGATTTCAAAAGAACCTATGATAATGATCATGGATTTCCTCCAATCTAGGATTTTAGAAAACATAGATGAGGATGATGAAGTATTCCCTCCAAACAAGGATTTCAAAGGCACAAACGATGATGACAAATTTCCTCCAAGCAAGGATTTCAAAAGCACAAACGATGATGGTGAAGGATTTCCTCCAAGTGAGGATTTCAATGGAAGAAATGAGGATGATGAAGTATTTCCCATGAGTGAAAAGCACTGATGATGATGATGATTAATTTCCTCCAAGAGAGGATTTAAAATGGAAAAAATATGATGGTGAAGGATTTCCTCCGAGTGAGGATTTCAATGGAAGAAATGAGGATGGTGAAGAATTTTCCCTGAGAAAGGATTTCAAAATCACTGATGATGATGATGATGGATTTCCTTCGAGCAAGGATTAAAAATCATAGATGATGATGGTGAATCATTTCCTCTTATTCAGGATTTCAATGGAAGAAATGATTATGGTGAAGAGTTCCCTCGAGAAAATATTTCAAAAGCACCAATGACGATGATGGATTTCCTTTTAGCTAGGATTATAAAAGCACAAATGATGATGGTGAAGGATTTCCTCTGAGTGAGGATTTCAATGGAAGAGATGAGGATGATGAATAATTTAATCCAAGCAAGGATTTCAAAAGCACAGATGAAGATGGTGAATAATTTCCTCCAAACGAGGATTTCAAAATCATAGATGATGATAGTGAAGAAATTCCTACAATTGAGGATGGTAATGAATATCATCCAAGTAATGATGGTGTTGAATTTCCTAAATATGTTCAGAATGATCATAGTGAGGATAATATTCCTCCCAATGATGATGAAAATTCTTAGAGAGAGGATATTGAAATTATGGAGATGTTGCAAGAAAATATTGTATCTAGGATTAGGAGTGGACCTTTTCATATCGATCCAAGATATTTCAATTATACAAGGTATAGGAAATAAGCTCACGAGAAGAAATTATATCAGTGACCTTATTTTAAGTGAATGTTGTCAAAAGGATTTCTTGAAACATATGGATTTCAAGTTTGCGTTAGAGAAAAGGAAGAAATATTTGTTAATGAATAAAGGCATGCAAAATTCACATTTAGTGGGGTGCATGAAATCTAGATTAGCAGGTTATGATTATCATATTGAGAATTATCACTCTGTAGAAAGGCTTTCAAAATGCTTTATTCAACTAGTAATTTTCATCTATCAAGAATCCAAGCAAGATTAGGAAAAGATCCCTCATTTTATTCCAAAATACATTATAGATGAGAGATTGGGCCATTAGAAAATACTAAAATTTCATGGATGCAAGGCTTCTGTTCAAAGCATGGAGAATGCATCCTAAATAAAGACACAATACATATTATAGATAATTTCTCAAGATGATAAATCTACATCTTATACAAATATTATGCAGAAGGTGCTAAAGGATATAGTAATTTTATTACATATTCATATTTTATGAGGATATGGAGGAAATAATTAAATAATTTATGTATTCCTAAGAAGACAAGGATGGGGGTTTGTAGTATGTGTGCTTCTCTTAAATAAAAAGGGGATTAATTTCAAGGAGTAGAAAGAGGTATGCATTCATAACATTTAAAAAAAAAAATGGATAGCTATCAACTATGAAAATGAATTTATTAATAGGTTTCTTTAATGTTATGTGCATATTCCATTGTCAAAGCACTTCAAGAGCATCACAATTAGAAGACAAGTGAAAGGAAATTTTTTTATAAGCATCGGAAGAAGTATTATGATAATCCAAATAAATATTTGGATTTGATAATTGATGGTATGGACCAAAAGAAAAAACTCATACCACATTTTGTTTGCACACCAAAAACAAAAAATAAAAGAGGAAAATTTTATTCAGTTTCACTTGGTCAGTTGTATGGTCTTTAATGGGAAAATGTGTCCAAGGGTTTACTTCATAGCTCCAAATATTCATAATTATGCAAATTTTACCATAACCATAGTTCATGATGTGATTCCTCATTGGTTTGGTAATATTCTTGAAGTTTTGTATATGAAATTAGACAACAATAGTCATCAAAACAGAAATCAAATTGTCTATGGATATCTAATCATGCTTGTTAAACTGGGATTTTTTCAAAATATAAAGGTTGGTTTCCTTCTTATTGGACACACTCATAACCATATTGATAATATGTTTGAATTCTTTTTCAGTAACATTGAGGAGGAAGGATATTGGGAGCATGCCAGAATTAATTGAATGTATTAAGAAATCATACATTCCAGAGCCTATTTTTCAAGTGTTGGAAGAAACTATTGACATGTGAAGGTTTATTCTGGGATCAAATAGTGAGGAGAAATGCATTAAAAAAATTAATGACATTAGATTCCAACATCAATTTCGTATCAAAAAAATTGATGGGAAAACACTTATATGGGGCAAGAAGTATTCAACTACTGCAGAATGGGGATCGTCATCAGGTTTAGCATTTTTGAATTTAATTCCAAATCATCCAATATTTGCATCAAATATATTGTTATTACAATCATTTGTTGACAAAGGCATAAGAGAGATATAAATTATTTTTAATAATTGGAAGAAATTAAAAAGTATATTAGAGATACATATGAGTACTTTGATGTATTTGATTCAGTATGGTGGGATTCTTTTTTCAATAATCAAAGTGATATCATTTCAAGATCAAGAAATGAAGATATAATTTTGAAGTCCCCATTTATTTGGCCACAAAATATGCCAAATGAACATGAGGAAAGAAACATTATTGAACAACAACAATCTCAAGGTATTATTAATTCTTCATAGGTAGATGAAAGAGAAATGTATAGTGGTTCTAGAAGGACACATGCATAATGTGAAGCCATGGAAGTCCTTTACAGGGGTTTTGTTCATATGTTATGGAGGGATGCATGATCACGGATATCCACATGACTATCCATTATGGGTTGCCAAGGTTATAAAGGTCATTAAAGAAAATGAAAATGTTACAATAGTTGAAGTACATAGGTATACCAAAAATACACACCTAGAGATGGTACAAGCCAAAGATGGTAGTTGATAAACAAATTAGTAGAAAGAGGAAAATAAAGAGTAAAAATATAAATCATCGCCTCACAAACCTCTTAAAATGGGAGGATGTTGACTTAATATTTTATTACTTCAATTTAACAAAGAGATGAACTCTTCGCTTAAGGACCATAGATATTTTGAAGAGGTTGCTACCAGAAGAAGCAGTGTTAAGATGGGATTCTGTTGAAACCCAATCGTAGATCTAGAAGACTTTTGAAACCTAAAATGGTGGGCATGCATGTTGATTCAGATGGGGCAATAGTTAATCAAAGAGAAACATATGGGTTTTCATATACATCGAGTCATTCATCATAAGATGTTGTAATTTGTAATGGTGTGCCAGAACCTATGAGTGATTTTGAATAATTATCTAAGAAATTTTATGTAAATGATGTTTGCATGGTAACCTGAAATAAATATTTTAACTTGCATATGATCTTACAAGAAGTTATGAGTCATTTCTATGTTTGTTGGAATATATGTTCTAATTATGAAGATTTCATTTATTTAGAATATGCACAATGCAACAATAACTTTGAGAAATAATTTATGTGTGATTCAATCTATCAGTATCGATATTTTGATTAAAATTAAAAAACTATTAGAAATTAATGTTGAATTTTTAAATTATATAGTGATATTGTGATGATATTTTATTTTATTTTTATCATTCAACCATAGTTAAAAAAAAATATACAATTATAATGCTCCATTAAAAGGGGATACTTCATTTTGATGGTTGATTTTTAAGTTTTTGTTGCAACAAGATAAGTTGTGGTAGGCTAAGATTTGAAAAGAGCTATACTTTAGCCTTTAAAATAAAAATTACTCTTGGAATAATGATTCTTTTATTCAAGTGTTCATTTTAAATTTTTTTTAGTCATATAATTTTTCTGAATATAAAATATCATATTTAGACAAATTATATAATATTCCTAGTGATAGAATTTTAACACTTTTTAAAGATGTGATATTTTATCTTTAACATCATGCTCGAAAATTGTTGGAATTTGAACATTTTTCATAGTCCTTCTATTTTATCTTTTAACACCATTGTTAAAAAATGTTGAAAATGTATCCTGAAAAAAATATTGTTGTTCCAACATCAACACTTTTTTTAGGGTGTTTTTTTATCTTTTAAACTTTGGAGTTTGATTTCATTTTTAAAAAATATTGAAAATATACCCTTAAAAAAACCTCATTCCAACATTCACAATTTTCATTTTTGCATTGTTTTTCCATTTTTTTAGGGGTTTGTTTGGCTAGAGTTTTTGTTTTTAGGTCACAACTCTCATTTGATCGATAACTTTGTTCATCGAGAAATAAATGAATACCAGATCAAGGTGGGGTTTGATTGAAGAAATCGCTAAAGTCAAGGAGACCGAGCCAACACTACCATGGTCATCTCGAGGCCCAAGCACGCCTCCCCGTTAACTAGCACGAGGAAGAGGAAAGTAGCTCGGTCAATTGGGAAAAGTTGCAGGAGGCGTTGTAGAATAAATTAGGTGCTATTTCTTAATTTAATATAACCAAGAAAATGAATGTGTCAAACTAGTAAATGAGGAGAAATAGATGGAACAAAATAATCTTAGAGTTATTTGGCCTCAACTGTAGACCTGGTTGACTTCATTACATGTGGCTACAATGCATTGTGCATGTATTTCATTATCTGATGGATTGGATCTCAACAATCTCAAAATCCCATTGCTGGCAGCTCCAGTCAACGAAATCAGTTAGCTCTATTTTTTTTTTCAACATGTGGTCAAAATTTCTGAATGTTGGGTGCCTTGTTCCAGAAAATTTGGAGATCTATCACGAAAAATCCTCGAATGTATGATATTCACTACAATGTGTGTTATGTAAAAGTTTTTTTGTTGTAAATACAAATCCATTATGCTTGATATGAGCATGGATTCACTTTCCATCTATTAAGGATTTATTTTAAATGAAACCCTACAAGATAGAAACATATGTTGAAGAGTTTATGGATTTATTTGTGGTACGGAGAATGTGAATCACGCCCTGCAAATAGTCGCCCTGTTTCCTAGGTGTTGGGATATGACTGAGAAATGGTGTGTTTGTCTTAGTGTTGACTTGTATTTTACAAGTTTCTGTAGTGGCCAATCTATGCATCAGGTGAAATATGAAGCTAACAAGGAAGACCATTTCATAAGCTCATCATGGTCCTCAAAAGAAGGCTCCCATCCAGTGCTTTGCAGAAGCATCATCAATTCACTTGTCCCATCCATCATGAATATTTTAGCTATGAAAAATTGCTATTAATATTATTTTTAATAACTATAAAATTTATCTTAACTAGGTTATTAGTATGGAAATTGGTATCCTCCAACTCTTTTCTAGAGCTTTCCTTGTCAATTATTTAATGTTGAAAATGTCAGAATTTGAATGGGTGTAATTTTTTTTATTCACTCTGGCTTTTCAAATAATAAAATTAGCGGAGTTACAAGAGAGTCTCACAACTCTCCTTGCAACAATTTGGTAAGGATTCAATTGACAAATTTCACTCATCGCAACTATTCGATGATTTTTAACGTTTTACTGTTCGTGTTATTAGATTTTATTAGTTTTAATAAATTTTAAATAATGGATAGTTAATCATGATAATCATGTGTGTATACAACAAATACTCTCCCCATTGTGTCTCACATACACTTTTGTATGACATTGTCGTATACAAAACACATGTTCCACTTTTTTTTCAATGTTCCTTTCAATATGATTGACGTTGTGGGGACCAAAATGATTTGAACCTAAAAGAATTTATATAATAAAATAGATCTAAATCACTGAAACTTTACATTAATTTTATATTTTTTTCCAAATATTATTGTATATATGATAGATGTTATCCCTGATGTTTCCCCGTCCCATGGTTCAAAAATAATTGTACCCATACTACCCATACTCTAGTGAGTTGGGAATGGACAGAAAGCAAAAGTAAACACTGAGGATAATATAGGAAAACAAATAAGATAAGAACAATGAAAGAATCCAAAATGCACAAGTGTAGTCAAAAGAGAAAATCTATGCAGTTAAGGCAATTTCATCACTGCAGTGATCATGAAATAGTTCAACTTCAAGGGCCCTAGGTCCTAGAGCCCGTTGAACTCAGCTCTGATACCAAATGTAGAGACTGCAACTATAGCGTTATTTACCTACATATTTTTTTTAAAACTACATTACTTGCATAAAAATGTGAGTAAATCACAATTAAAGAATACAAGACACCATATATATATATATATATATATAATCTGTTAACAAGATAGACAGAGACAATCTTAAGATATTGCATTTCTAGGAATCAGACAAATTAAGAATTTCCCTTTGACATTCATTTATTTATGAACAATAAATATAATTGAATCACCTAATAAACTACACATTGATATGAAATACACACAATAGTTTAAGGTCAATTCATCCATAATTCAATTTTACAATGTAATGCAATACAATAAACATGTAATGGAAACTTATTTAACCCAAAGTACCGTTCACCGAAGGGATGGAGACTCGACTCGAATTTGCGATACTTGTGCTCCCTTATGGCTATACACGTAGGGGTGTGAAGGAAGTAGCATCCCTGGTTGAATGTCGTCGTCTAACCAATTGACCTCCCATGCTACTCCTTGGATACCCTTCTTCCCCATGGACCCCCGAGATGTAATGGGGTTTTAAGATAGTGGATAAATGATAGCTAGTGGAGGAGAGCACTTTTTTCTCAAGCGTATGCCTCTCAAAACAAAACCTCCACTATACCAAACTCACTATAGTCATATTCACTGTCAAACTAGCATTATCTAGTTCATCCAACAATAGGGAAAAAAGGTCCCCTCTCCCATAGCTTTCCCCTTCTTTTATAGGATGCTTCTTAGATAAAACTTAACACTTCATGCATAAATAATTATTTTTATTAATCCAAAAGTTTGATTATTCACCCACCCATGAGCCACCCTCTCAATAAGGCTCTCCAAAATTATTTACCCCCAACCACCTCCTAATTTAATTCAAATTGCCTCTTAGCTGGAAATCCTTATGTTGGCTCTTTTCACATGGAGGTTCTCTCATAAATTTAAATTTCTCCAATTTAACTTATTATTCCTTATTTTCATTCACCACCCTCTTTTCTTAATGAGGTTAAACTATTTTAGGATTAATCTTTCCAATTAACTCTTTTTCCCCACCCCCTCTTTTTCTTATTAAAACAATTATGCACATTATCTACTTAATATTTTGCAAACATGGGAAGGGTAGAGTTCTCAAGTGGTATAATATTTTTATTTCCTCCTTTTCTCTCTTTACCCCAAGTTTTATTCTTGATTTAAATACCTTGGTTCTAAAACCTTATTTACCATATTATGTGAATTAGTATGATTATCATATCTTAATTATATTTTTGTATTTTCTTTTTATGCCAAGGGTTCCAAATCAATATTTCCCTTCAAGAATTTCCCTTTGAAGTTCCAAGGGTGCCATGCCAATTAGTTTTTTCTTGATACTAAGGGTGCTAAGTTGGTCATGCCCTTCAAGAAATTACCTTGAAGATCTAAGGGTGCCACGCCACTTACCCTTCAAGCATCTAGTCACACTATGAGGGGAAAACTAGATGCGACGATGGAGACCACTAACATATCCTATGTTGCCCGCTATAGTGAGACTAATGGTGTTGGGGATCACAAAATCTACCTTAATGTGTGCCCCAAAATAAAATCCTCGTGAGTGACCCAACTCAGGGTTTGCCTCCACGACATCGTGATCTTCAAGGTGAAGATATCCCAACACCTTCCAACCCAAGTCATGGAGGGAGTGCTAGTGGGTGGGATTAGGGACACTATCCCACCCCTCCCATGAAGTTTCATTTACCTATACAACCCCATCACCCATGTGTGAGTTGTTCAAACAAGAAACTACCATGTGCCTGTAGGAAACTAGCATGTTGTTGATATTCAAAATAGTGTTTTAAATTGAGCTTTAAATTTTGAGACAACAATATGCAATTCAATCAAACGAGAGGTCACCAACTCATCATAGGCAATTCACTGGGGTAGTCTCCTGCCACACTCAATAATCATCAGTAACAATTGTTCACAATAATAGTCACCAATATACTCATGTATGTTAAATCATCATCATGACATAATCATAAACATCTTGTTAACCATTCAAGAAAATGTAAATTGAAAACCTAATGAATCCATCACATGGTTTAGACATAGTCATAAACACATCTATTATAGCTATTATTATCATAATGTCAAATGTGAAAATAGTTATTATCACATCCACAAATAGTAAAATTCAAATATCCAAATCCTCGACCTAAGGTCCTCAAAGGATAATGTATAAGCCCTAACGCCATACCAAGGCTAATGTCATATTAGAATTAGTCAACCAGAGCAAGGCACTACACATAGTTTGGTTGTAGTAAGTACAAGTTGGTCAAGTCATGGTGGCTAAGACAAAGTAGTTCTACACAATAAGAAATGAAAAAAGAAAAATTTTGACCAATACTCTTAGGTTTGTGACAATTTGTATCCTATTCCATTTAGCCACCATAACATTTAAAGCAATCATTCAAAAAGATATTGGAATTCCTAGAAAACCTACTCAATGTTTATTCCAAAGTTGTTGATATCCCTATATAGGCTACCACTTGTACTACATAATTTTTCTTGACCTTAAATTAACTATCTAGTAAGAATGTGAGCCTATGTAAAATTGTCAATAACCCTAAAATAAACATTCATACATTTTTTCTAGAAATTCCAATAAAATTTCAAATCATTACTTTGCATGCATAAATCACTAAGTAAGATGTAAATAGAATATTCTAAAAATAAAAATAAAATAGAATATAATTGTAATGTACGAACATAAACCTAAGTTTACAATCAAGTTTTAATATCTTACCTTCAAAAACCAAAAGGTTTAAGAAACCGGATGAACTTTCTAATGGCCCTAACTATAAATACTAAATACTATGTTTTCGGGGACACCATAGATATATGCTAAAACTGCCTTTCGAGTTTGAAATAAACATCATGGCCTTTGTAACAGCCTCAACTATAAATACTACATTTTCTAAAATACCACTATAAATACTACATTTTCTAAAATACCATTGATATACTGAAACTGCATTTTGAGTATAAAATATGACTTAACAATTATATTATTGGATCAAAAAATTATATATATATATATATATATATATATATATATATATATATATATATATATATATATAAAATAATATTAAAAAAATTAATCTTTGTAAAAATATAATTAATTTTTTTTTAAATTAATTTGTTAGAATTATAAATTTGAATGATAAAATTTATACAATCAAAATTTTAAAAATTTCTCAGAATGTTAGATATATTTTTACATAAACAAAAATATATTTTGAACCACAAATAAATTTGTATTCAAAATTTAAATCAAAATGAAATTTCTTGTCAAAAGCCTAAGCAACTTAAAAAAAACTTGGGCTCAACTCTATTATTCAACATGGGATGTAAAGATGATGAATGAGTGCTAAGACAATGCAGGAAAATTTGATAAGCTATTAATATTTCTGAAACTAGAGTTCTATTTATAGACTAGGTTAATGGATTAACATACACTACCCCCATACATTAATAGAATTATAGGTCCAAAAACATTAACATTAATGGTATTTATTCACTGTCACATATTTTAACAATAATTTCATTGAGTTAAAACTCGAGAAACATTAATGGTCTTTATTTACGGTCACATATTTTAACAATAATTTCTTACAAAGATGCTTTGAGGTCCAATCAAACTACCACGACAGCAGGCATCTTTATCTCTAATCGATTTTCGTCAATGTCATGTCCATTTTCATACCATGAATGAAACTTCCACGAGCAGGCAGCTTTATGTCCATTTCTACACTGAAGAGAAATTAATTCCTTTAATATTTAACATATCTAAAAGATAGAGAGGAAGAAGATTTCTGTCCAGCTGGACACATTGAGGACGATCACACTTTCCATTCAATCTCCAGGACTACACCCTCTTAGTTTTATTGATTATAACTCGACATGGCCTTCGGGATTTCACATTATTTGCTGTACATCTGTTTATTCATCCCCCGGATTTGGCCACGGAGCCGGCACTAGCCATGATGATTCCAATTTACGTTAAACCTCAGTAATTTTGACTAGTGACTAAACTCCGTAATTTGTCCCAATTACTACATCTCTATCAACACTATTCAGAGTAAGTATTTCGGGCCGACGGAGCTCGGTTTAAGTGAAAACCCAAGTTACCCAGAGTAAGTATTTTCTGGGCGACGGAGCTCGGTTTAACTGAAAACCCAAGTTACCCAACGTCAAAAATTATGCAAGAACTGGATATTCCAGCCGCGACAGATTCCGAAAGGCGCAATTGGTTTCCAATATATTTATATTTAGGTGTTGAGTGCGCATAGGAGAGGTTGAATTGTACAGTTCAATGGAATAATATGCCAAAGGACGAATAGTGAAACTGCATTTAAAAGAAGCATAGACCATTTGTTTCGAACATGCCAGCCCTGCCAAATTCCATGTGATCTGTAACCCATCGTTACGCTCTACGGGTTTGGCCAGGACCCGGTTGGTTAATGGGGGATCGCTTTCACGAATCTCCAAAAATCTGATCTTGAGATAATTACACTGTGGCTGTATATACCATGCATTTTGGTAAATATTCTGAAATAAATTTTGAGGCTGAGGCCTATATATTTCCATGCTTCTTCTGCCATGTAGCATTGTAGCGGAGATAAGCTGTTGTTTGATAATAATGGCTTGTTTAAGAATGCAGAGCTGTTTCTTCTTCATTCTGGCTTTTTGCTTCTGGGTATCTAATTGTGCAGAGTTCAATGATATCTTCGAGCCCAGCTGGGCGATTGACCATGTTATGTACGAGGGAGAGCTGTTGAAGCTCAAGCTCGACAATATTTCGAGTATTTCTTTGCAGGCATTCCCTATTCTTTCAAATATTGCAGTGCTGCTTTAATGGTTTAATAAAGCTTTTAAGTTCATGTGGTTGAATGTTCAGCGGCTGGGTTTGCTTCCAAGGCAACATATTTGTTTGGAAAAACAGGCGCACAGATTAAGCTCGTCCCCGTGACTCTACAGGCACAGTTACTGCTTTTTATGTAAGCTATTGCTGTTACGCTCCCTCTCCCACTACTCGATTTCAGTAACTACTCCCTGGATTTCTGGAACTCCTGCAGTCATTTCCTTAGACTATGGAAACCAATTGTAATTATTTCCTGAAATTACGGAAATTAATTGTAGTAAATTAATTTATTGTTGAGAGCTTTTGAAGTGGTTCATTACTCCCACTGAAGTTCTCATGATGGTTCATTACTCCCACTGAAGTTCTCTATCATGATCAGTGGAACATTTGACACATAGCCAACAGAAGCTTAATGGAAGCTTGGCTATAAACTCTTCTGTTTGGTCCCCAAGCACACTAACTCAAACTCCTTTAGTTTTTACACCATCTAGCTATGAGTGACCAGAGCTTGGAAGACTTTTCAGATTTTCTGCTTGTGTGAAATTTGTGTTAACTATTTGATGAGCTGGTATCATTGATGGGCATGCATAGACACAACAAATATGGTGGTAGAAAGTATGTCGAAGAAGAAACAACATGAAAAAAATGGATTATGTTAATCCTGCAGTAAACGTACATTTCAGCAAACATATCAGTTACAAAGATCAAATGTCAGTTAGCTAAAGCTGCATCCTGGCACTTGTTAGTCCATACCACTGGAAGAAATAACAGTATTCGGTGTGAAGCTTCCGATTGAATAAACAGTGTTGTCTGTTTTCGTTCCTTACAACTGAAGGAGCGTATTTGAGGCCGTGGGCTATCTATTTTCTGTTTGCATTTTCTATTCTGAAGTTTTCCAACCGTCCACTTTGCATGCAAGATATATTAGTGAAGATATTTTCGTCGCTGGAGCACTATACAGTCCTGCTTGTTGACCTGAAGCAGAGAGTATTGATCAAACTTATATTTATAAGTTTATGAAACCTGGCAAGTGGATTCTTGTTTTGTGGGTTTTACTTGATATTTCTGCTGGAAGCTTTACATAAGCCACCAATGGCTGGAGGTATTTAAGATTTACTGGGCAATTTTACTTTTTACTTTTCGATTCTTTTTTTTCTTCTTTTTTCTTCTTCTTCTTCTTCTTCTTTTTTTTTTCGCATTTTATAGAATCGATATTTAGCTCACATATGGTATCAAACCCAGGTTTATCTATGCCTTGGTAATTATAGACATAGTTTGGCTAAATGTTTTATTTTTTAAAATTTTCCGAATTAAAAAATTTATTTGGAAATATGTTTGCTCAATTTGTTGCATATAATATTTATTTAGTTTAATTATATGCAATTTGTAAAATATGCTCGTATTTAGTTTGCATGAATTTAATTATTTAAGCTTTAATTAAAACATGTTATTATGAATGAGTATACAAGACCTATGGTTAAATGTTATGCATGAATATTGTAGTTTTATTCATGCAAATTATCAGTTGATTTTATGAAAGTAATGTCTAGTGATCTATATAATTTTGATTGATTAGAGAATAGCCACAACATCTCTAATTAAATAAATTTATATATTATGATTGATTAGGATCACATAAAGAATATTTAGACATTAATTGTAATTAATTATATTAAATATAATAAATTTTATCCCACAGGAATTTTTGTTATATTTAAGTAATTAATCAGGATAAAATATTCATAACTTACCTACAGGAGTTATGAATTAATAGTTTTATCATAAAGTTCAAAAGAATAATTGAATCTGCTTGAATTAAAAATTTGGTCCACAGACAATTTTTACATTATTAGATTCAATTTTAAAGCATGATTTACATTGGTAAAGCATGAAATTTTATTTATGCCTCAATTTTAACATAAGCATGTTATTTTTAATTATATGCAGTTGTACAACCTGCAAATTTCTCTGAAATTCGTATTGATATCCTTGAACTTAGGGGAGATAACTATAAGGTCTGGAAGGAGAGAGTTCTCCTTCATTTGGGGTGGATGGACATAGACTATGCTATTAGGAAAGACAAACCACTGACACTCAATAATACCAGCACTACAGCGAACATCACGCTTTATGAACGATGGGAATGATCTAATCGTCTAAGCGTGATGTTCATTAAGACTAAAATTTCAGCTGGTATTCGTGGTTCCGTTGAACAACATGAAAAGGCTTGAGACTTGCTGAAAGCCATTGATGATCAATTCGTCACTTCAGACAAGGCACTAGCAAACACCCTAATTATGAAGTTCTCATCCCTAAGGCTCACCAGTGTAAAAGGTGTGCACGAGCACATCATGCAAATGACAGGCACTGCGGCTCAATTGAAGAAACTCGAGGTTGAAATATCAGAGTCTTTCCTGGTGCACTACATCCTGAACACCCTTCCACACCAATACGGACCCTTCAAAATCTCATACAACACACATAAGGATAAATGGTCAATTAATGAACTTATGACCATGCGTGTTCAAGAGGAAGAGAGACTGGTGATGGAAATGGGAGAAAGTACAATGCTGGCAATGCGAGGAAAGGGCAAATCTCAAGCCAATCGGAAAGGGAAAGGTAAAATACCTCCCCAAGCCGATATCAAGAAGGATTCCAAGTGTTTCTTCCATAAAAAGAAGGGACACATGAAGAAGGAATGCGCCAAATTTTAGAAATGGCTTGCAAACAAACGTAATCCAATATCAATTGTTTGTTATGAATCGAATATGGTTAATGTCAATACTAACACCTGGTGGATTGATTTTGGATCAACAATTCACATTTCAAATTCCTTGTAGGGTTTGCAAAACCTAAGGAATCCAGTGGGAAGTGAGCAAAACATCTTATCAGGAAACAAGATGGGCTCGTATGTGGAGGCTATGGGAACATGCTATTCAAATTTAAGTAGTGGCTTTGTTTTAGAATTAGAAAAGACCTTTTATGTGCCAAGTTTTTCTAGAAACTTGATTTCAGTTTCAAGGCTTGTACCTTTTGGATATTCCTTTAACTTTTCAGAAACATCCTTTAGTTTATTTTATAAATCTGATTATGTTGGGAATGGTATTCTATCTAATGGTTTTTACTGCATTAATTTACAAAAAAAATTCACTAATGATTCAATGCATATTCACACTGGCACTAAAAGATGTGTTATTAATGAAAATTCCTCTAAATATGGCACTGGAGACTAGGTCATATCTCCATAGAAAGAATTAAAAGATTGGTAAATGAAGGGGTACTTAATACTCTATATTTTACTGATTTTGAGACTTGTGTGGACTGCATAAAGAGAAAGCAGACCAACAAGTCAAAGAAGGTGTCAATAGGAGTTCGGACATATTAGAGATCATACATACTGATATATGTAGTCCAGACATGGACTCACATGGTCAGAGATACTTTATCTCTTTTATAGATGATTACTCATGATATATGTATCTCTACATGCTTCATAAAAAGAGCGAAGCATTAGATGCCTTTAAGATATTTAAGGCTGAAGTAGAGAATCAATGCAGCAAGCAAATTAAGATCGTGAGATTAGATAGAGGTGGAGAATATTATGGTAGACACACAGAAGATGGACAAGCACCTAGGCCATTCGCAAAATTTCTTCAAGAACACGGGATTGTTGCCCAATACACCATGCTTGGTTCACCTGACCAGAATGGTGTAGCAGAAAGAAGAAACCGAACATTATTGGACATGGTGCGGAGTATGCTTAGTAGCTCCAATCTTCCTAAATTCTTGTGGACTAAAGCACTTAAGACGACAGTGTATATATTAAACCGAGTTCCAACCAAGGCTGTTCCTAAAACGCCATTTGAATTATGGAAAGGTTGGAAACCGAGTTTGCGACATATGCGCGTTTGGGGATGCCCGTCTAAAGTGAGAATATATAATCCACAAGAGAAGAAGATGGACCCAAGGACCACTAGTGGGTATTTCATTGGATATGTTTAAAGGTCTAAAGGTTATAGATTTTATTGTCCATCTAACAACACTAGGATTGTGGAGTCAAGAAATGCAAAGTTTCTTGAAAATGACTTGATCAGTGGGAGCGATCAAACTAGAAACATAGTTTCTGAGAAGGATCATTCAGAATCTCAACCTTCCACCTGAAGTGAAAGATTTTTTATTGTTCACAGCACCCCTCAAGTATAAACTGGTGTTGAACAACTAATTTTTGAAGTTACACAAGCTGTTGACGACATTCTAGTAGATCAGATAGTTCAAGAATTGCCAAGAATTTTTGAACAACGAGTTGAACCACATACTTCTCAGGAAGATGGTGGGACAACATTAAGATCTACTAGACCAAAGAGATCAACAATTCCTGATGATTATATTGTGTATCTACAAGAATCTGACTACGACATTGGAGCCAAAAATGATCCTGAGACTTTTTCACAAGCCATGAGTTGCAAAGAATCAGAATTATGGTATGATGCAATGAAGGAAGAGATGAATTCTATGGAGTAACGAAGTCTGGGATCTTGTTGAGTTGCCTAATGGTGCAAAAGCCATTGGATGTAAATGGGTCTTTAAGACAAAGAAAGACTCATTGAGCAACATTGAGAGATACAAGGCAAGACTTGTTGCAAAGGGATTCACTCAGAAAGAAGGAACCAATTACAAGGAGACTTTCTCTCCTGTATCTAAGAAAGATTCCTTGCACATTATTATGGAATTAGTAGCCCATTTTGACTTGGAGTTGCACCAAATGGATGTGAAAACGGAATTTCTCAATGGAGATCTAGAGGAAGAGGTTCACATGAAACAACCCGAAGGATTATCCTCTAGTGATGGTGAGCATTTGGTTTTCAAGCTCAAGAAGTCATTATACGGATTAAAACAAACATCCCGTCAATGGTATTTGAAATTTCATAATGGTATTTCTTCTTTCGGTTTTGTAGAAAACATTATGGATGAAAGTATATACCTTAAAGTCAATGGGAGTAAAATCTGTTTTCTTGTTTTATATGTGGATGACATTTTGCTAGCAACCAATGATAAGGGTTTGCTGCATGAGGTGAAACAATTTTTCTCTAATAATTTCAATATGAAGGATATGGGTGAGGCATCTTATGTCATTGGCATTAAGATTCATAGAGACAGATTTCAAGGCATCTTGGGTCTGTCTCAGGAAACCTATATTAATAAAATTTTAGAGATATTCCGGATGAAGGATTTTTCACCAAGTGTTGCTCCCATTGTGAAGGGTGATAGGTTCAGTTTGAACCAATGCCCGAATAACGACTTTGAAAGGGAAAAAATGAAGAAAATTCCATATGCTTCTGCTGTCAGAAGCCTAATGTATGCTCAGGTCTGCACAAGACCTGACATTGCATTTGTTGTGGGAATGTTGGGACGATATCAGAGTAATCTAGGTTTAGACCACTGTAAAGCTGCAAAGAAAGTAATGAGGTGCCTTCAAGGAACCAAAAACTACATGCTTATGTATAGACTGACGGAAAATTTGGAAGTGATTGGCTACTCAGATTCTGACTTTGCTGGATGTGTTGATTCATGCAAATCAACATCAGGATACATTTTTATGATGGCTGGTGGAGCTGTATCATGGAGGAGTGCCAAGCATACCTTGATTGCCACTTCTACTATGGAAGCCGAGTTTGTCTCCTGTTTTGAGGCTACTTTAGATGGTGTATGGCTTAAGAATTTCATTTTTGGGCTTATAATTATGGATTCTATCTCTAAGTCAATGAGAATATATTGTGACAATTCAGCTGCTATTTTTATGGCTAAGAACAACAAAAGTGGGAGTCGAAATAAACACATCGACATTAAGTATTTAGCTATAAGGGAACATGTTAAAGAAAAGAAAGTGGTCATTGAGCACATTAGCACTGAGTTCATGATCGTTGATCCTTTGACTAAGGGCATGCCACCGTTTAAATTCAAGGTTCATGTAATGAATATGGGACTTGGTTCCATTATGTAGATTCTCATTGTATGAACAATGTTATTTTTAATGAAATTCTGAATTATTGTGATGTTTTTCTCATATTTATGTGCAGTTTATTTTGATTTGAAAGAATTCATCTGTGTAGGACCAAGAATAAACATGGTGTTTATTCATTAAGAAATTGTTGCCACATAAATTTTAATAAGAATAAATACATAGTAATACATGGAAGATAATACTCGTCATTAGAGGACTTATCGCCATGATTCATGTATCTATTACTTAATACAGATTATCAATGGGTTTTAAGATGAGACATTAAGATTGTAAGTATGGACCAAGTGGGAGAATGTTACACTCCCTCTCCCACTGCTCGATTTCAGGAACTACTCCCTTGATTTATGGAACTACTATAGTCATTTCCTTAGACTATGGAAACCAACTGCAGTTATTTCCTGAAATTACAGAAATTAACTGTAGTAAATTAATTTCTTGTTGGGAGCTTCTTAAGTGGTCCATTACTCCCACTGCAGTTCTCTACCATGATCAGTGGAACATTTTACACATAGCCAACAGAATCTTGATGGAAGCTTGGCTATAAACTCTTCTGTTTGGTCCCTAAGCTTACTAACTCAAACCCCTTCAATTTTTACACCATCTAGCTATGAGTGAGCAGAGCTTGGAAGACTTTTCATATTTTATTCTTGTGTGAAGTTTGTGTTAATTATTTGATGGGCATGCATAGAAACAACAAATATGGTGGTAGAAAGTATGTCGAAGAAGAAACAACATGAAGAAAATGGATTATGTTAATCCTGCAGTAAACATACATTTCAGCAAACATATCAGTTACAAAGATCAAATGTCAGTTGGCTAAAGCTGCATCCTGGCACTTGTTAATCCATACCACTGGAAGAAATAACGGTATTCAGTGTGAGGCTTCCAATTGAATAAACAGTGTTGTCTTTTTTCGTTCCTTACAACTGAAGGAGCATATTTGAGGCCGTGGGCTATCTATTTTCTGTTTGCAGTTTTCTATTCTGAAGTTTTCCAACTGTCCACTTTGCATGCAAGATATATTAGTGACGATATTTTCGTAGCTGGAGCATTATACAATCCTGCTTGTTGACCTGAAGCACGAAGTATTGACCAAACTTATATTTATAAGTTTATGAAACCTGGCAAGTGGATTCTTGTTGTGTGGGTTTTACTTGATATTTCTACTGGAAGCTTTACATAAGCCACCAATGGCTTGAGGTATTTAAGATTTACTGGGCAATTTTAATTTTTACTTTTTGATTCTTTTAAGTTTTTTTTTTGTTTATTCCACATTTTATAGAATCGATATTTAGATAACAACTGCAGCTAAGATTTGGAATAAGATTTTTTTGACCATTTTTTGTTTCTATATTTGATATCATTTTCATGTGCTCTTCTCAGATGTCTTTTGAGAGGACTTTTCATGATGAATTTGATTTCGAATTCTTGGGGAATGCATCGGGTGAGCCTTATATTGTGCAGACTAATATCTACTCTAACGGCTTTGGCAACAGGGAACAACACATTTACCTTTGGTTCGACCCCACGGTAGATTTCCATTCCTATTATTTTCTATGGAACCACAATCAAGTTGTGTAAGTATATGCCATCACTTTAATGATTGTTAGTTACAGAGGATTTTCCTCAATTAATGTTTGGAATGGTTTATTTCAGATTCTTTGTAGATAGTGTTCCGATTCGGGTATTCCCAAACAACGAGAGGCTGGGAGTCCCTTATCCAAAGAAGCATCCCATGAGGATATCCTCCTCAATCTGGAATAAAGATGACTGGGCTACTCAAGGTGGGTGGCTGAAGATAAACTGGAGCCATTCTCCCTTCATCTCCACTTACAAAAGCTTTGACGTTAATGCAAATGAATACGAATTAAATGGAGAATCAAGAGGGGTTAATGAGAATGGAAGTAAGTGGTGGGACATGGCCTATTATTCTTCCCTCACTCCACGGCAAAGGCGATTGATCCGATGGGTGCACCGGAATTACATCATCTATGACTATTGCAATGATTCAACCAGGTTTTCCGCTTCGCCACCTGAGTGTGCAGGCCTGAGCTTCTAGACCATTCTAGGCCATTATATTTCCAAATTTCTTCTTAACATATACCCGTGCTTGCTCAATTTTACTATGGATGATAGCAATGAAATAGATAATCTTGATGATGTTGTTTGAGAAAAAATGAAATCATTCATAGCAAAACCTCAATGATAACTCTGTATAGCTCTTACTATCCATCCTAGTTATGTATAATATGATGCCTTATAATATGATGTTTTGTATAGCTTATGCTAATCTAGATATGTACGTATAATATGATGTCTGTTGGAATATGTAATTCTTACTTGTCTGCGGTGTTGACTCTCTATGTAAGAAGTTTGTTCCTATATCATAGGAGGTCGCTAAATCTAAATATCACTAGTTTGGTGTGCGGTTGAGATATTCTCTAAACCACCTTATTGTACATCCAAGATAGTTTCCCTATCTTGAGAATATACTTCATGTATATATATGTAATCCTTTTGATTAATAAAATATATAGTGTGCATATTGAGATTTTATCTTGGTATCAGAGCCCGTATGGGCTTGGACCTCAGCCCTTCATGGGCTGAGGAAAACGAGGGAAATAAAGAGTCTATTTTTCCATTAATTATTTTTTAATTTTCCATTAGATTTAATTTGGAGTTGTTGAAGAGTGTGGACCATCGCTATGCTGTGAGTACTGACATATCAGTGTGCATTTTGAGGAAGGCATCGCTCGATATTGTTTCGTTGGGAAATGTTCTCGTATTCTTGTGTCTTCTTTGAGGCTCAACGACGGAAGTAGGTTGGGATGTGCTAGATTTGCGTCTGTAGATGTCCATAACCTTTGTGGAGTTGCAGACATGTTGGTGAATCTGGCATCTACGGTATAAAGTCGACTTGTAAAATGAATCCAGTGTGCTCATCGATTTGTTTATTGCACATAGGCCTCAAGAATATGTGACGAAGCACGTAGGAAGGAGTTGCAGGGACATGATTGTATTCCAAATTCCTCGATCCCTCTCAATGGGAGGTCGCAACGCTGGTGCCCTATGATCATTTTTCCACTTATTCTTTATGTGATCTACTCGCCCTCTATCAAGAGTAGCCTCGATGTACTAAAGCTCCCCAAGGAGAAGCTGGAGAAAATGGGGCCAATGACGAAGAATGAGATCATCATGAGCACCACACTACTGGTCACGGTGGGCCTTTGGATTTTTGGGGGAATGATGAAGGTGGATGCCATCACTAGAACATTCCTTGGTTTGTCTGTCCTCTCTGCACAAGTGTTATGACATGGAAGGAGTGCTTAGCTAAATCAATAGCTTGGGACACCCTGACATGGTTGGCTGCATTAATTGCAATGGCAGGCTATCTCAACAAGTATGGTCTTATTTCATGGTTTAGCCAGACTGTTGTGAAGGTTGTAGGTGGACTCGGCCTCTGATGGCAGCTTTCTTTTGGAATATTGGTATTGTTGTACTTTTATTCTCACTAATTCTTTGCAAGTGGTGCAGCTCATATTGGGGCAATGTTCACTGCCTTTTTTATCTATTGAAAGTGCTCGATTGTTGTTTGGCGAGAGGGTGGACGAGGCCACTGAGAAGGGTCGAGTCCTCGAATGATGGTTTTTATTTTAGTTTCAATTTGTTTTAATTGCTCGTTGGAACTAATCAGTGGTGGCTTCACCCCCATGCTCAAGAGTTGAACAAGGTAGTTTCACGTTGGAATATTTGTTTCTTTGTGGTGCGATGGGCAGTTGAAAGAGCTGAGCGCCAAGATGGTGCTTTATATGAGATAAAAGCCCCATGATTTAGATGTCATGATCAGATCCATTTATGTTGCAAAGGTCACCTGGTGCCAGTGTTGGTTATGTTGGTTACTGGTTTTGTGAGCATGGCCTGGTGTAGAAAAGAGGTCAATAGATTTTTGTGTCTTCTGCAGGTGTCAGAAGAGGTGCGAGAGCATGCGGTGTTTTCGGGAGGCTTCCAACTTCCTATGTTTGGGATCGGCCTTGTTGAAGGTTATGCACTTTTTTTCCTCATTGATGCAACCGCAGCGTGTAGCACGTGAAGTAGTTTGAGGGCGTTATTTTGAGTGAAAGAGTTAATGGGTTGGTTGGATTATATGATGTTCTTCCTTATATTTGTATTTATAACCAACCGATATAAATTTGGTTGTTTGTTTTAAAGAACAGTTGTTTGTACATGCTTGGGTAAATGATATTTTTATGGTGGAAGCATTTTGGAATTAAAATCAATATACATATTGAGATTAGCCATCTCAATATGAAGTTATTTTTTTAGAATTGGCTACTCTAAAAAATGACAGGTGAAACGTGAAGTTCCAGGTCTTAATTGACAAAGAAAAAGATGCCTAAGATGTGAACAACGAAAAGATGAGGCAAAGAAGCAGCAAAAATTAGTATGATGGACATCAATCGAGTTTTGTGTGAGTTTTTTGTGAGTTTCTTGGAATAGACTCTTGATGATGAGTCACAAAGTTGAATGGTAAGCAAGTCTAGGATGGTTTTACAATGGTCTTTGTACTTGGTAACTCCAAGAGTTGGAGTGAGTAAAGTTAGCCTTGTAAAGACATATGTATCCCCATGAAGTTCGTGGTTATCTAAAAACCACTTTGTAATTGCCACTTTGTAATTATAGGTTTGTGGTCAGCCGGAAACCACTTTTGTCACTTTGAATTGATGGTTTGTGGTGAGCCATAAACCACATGCAAGCCCTAGTGGCTACAAAGCCTTCACGACTACAGAGCCTTCGTGGCTACAGTGTCCCGAGTGTACACATGAGCCTTCGTGCTCACAACAGAGTAGGTGGTTTGCAGAAACACCTTACTCACAAGAGAAACTTAGTTTCTCACAGATCTTAGTTTATTGAGCACATTTTGGGGGGGATTTGCAAATACATGTACATGTATGCCGTGATAATGGTTGACAAAACCATGTATGCGAAGGACATCCTACGAGACTAGCGGTTGCAGCGGTTGGTACCCATGCATTCCGGTGGATGGTTGCTCCTTTATATGGATGTCAACATATCTTTTTGTTGGTTCTACACATGGGATTTTCTCGTTTGTGGTGGATCTGAGTCACAGACACATCGTTTGTTGGTTCCACAAATGGGATTTGCCTGTTTGTGGTGTATGCAAGTCGCAAACACATCTTTTGTTATGATTGACCACAACTAGATTTTATGAATCGCTATCGAGACAAATAGTCATTAAGGGGGTGTGTTGGAATATGTAACTCCTACTTGTCTGCGCTGTTGACTCTCTATGTAAGAAGTTTGTTCCTATATCATATGAGGTAGCTAAATCTAAATATTCCTATTTTGGTGTGTGGTTGAGATATTCTCTCAATCACCTTATTGTGCCTCCAAGATAGTTTCCTTATCTTGAGACTATACTTCATGTATATATATATATAATCCTTTTGATTAATAAAAGATATAGTGTGCATATTGAAATTTTATCTATGTCTTGTATATCTACAACTATCCTAGTATATGATGCCTTGTATATTTATGTATAATATGATGCCTAGTATAGCTCTTGCTAGTCATTCTTGTTATGTATATAATATGAAGTTTGAATGTATGCCTCAGCAGTAATAAAATACAACTTTTCTTTATGGTTAGCTCTGGTAATTTCTCTTTACATAATCTAACGAGGATTTGCACAGGTCATTTTCAACTCAATCTCACGACAAAGTTTCACATATATATTTTCAATAACTCAAATTTATAAATTTCCTATATTTCTGACATTTAGGATTAAAAAAAACTGCCAAATAAACCCAAAAAATCCCATTTACTAACAGAATTTCAGCCATATAGGGCGAAATTATTAAAAAGACCTCCCAAAAATAGTCTTCTTGGACTACCACATTTTATTTTGTCTAATCAATACAAATATTTATTCTGCCATATCCTCATGCTAATGACGAAAGGGCAGAGGGCTATTCTAATCAAATAATAGTAACCAATTGTCTCTTGTTTTTTCGATATATGTATGGTTGATATAATCAAATATATATTGATTTAATTTTAACTTTAATATTAATATTGATATTAATAAATATATAAATTTAATAAATACAATAATAATTATTATATTATAAATTAATATTATCATTATATTATAATACCATAATAATTATAACAATTATAATTACAATTTATAATAATAATAATTATATTATAATAATATAATAATGTTATTGATATTATTAATAATACAATAAATATTGATATTATTAGCCAAACATATTATTAATATTATAAACCCAATGTATTATAAATGTGAGGAAATAATATTGAACACAAATGATTAATATTATAAACCCACAAAATTATTATTATAAACCCAAAGGATTAATAAACCTAAAGTATTAATAAATCCAAGGAATTTATACTATAATCCCAATAGATTATAAACCCATGGGATATATATTAAACCCTAGAATTAATATTATAATCCAAGAGATAAAAAAATTTCAAAATGTGACCATGATTATTAACCATGGTTGAACATGGTTGATTTTCATATTGAGATAATCTTTGTCACAATGTGAGGTTCGACCATGCTTGATTTTCATATTGACACAATCTTTGTCACAATGTTACCATGATTATTGACTATGGTTGACCATGATTGACCATGTTTAACCATGGTTGATTTTCATAATGAGACAATCTTTTTCACAATGCAATGTTGGACCGTGGTTGACCATGGTTGATTTTCATATTGAGACGATATTTGTCACAATGTGACGTTGGGCCATTGTTGACCATGGTTAATGATGATTCACCATAATTGACCATGGTCAACCAAGTTTAACCAATATTGACCATGATTGACCATAACTGACCATGGTTGAGCATGATTGATTTTTATATTGAGAAAATCCTTTGATAAACCCTAAGATAAATATTATAAACCAATGTATATAAACAATATGATAAATATTATAAACGGTAAAATAAACATGGTTGGCCATGGTTGATTTTCATATTGAGACAATATTTGTCACAATGAAAAGTTGGACCATGGTTGACCATGATTGATTTTCATATTGAGACAATCTTTGTCACAATGCGATGTTAGACCATGGTTTACCATACTTGAACATGGTTTATTTTCATATTTAGACAATCTATGTCACAATGTGACATTGGACCATGGTTGTTGATGGTTAAGCACGGTTGATTTTCATATTGAGACAATTTTTTTCACAATGCGACGTTGGACCATGGTTGACCATGATTATAAACCCAAGGAATTTATATTAAACCCTAGGATTAATATTATAAACCCTATGAATAACATTATACCCTAGGAATCATATTATAAATATTATAAATCCTAAAATAAACATGATTGACCAGAGTTAGTTTTCATATTAAGACAATCCTTGTCACAATGCAACATATATAAAACAAAGGAAATAATATAAACTCAGGGTATATAAACCCAAAGATAAATATTATAAACCCTGAAATAAACATAATTGACCATGGTTGATTTTCATATTGAGGCAATCTTCATCACAATGCGATGTTTCACCATGGTTGACCATGATTGAGCATAGTTGACCATGATTTAGCATGGTTGGCCATGATTGATATTATAAACCCAAGGGATTATAAACCTAAGGGAATAATATTAAAACCCAAGGGAATAAACCAAGGTATATAGAACCTAAGATAAATATTATAAACTCTAAAATAAACATGGTTGACCATGGTTGGCCATGATTTATTTTCATATTGAGGCAATATTTATCACAATGCTTCATTGGACCATGCTCAACCATGGTTGACGATGACTTATTTTAATATCAAGACAATCGTTGTCACAATTAGACGTTGGACCATGCTTAACCATGGTTGATTTACATATTGAAACAATCTTTGTCACAATGCAACATTGGACCATGGTTGATCATGGTTGTCACAATATGATGTTGGACCATTGTTAACCATCATTGACCATGATTTATTTTCATATTGAGACAATATTTCTCACAATGCGACGTTGGACTATGGTTGATTTTCAAATTGAGACAATCTTTGTCACAATGCGGAAATAGACCATGGTTGACCATAATTAACCATGGTCGACCATGTTTGACTAATGTTGACCATGATTGACCATTGTTGACGATGGTTGACAATGATTGAGCATGGTTTAATTTCATATTTTGTCACAATGTGACTTTGGACTATGGTTGACCATGATTATAAACCCAATGGATTTATATTAAACCCCAGGGTTATATTATAAACCATATGAATAATAGTATATCCTAGGAATATGAACCCTTAGATTAATAAACCCAAGGGATAGATATTATAAACCCAAGGGATTAATACTAAAACACCGAGGGGTCATAAACCAAAGAGAATAATATATTAAACCTAAGATATTAATATTATAAACCCAAGGTATATAAACCCTAAGATAAATATTATAAACCCTAAAATAAACATGATTGACCATGGTTGATTTTCATATTGAGAGAATCCTTGTCACAATGCAATGTTACACGATGGTTGACCATGATTGACTTTCATATCGAGACAATATTTGTCACAATGCGATGTTGGACCATGGTTGACTATGGATGATTTTCATATTGGAACAATTTTTGTCACAATGCAATGTTGGACCATGGTTAACTATGATTGATATTATAAGCCCACGGGAATAATAAATCCAAGGGATTAATACCAAAAACCCCAAAGGTTATAGACCTAAGTGAATAATATTAAACCCAAGGGAATAATATAAATCAAAGGTATATAAACCCTAAGATAATATTATAAACCCTAAAATAAACATGGTTGATTTTCATATTGAGACAATCTTTGCCACAATGCGACGTTGGACCATGATTGACCATGATTTATTTTGATATCATGAAAATCATTATAAAAAATAGATGTTGGACCAAGGTTGATTTTCATATTGAGGAAATGTTTTTCATAGTGCACGTTGGACCATGGTTGACCATGATTGATTTTCATATTGAAACAATATTTCTCAAAATGTGATGTTGGACCATTATTGATTTTAATATTGAGAAAATCTTTGTCACAATGTGGCGTTGGACCATGGTTGACCATATTTGACAATGGTCGACCATGCTTGACAAATGTTGACCATTATTAACCATGAATATAAACCCAAGGGATTTATATTAAACCCTAGGATTAATATTATAAACTCTATGAATAATATTATACCTTAGGAATATGAACCCTTGATTAATAAAACCAAGGTATTGATATTATAAACCCAATGGAATCATATAAAACCAAGGGATTAATACTAAAAAACTAAGGGATTAATATTAAATCCAAGGGATTAATATTGTAAATGCAAGATATATAAACCCTAAGATAAATATTACAAACCCTAAAATAAACATGCTTGACCATGGTTGATTTTCATATTGAAACAATCCTTATCACAATGCAATGTTGCACCATGGTTGACCATACTTCACCACGATTTTTTTTTCACATCGAGGCAATTTGTGTCACAATGTGACATTGGACCATGGTTTCCCATGGATGATTTTCATATTAAAACAATATTTTTCACAATGCGTTGTTGGATCATGGTTGACCATGATTGATTTTATAAAACATGGTTGACCATGATTTATTTTATAAACCCTAGAGATCAATATTATAAACCCAAGCTATATAAACCCTAATATAAATATTAAAAACCCTAAAATAAACAAGGTTGACCATGATTGATTTTCATATTAACATAATCTTTGTCACAATGCGATGTTGGACCATGGTTGACAATGATTGATTTTCATATTATCAAAATGTGAAGTTGGACCATGGTTTTTGATATTAAGAAAATATTTATCACAATGTGACATTGGAACATGGTTGACCATGGTTGACCATGAATGACCATGGTTTTCATAATGTGACATTGGATCAAGAGATAATATTTGTCATAATGTGACAATAATTATTGACAATGATTAACTATGGTTGACCACAATTGACCATGGTTTATTTTCATATTGAGACAATCTTTGTCACAATGCGACGTTGGACCATGGTTGATTTTCATATTGAGACAATCTTTGTTACAATGTGACTTTGGACCTTTGTTGAGCATCGTTAACCATCATTCACCATATTTTACCATGGTTGACCATGTTAGACCAATTTTAACCATGATTGACCATGGTTGACCATGGTTAATTTTCGTATTAAGAAAATCCTATGATAAACCCTAAGATAAATATTATAAACCAATGCATATAAAACCTATGATAAATATTATAAACAGTAAAATAAACATGGTTGACCATGCTTTATTTTCATATTGAGATAATCTTTGTCACAATGTAAAGTTAGACCATGATTGACCATAATTGATTTTTATATTGATGTAATTTTTATCACAATGTTGGACCATGGTTGACCATGGTTGATTTTAATATTGAGACAATCTTTATCACAATGTGACATTGGACCATGGTTGACCATGATTGACCATGGTTGACAATGGTTGAGCATTGTTGTTTTTCATATTGAGACAATCTTTGTCACAATGCGATGTTGGACCATGGTTGACCATAGTTATAAACCTGAGAGATTTATATTAAACCCTAGGATTAATATCATAAACCCTATGAATAATATTAAACCCTAGGAATCTGAACCAAACATGTTTTAATATAAATTCCTCGAGTTTAATTAAATGTTTATTCAATTTGTTTTCAAAAATTTGTGTAAAGTGAGTAAATTTCTAACGATTAATTAATCTTAAGCAAATATATACACATCGTATTCAATAAATTTAAACCAAACTAAATTCATTTTAACCAAAAATATATTAATTACGTCGTATGCCTCATCTATGTTGGAATTGGGCTTGAAGAATTTTGATTTTTAAATAAATAAGTGGACAAGATATGATTTCAAGAAAAAATTCTTCGTATAATACATCATCCAACAAATGATATGAAAAATATTTGAACAAATTTTTCAGTTTTAGACCCAAAAATAACCTATTAAATTTAAATGTGATTTATTTATCCACTTGTTAAGCAGCCATTAACCCGTCTCTTTGCTTTCCTCATACCCATTAGACATTTTGTACAGTACCTTCCCAATTACTGAACTTATTCTATTTGTTGTGGTTGGTAATTCAAGCGGTTCATTATTTCCCAGACCGACAAGGCCATGTATACATTAACTGCTTCCTTCCTGATTTGATGAATTTTTCTAATTTACCTTTGAATTTACACAGGCTTCGATGAAATTAATAACTAGCGGGGCTACTGTCAGATCTGAAGAGCTTGAATGAAGCTTCATTTTGTTTCCCAACGTTTCAAGGTTTCTTTTCGTCATCATTTATTAGGTTCTTCCACCTTTATGATTAAAGTATTTGTTCAGGAATGATGTTTTAAGCTCCATCTTTGAGCTTTAGTGCAAAAATTCATCATACAAGGTTTTTGTTTAGGTAACTTTCAAGGGTTTTTAATTATTTTCACTATTTTCTTCGTGCCTCCTCTAGACTTTTCATTGAGGGCTCTTCATAATTCAAAGTCTGTTCTATTGTAACCTTCCCTCTCGTTTTTTGCAGCTCAGAGAGCTATGTGAAGCTTCCATTTACATATCATGCTACCAATCTCTGCAACTAGGGTATAAAATGGGAAACGGTAATAATTATGGTTTTATGGTTATTTCTCTCATCAACCTTTCAAATCACCAAACCATTACCGTTCTCTGAGTTAATTGGGTTTTGTTGGTTTCTCTATAGGGTACTAAGGTAGTTCAGTCTTAATTACCGTGAGCCACATGTAACTCCCCAATTATCTTTTACATTTATTTTAAAATATATACTTCAGTTATTATTTGTGCGGACAGTTAACTACACAAATTTGTTCTTTCATATGAATTTTATTTCTCGCAGGAATTAGGAGTTCTAGAATTTAACCAATTCTTAATTACTTCTCTTGATGTAATTTATGAAACCTTTTACTTATTGTTGAGTTTGATAATGTTAAAAGTGTGAATATTGATTGACACGCATTGCGTTCCTAAAGTTATCCTGTATGGCTCTTTTTTGGTAATATCTCTTAAGATCAAATTGTTAAATAATATTTGAATTTAAATTGGACTATGTTATTATACATTCAAATAAGTTGACGCTTATAGCGTATATCAACCACATTTATTATTTTGTTTTGAATTTAAATTGGACTATGTTATTATACATTCAAATAAGTTGACGCTTATAGCGTATATCAACCACATTTATTATTGTGTTTGTGCTAGTTACTAAAATAATTCAGTTTTATCTAAAACTCAACACTCTTTTACAATGTAAAATTTAAATAAAACTTTACATTTATAAAAATTTAATCCCTCCTCACTAAATAAATACAAGATTAAAATAAATATAATTAAATATATTTTAATTATTTTAAAAATATATATTTATTAACATAGAAAATTTATATATGATGAAAATTATCGACATGTTTTTAATTTTTATAATCTTTTATTATTTCATCAAAATCGTCCAACACAACTTTCAAAAAAAAATATATATTAAAAATAACAAGGAAGTTGTTACACCATATTTATATTTATATCACATCTGTAAAAAGTAAAAAATTAAAATGATGTCACTTTTTTTTTAAGAAGATGAGCTGTAAAGACCACTAACTATAGAATAAATGAATATATAAGTTTTAATATAGAGAATTGATGTATAGTTGAGAATCAACTATATTTCACTACAAGGAAAATGCCTTCTAGAAGAGCTTATAACAAAGGTTTTTAGTGTTATAAAATTGGTAAAAATTGTCAAAAAAACATCTAATAAACATTCGTTTGCGATGATAGAGGTTTTAATGGAACTTCATTGCAACTTAAAAAATCTGGGAGGCCAAATATTTTAGCGAATGAATTTTTTGCGATGCACTTCATGGAAAAAGAAGCACCGATGCGCTATATATATAAAAGCATCGACCAACATATATAACTAAAATAATCAAGGCATTGAATGCAAAGAACATCGATGTGTAATATATAATGCACCAGTGTTAAAAGGTAAAAAATAACTAGGCATTCTTGTAAGTAACAATACTCGAGCACAAAAAAATTAATTGTTGCACCGATGTTTTTTTTTTTAAATTGTAGTGTCGATGTGTATAGTTTGTATAAACACTTCGATGCATTAGTTATACAAAAGGGCAAGTGCTACTAGTTTTTAGAATGCACTAGGTCGGAAATAATATTTTGTAGGACTAGGGTGTTAGTTCTATGAAAGCACTCTTGCGTTAAGAATTAAAATGCACCAGAGCCTTAATCTCAAACAATATCGATGCTTGTAGAAATAAATGCCTAGGTGTTGTCATTTTCTGAAAAGGCATCGGTCATGCAAAAAGATGTCGTCACAGTGATTTTATATAAAATAACATGCCGATGTGTTTTTATGTTATAGACGCATCAATTTTTTGAATGATATTTTCTCTTTTTGGAAACATCGACCTATGACAAAGAAATAATTGTAATTTTTAAAATCCATTATTTATTGAAAAATTGACATATTTCCTATAAAAATATTCATATAAATTGAAATTTGATTATTGCATTTGTATATGATGTTTGGATTAATTTGTTATATTATCGGATTTGCATCTCTTCATTATACTATTTAATCATCCATATATTTAAGTAGTGGTGTAACATTTCACAGTGACATTGTATAACACAATAGAATAAAGTAAAATGTATTTTATTATATATGAATAAGAGGCTCTTTTTCATACAAAATGGGATTATTATCGGTAACCCCTTGTCTTTCAATTGAGACACTATGTCCATTACATTAAACAAAATGTTTGATTTTCACAGATAATTATTTCAAAAAATACAATAGGTTGCATTGATATTCAAATAAATCATCATTTTTCACTGGAACGGTTGGTAGTGCTCGAGCTACTTCCATGACTTGGGTTATTTGGAGGGATGTTTTGTTGATTTTATCAATTGTTTTCGTCTTCTTGATCTTGTTGCATCTGCAAACATAAAAAATAAGTGTAATGAATGTATCTACATTGGTGAGAATAAATAAAATTTAAATAAATAATATACATTAATGTAAATCAAATAACAATGTACCATAGCAAGAAGTGACTCATAAATTGTGCACATGGTTTCAAAACCAAGTCCCATGCCTTGTTGCAACAATTTTGTTGTTGTTTTAGTTCCATACTTTGTTTCTTGCATGTTTTAAACCCCATTCTAAATCATAGATTTAATATAAATGATTTTTTTGTTCTATTAATTATAAATTCAGAGAAGTAAAAAACATAGATACTTACAAGTTCCACAATTTTTTTTGATATGCCAACATATAATCACAACCCTTATTTAATCCAATGTCAATCAATTCTTCTGATGGCTCTTCTTTATATGTTAGCACCTATTTGAATACATTCAAGGATGGTTGTTGTAAAACAACTTAAAATATACAAAAATTAAACCTTGAGTTGTTATAATGAAATATTAACAATTGCTCACAAACTTTGAAATAAGCCATTTTCTTCATTGTTGTCCTGTTTTATGTGTTGAACGAGTTCCATCTTGTTTTCTTTTTTCCAAGAAAATACTTGAAAATTAATATTCAATGATAAATTATTATTTTTATATGTACAAAGTCAATCATAATTACATATATTTGAAGCATGTTGTTGTTGAGATGGCTACTCATGTGGTGTAATTATGTCCATTTCTTTGACTATCTCCTTATACACTTTTTTGGATATTCCTATTAGTATGTTTCACATATCAGCACATTGATCATTTAGGATTTTCATAACCTTCCTTAAAAAAGTAATAAACTATTTTTATAATGATATACAAAAACTAAATATAACAAAATAAATATTAATAAATGAAAGATTTGTAGCAATATATACATATAATTCTAGAAATTAACTTTAGATAATTAGAAATATTACCTTTTAAGTGATTCTTTTTTGTTGTTATATGTTTTTTCTATTGCATGTCTGACATGTCTCATTGACCATTTCTCTGGAAACACTTATGTAGTTTAGATACAATTTGGTTCTTAGAATCATTGGATTGATTTTTATATTTTAAATGGAAGGTACGCCTATACGTTCATTGCACTAGATCCCTCATAGTTTTGTAAAAAAAAAAAAATCCAAATTACTTCTAAGCCATTATATTTCCAAATTGCTTCTTAATATATAGTCGCGCTTGCTCAATTTTACTATGAATGATATAAATAAAACATATAATCTTGATGATGATGTTTCAGCAAAGTTGAAATCATGGGACTACCTTAATGATATCTTTGTATGACTCTTACTATCCATCCTAGTTATGTATAATATGATACCATTTATAACTTCTACTAGTAATTCTTGATATGTATATAATATGAAGTTTGAATGTGCCTCAGCAATAATAAAATACAACTTTTCTTTATGGTTAGCTCTGATAATTTTTCTTTACATAATATAGTGAGGATATGCACCGGTCATTTTCACCTCAATCTCAAAAAAAATGCATCTGGTATATATATATATAACTCAAATAAACAAATTTCATATATTTCTAACATTTAGAATTAAAAAATTGCCAAAAATCCCAGGGAAAAATGATTAAAAAGACTTGCCCCAAAAATCGTCTTCTTAGACTACCCCATTTTATTTTGTATAAGTCAATAAAAATATTGACTTTTCCATATCCTCATGCCAATGACTAGAGGGGGAGGGCTTTTATTATAACTAGTTGTCTCTTGTTTTTCTTAGATATAGGTATGGTTGATATAAACGAATAGATATTGATTTAGTTTTAATATTAATATTAATAAATATATAAATATTATAATAATAATATAAAATATTATTATCATTATATTATAAATATCATAATAATTATAACAACTAAAAATGAAAATTTATAATAATTATTATTATATTATAATAATATGGTAATATTATTAATATTTTTAATAATATAATAAATATGGATATTGATATTATTAGTCAAAAGTATTATTAATATTATAAACCCAATGTATTATAAATCTCAAGAAATAATATTAAACACAAATAATTAATATTATAAACTCAAGGTATTATTATTATAAACTCAAAGGATTAATAAATCTAAGAAATTTATACTATAAACCCAATGGATTATAAACCCAAGGGATATATATTAAACCGTAGCATTAATATTATAATCCTAGAGAATGTTTTTCACAAAGTGATCATGATTATTAACCATGGTTGACCATGGTTGATTTTCATATTGAGATAATCTTTTTCACAATGTGACGTTCGACCATGGTTGACCATGCTTGGTTTTTATATTGACACAATCTTTGTCACAATGTGACCATGATTATTGACCATGGTTGACCATGATTGACCATGTTTAACCATGGTTAATTTTCACAATGAGACAACCTTTGTCACAATGCGATTTTGGACGATGGTTGACCATGGTTGATTTTCATATTGAGACAATCTTTGTCACAATGTGTCGTTGGACCATTGTTGACCATGGTTAATGACGATTCACCATAATTGGCCATGGTCAACCATGTTTGACCAATGTTGACCATGATTGACCATGACTAACCATGGTTGAACATGGTTGATTTTCATCTTGAGAAAATCCTTTGATAAACCCTAAGATAAATATTATAAACTAATGTATATAAATCGTATGATAAATATTATAAACAATAAAATAAACATGGTTAGCGATGGTTGATTTTCATATTGAGACAATCTTTGTCACAATGCAACATTGGACCATGGTTGAACATGATTGATTTTCATATTGAGAAAATCTTTGTCATAATGCAACATTGGACCATGGTTGACCATACTTGAACACGGTTTATTTTCATATTGAGACAATCTATGTAACAATGTTACATTGGACCATGGTTGTTGATGGTTGACAATGGTTGAGCATGGTTTATTCTCATATTAAAACAATTTGTGTCACAATGCGACGTTGGAAAATGGTTGACCATGATTATAAACCTAAGGGATTTATATTGAACCCTAGGATTAATATTATAAACCCTATGAATAATATTATACCCTAGGAATAATATTATAAACCCTAAAATAAACATGGTTGTCCATGGTTAATTTTCATATTAAGACAATCCTTGTCACAATGTAACGTATATAAAACAAAGGAAATAATATAGTCATGGTATATAAACCCGAAGATAAATATCATAAACCCTAAATTAAACATGGTTGACCATGGTTGATTTTCATATTGAGGCAATCTTCGTCACAATGCGACATTGGACCATGGTTGACCATGATTGACCATCGTTGACCATCGTTGACCATGATTGAGCATGGCTGGCCATGACTCATATTATTAACCCAAGGGATTAATACTAAAAACCAAAGGGATTATAAAGGATTATAAACCCAAAGGAATAATATTAAACACAAGGGAATAACCCAAGGTATTTAAAACCTCAGATAAATACTATAACATCTAAAATAAACATGGCTGACCATGGTTGACCATGATTTATTTTCATATTGAGGCAATATTTATCACAATGCCATTTTGGACTATGCTCGACCATGGTTGATGACGATTGATTTTAATATCAAGACAGTCATTGTCACAATTAGACGTTGGATCATGGTTGATTTACATATTGAAACAATCTTTGTCACGATGAAACATTTGACCATCGTTGACCATGGTTGTCACAATATGATGTTGGACCATTGTTGACCATGATTGACGATGATTGATTTTCATATTGAGATAATCTTTCTCACAGTGCGGCATTGGACTATGGTTGATTTTCATATTGAGACAATATTTGTCACAATGTGGAAATGGACCATTGTTGACCATAATTGACCATGGTCAACCATGTTTGGCTAATGTTGACCATGACTGACCATGGTTGACAATGGTTGAGCATGGTTGATTTTCATATTTTGTCACAATGTGACGTTGGACTATGGTTGACCATGATTATAAACCCAAGGGATTTATATTAAACCCTTGGGTTAATATTATAAACCCTATGAATAATATTATACCCTAGGAATATGACCCTTTAGAATAATAAAACCAAGGGATCGATATTATAAACACAAGGGATTAATACTAAAACACCAAGGGATCATAAACCCAAGAGAATATTAATAAACTCAAGAAATTAATATTATAAACCCAAGGTATATAAACCCTAAGATAAACATTATAAACCCTAAAATAAACATTATTAACAATGGTTGATTTTCATATTGAGACAATCCTTGTCAAAATGTGATGTTACACATGGTTGACCATGATTGACTTTCATATCGAGACAATCTTTGTCATAATGCGACGTTGGACCATGGTTGACCATGGATGATTTTCATATTGAGACAATTTTTGTCATAATACGATGTTGGACCATGGTTAGTTGTGATTGATATTCTAAACCCAGGGGAATACTAAACCCAAGGCATTAATACTAAAAACCCAAAGGATTATATACCTAAGGGAATAATATTAAACCCAAGTGAATAATATAAACCAAAGGTATATAAACCCTAAGATAAATATTATAAACCCTAAAATAAACATGGTTGATTTTCATATTGAAACAATATTTTTCACAATGCAACATTAGACCATGCTTGACCATGATTCATTTCATATCATGAAAATCGTTATCAAAATAAGACGTTGGACCATGATTGATTTTCATATTGAGGAAATTTTTGTCACAATGCACGTTGGACCATGGTTGACCATGATTGATTTTCGTATTGAGACAATCTTTCTCACAATGCAATGTTGAACCATGGTTGATTTTTATATTGAGACAATCTTTGTCACAATGTGACGTTAGACCATGGTTGACCATAATTGACCATGGTTGACCATTTTTGACAAATGTTGACCATGATTGACCACAGTTGACGATGGTTGACAATGATTGAGAATGTTTGATTTTCATATTGAGACAATATTTTTCACAATGTAATGTTGGACCATGGTTGAACCTGATTATAAGCCCAAGGGATTTATATTAAACCCTAGGATTAATATTATAAACCCTATGAGTAATATTATACCTTAGGAATATGAACCCTTACTGATTAACAAACCCAAGCTATTGATATTATAAACATAATGGAATCATATAAACCCAAGGGATTAGTACTAAAACACCAAGGGACTAATATTGTAAACCCAAGGTATATAAACCCTAAGATAAATATTACAAACCCTAAAATAAACATGGTTGACCATGGTTGATTGTCATATTGAGACAATAATCACAATGCAACGTTTCACCATGGTTGAGATCATTCATATCATCTCCTAACTTCTCGATTATGCTGAATGGAATTCCATCTCAGCCTTTCAATATTTCCAGAGGACTTTGGGAAGGGGATCCCCTTTCGCCATTATTTTTTATTTTAGATGTTGAGGGATTAGGAAGAGTAATTAAAGCTCAGTTAGCAGGAGGACATTTAAAAGGTTTGAACCTATGGGGACCTGCTCTTCCTCTCACACATCAACAATTTTTTGATGATATCCTTCTATTTTGTCAGGATTTCGTGCGGGAGGTAAAAGAAATTTTAAATGTCCTGAAAATTTTCATGGAAGCTTCAGGTACTCTGGTCAACACTGATAAATCAAATGTTTATTTCTTTAATATTAATTATGCTTCACAGATATTTATAGCCAGAACATTGGGTTTTAATATTGGTACATTCCCTATGAAATACTTGAGCATTCCTTTAAATACATCCTCTTTAAGGATTGCAGATTGGAAAGACCTTCTTACTCGTTTGTAAAAAATATTACAAAACTGGGCATTCAGAGCCTTGAATTCCCAGGTAGATTAATCTTGCTCAAACCAGTTCTTCAATAATTACCTGTTTATCAATTATTTGGGAGGGCGGCTCCAAAAAAAATATCCAATCAAATGGTGAATATTTTCAAGAAATTTATTTGGCAAGGAACACAAGATTCTCAAAAATGGGCACTTCTGTCATGGGATAAGCTTACAAAGTTAAAATCAGCAGGAGGATTGGGCCTTCGTGATCCCTATGTCTAAAATCAAGTAATGGGAGCAAAATTGTGGTGGAGATGGCTACAAGGAGGACAAGATCTCTGGAAACTTATTTGGGAGAGGAAATATGATATGCCAAGAACAATAAAAGGAAAACTAAAAGTTAATATTATCCCCAAACGGTCTAATATCTGGAATCTAGCAACTATTAACAAATATTTAATATGACAACACAGTTTCTGGGAAGTTTAGGAAGGCAGGACGGCTCTATTCTGGGAGGATTCGTGGCAGCAACGAGAAAAATTATTCAGTCGGCTAGACTTAGGGGAACTCTTATTATTCACAAACATACCTAACAAGAGTACAATAAATAATTATTGGTGCCAGCAAGAGATTAGTCAATGGAGAAAATGGAAAGAAAAAATCCATTGGCCGGGAGCCCCATAGACACTACAATGGAACAATCTGGAAAAAGAATTGAAAACAAGGAAATTAGCTGCAGCAACTGGAGGCGATATTCTTAGATGGGGCTATCAAAGTAAAGGCATGTTTACTATACAGGAGGGATACAATTTTAAAGCTCATAATATAGCTAACATTGCAATGCCGATATGGAGAAAAATCTGGACAATCAATCATTGGCCAAAAGTGGAATATTTCTTGTGGCTCCTAAGTCATAGAAAAATTCTAACTTGGGATCAGTTACAACGGAGAGGAATGTATGGACCTTCAATTTTCCATATGTGTAGTATACAATATCAATCAATAGAACATCTTATAAACACTTGTGAAACATCGAAATTGTGTGTCATAATAATGCAAGGATTTTTATGCAAATGGATAGAGATAATACAAACATAAATAGGACGATCATTGAATGGAGAAAAGGAGGTTTCAAATGTGAAGTCTTGAATAGAGCATGGCGACTGTCACTAGGATTTATATTATGGGGTATTTGGAAAGAAAGAAATCACTATATCTTTAGAGGAGAATCCTGCGATAATAATCAAATATGGTAGAAGATCATTGAGAAAATTCGAGAAACCATATTGGTCGAGAAATGGACAGATGATGTGTGGAAGACTGAAGGAATTGAAAATAATATCCTTGCCAGGTTAAATTTAAAACCTTAAATGCTGGAAAATACTCTGGAAATTTAAACCCCCTCAGCAAAATCCAGAAGATATATGGAAGAAACCTCAGAATGGATTCATCAAAATTAATTATGATGGGGCATCAAAAGGAAATCCAGGTCAAGCAGGGGCAGGAGGGATTTTTATAAATTCTCATGGTAGAGAATGCACAGTTTATACCATGGACATTGGTTATGAAACGAATAACGAAGAAGAGCTAACAACAGTAAAACAAGGGCTAATAATATCAAAACGATAAAATTACCATTGAGTCATTGTAGAAGGAGATTCGGAAATGGTAACTGGGGTGTTAAGTAAATTGTAGCAAGGGACGCCATGGGAGAAGATAAGTAAAAATTGGAGGACAAATAGTCTTATTCAGGATATAGGATCTCTTATTCAGGAAATCTAGTATCTTATACCTTCGTATGTTCATAGAACAAGTGAGGAGGCAATAGACTATTTAGCAAATTGGGGATGTCATAATGCGGGAAGGCAGTTGGAACCAAATCCAAGAGGCATAATATGGGATATTGAATTACACCCTCTCCATATCATTTTAGAGTGAGATGTAGATGGAAGCGAAGACCCTTGATCAGGGTTCCTAATGTCAGATGCTACAGGGCAAGTGGAGGGCGATGGATATGAGTGGGCAGGAGGTTCCAACATGCGAACTTCGGCCAACATTAACTTGCCAGTCTAAGGATGTATGCGGAATTCACTCTCATGATGATTGACATGGAAAGACAGCTAGAAATGTCAGGAGGGCATTAGAAATTGCAGAAGAGGGAGAGCCTAAAGAGGAAAATTTTGAAACAGAAGCAACCAAATCATTGTGGCAGGAGCAGAGGCTTGGGGTGAGCGGCTGAAGAATACGTCCTGACTAGAAACGCCACAGACACTGTAGAGAGTTCTCAAGCTTGGGTAAGTGGTATGTCATTATTCTTCACTCCGACCTTATGCTTTTATCCATAAATCTTTGTAGATGTAGAGGTGTTATGGGTAGCAATTGTAACCACTCTGTTCTTAACGATGTTCCTGGAATGGTTTTTTCCAGTATCTGTAGTAAGGTTAAGAATTTTAATTTGTTTATCCCGTGGGAGGCTATTCAGCCTCACTTTCATAATCCCTGTAGAAATTTCAAATGTCCTTACATAATTAGGATTTTCACTTGCTTAATGCATGTTTTGGAGTTCACTTATGCTGGGCAATTGCAACTGTTAGAAAACTGTTGTAAGCGTTGTGAGGACAAGCCAAACTACCTTTGTTCGGAATTTTCCAATGGTTAAGGGGATAATTGGGGTAGCTTCCATCATTGTTATGTTTTCCTCATTTGGTCTCGGCAGGGGAAAATCTTTCAAAACCTCTGTAGTCATAGTGAAGGCAATCTGGAAGGCTTCTATTCTGGTTTTTCAAATCATCTACATCATACTTGGGTTAACCTTATTTTGAATTCTGCCTATTTAGTATGGTCTTTAGCTAGTAAGATAAAAATTCTCTCAACCTACTTTGGTCTCTATCTCTGTCAAGGGACTTGTATCTACAACTCTGTGAACTATCTCTGTTAAGGGACTTGTATTTATAACTCTGCAAATCATGTAACAAAGGTGGAAATATTTCTCAAAATGCAAATTTTAACCTTTATACGTCTGTCCTCCCATTATACAGGCTCATAGATAATCTATACAGGTTTAACGCATCATAACCATCATATCAGAACTATGGTTAAAAGGCAATATGAAAATCAAATGGCCAAATCAAGAGATAAAGGAAAGCAGTAGATTTCAAAAAATACAACTAAGACTAGCAAGTGAGGTAGGAAGAAAAAGAAATAAATAATAGAGAATATCTCGGAAGCTTACTCTCTTGGTAATCCTCCACAAATCAGAAATGTAATTCAGGGATGGGAGAGAGAAAGTCACAGTAATGAGGAAGATATTGAGGCAAAGGAGGAAATTATGGATTTTATTAATGATCCAGGAAATACTAGAGGCCGCCTCTCGTTATTTCATCAAACTGTTCATGCATACTGGGTAATGAAATGTGTCCTGGCCAAAGAAATGCAAAGTCTTCATCTGATTCAAGAGAGTCCAACAGTATTCACACTACTTCAGGATATCAACATTCAACTCCAAGATATCAAGGTGTCACAGTATCAAGCGACAACTCGAATTGGTAGAATTGAAAGGTAGATTCAACAGATGCAAAAAGTGGACATGCCTGGTTCCACTACAAGGGATCCAGCACTGATTGACTCTTCCGATGGTTAGCAGACTAGATTAAGTTTTAATAAATTTTGCGGATAGTGTTTTTGTTTTTATTTGTCACTTAACTAATGTCTTAAACAGTAAAATGGCCATTGCAGCTAGTAGAAGAAAGAAACAATATCAATTTTGGATGGCTTTTAATGCTTTAAGGTGGCCAATATACCTGGTTTCCTTCGGGCAGGTTGAGGCCACTAACTTTGTATATGATGCAACCTTCCTTTTTATGATAAATAGAAAATAGTAAGGATCTACCAAATTTACAAAAACAAAGTGATGCATCCATACTATTTATTCATGAATATCGATGTCTTTCAATATAGTTTTTTTTTTTGGTAATGTGGCACAAAGATAAGGTGGACATTTCTTATTTGTAGTGGATTTTCTAGATCATGTAGCATTAGAATCTTCCATTGATTTATAATGGGAAAATGTGAGCTTATATTATGGAAAAAGGGTGACAATGGGAGGGATGGAATATAATTTGGGTAATTTATTTTCCATTTTCTATTTATATTTAGATGATAGTTAACATAGTTGTAAAACATATTTTTTCTTTTGACCAAAGATGTTATTCTTGATCTTTTTAACAACATGCATGGTATCATCTCCTCTTGCATCACAAGGAATGTAGTCAACTGTTTGATGAAGTGCATGATAATGAAATGTATGACAAACAAGTGTTTGGAAAAATGTTGGCAAGAAAAGTCTCTAATGAGAAGAGTACTTGCTAACTTTTTGATGAAATTCATGATACAAGAATTCTGCCAAAGGAATCTTGATATAATATGGTTTTGATGATTTAGTTAGTTTTTAAACCATGGTCAATTCTCTCATAAGGAAAATATCACTCTTGTGAGTGAAGTCAGACAATTATGTGTTAGATATAAAATACAAACTATAGCCATAATATCCCAAATTTTTTCCAAAAAAAATGTAATTAACTTGTTAAAAACTATGCATAGATATTTTTTCTACTGTACTAGTAGATATACCATGGTATTATAAACATTGTAAATAGTTTTCCTTTTATAGTTACCAAGACTACCAGACTCTGAGTGTCTATAAGAACTATGATACCACAATTAGGGAAAAGTAAGGGGGTCCATGGGATTTATTCATGTCTAAAAATACTATGTTATTTCTATCTATCCCACCTTATAATATTTACCTTCTTTAGGCCATGAGTAGTGGAAAAAACCATTTTCTAGAATTAATCCATCAATCCTATACTTTAATAATGAGTTTTCCCTACGTTCTTAGAACAATAAATAGTTGGGACTTCTTTTTGGGCAATTGTGCATGGAAAATTTGAATAGAAGGACAATGAAAAATAGGGAGGAAAAGAAATGAGGATGTGTGGAACAATAGGGAAAAAATTCAATTACCATTTTACATCAAAGAAACTATGGAAATAAACAAATACATATGGGTGGAAAGTGCCAATAACCCATAAAAAATCATCATGTGATTAGAGTTTACAGATAGACCTGTCTATGTCCTGATTAAAGATCACTGAAGGGAAGGATATATAAGGGGCTGAGAAGGAAAGAAATAAGTCCTCCTTGTGTTGTAATGGTCAGGTATTTTGGGTTCTTAAAGATGTTATGTTTTCTAAAAATATTAGGAGTGATAATTTATTGGTTTGAATTACCTTTGAGTTGAGTTTAGAGTTCTTATTTGTTCCTACTTCACCCTTGTGGTATCATAGCCTAGCTAGGAGGTGGAGTTTTGCAATGAATTTCCTATGGTTGGGTGGAGATTGCTAAATTTGACTTGGTTTGTTGTTCATATTCATTACATTCATATAAGCTTCTATCTTTGTTCTGCAAATTTATTATATGGTTTTTGAAAACTCCTTGTATATGTTATCCATTTCAAAGGGTTGAATTTTGTATGAAGTTGTTTGAATGAATTCTTTTCCTATAGGTTACTTTTTTCCATAATCAACGTTATTAAATTTAAATCTGGAAAAGCACGTGATTCCTCCTTTCTTTGAGCCTATGACCTATGTTTTCTCTGTAGTATATTATTTTTAAAAGATTAGTCTAGGACCCTTGGTCTTGTCTGAATCCATACCATTTGAAATTTTCTTGTAGATTTCAATCATAGGGTAGTAGGCTTCATAGTCCCCATTGACAACCTTTCTCACAATTCCCTGGATGGTTCTATACTCAAGCACCACCTATTACAAATTCTAAGGATTATAGAGCTATTCATTCATTACAATGTGTCAATTATTGAGCACTTAGATTCCTTTGAGGCGATTTTTGGCATTGAATTTTATATTATGTGACTCTATGCAATTGTTGATTTTTATTTTCCTAAAACTATTGCAATAATGTCTATTCAATGGGACTCTTCTGAATTCCTTTTTGAATCTTTAGTGTATAGTTGTGTTAAAGAAAATTTTGGCCTAGTCATGTGGTTTTTATAACGAATAGTGAGGTAAATCTAAAATAACAAGTAAAAAGTAGCAAGGTAAAGGCAAAATAGTAAGCAAATATAGTTTATATATAGTTCTTGTTCGGATATTTTTTTGGATTAGAGGTACTTCGAAGGGGTAACTTTGTCACATACACTCATAAATAAGTTAAATAACCCTAGAAAGGTTTCTTTGGAGAGATTTCATAATATTTGAGGTGCTACAACAATAAGATTTGAATTGAACCTTTGTGAAGGTATTTAATTAATTGGATAAAACTTCCATCTACCAACTTAAATGAAATATGATTTACTACTGATTCAAGAGATACATGCTAGTCAAAAATATGTTATTATTGTATAATTTTCTTTCCCACATTTTGATCAAATGGCACACTATTTTAGAGACAACCAAGAAAAAATTCAAGATTTTCATTTTCATGACAACATCTATTGCAAGAGTACAATATCATGGTGCATATTCTATGTGGATTGAATATAGGGGTTGCATAAAGTTCAAGACAATAGGTATCCTTCATAATGGGCTTTCACCATATGAGACATTTTAATGTAATGTTTGTGCTTTGTCTTTGAGTTAAGTCTTGTTTATCTATATATATATTTGTTCTACTATATCTCACTATGACAATTGTGAATCGAGTAATTCTTGCAACTAACTTTATACATGCTTTGTGTCTTCACGGTTATAGGTTCAAATAGACAAATGATCAAATTTCACTTGGTCTTTATGAAATTAGTTTCCTAGGCTTTCAAAATTGTGTTGAGGGCTACACTCCAACTTTTTATCAAATTTTTTTTGTGCCAATTTATTATCAAACCTACAAAACATCTACAATAGATCATTGATGCATCAATTCATCCTACCTCTTTGAACATGTCCCACTCGTAATTTCTCTGGAGTAGATCTTTGCTACTCATTGATTGTGGAAGGTTACACTCTATTTTTGGAGGGTTTTCATTAATTACATTACCTATTTGTATAATAATGGAAGGATATTTGATGAATGGCATGATCCCATATAAGAAATAAATGCTTGACCAATTTCATGCACTGAGAATTATTTTTTTATGATGTATTTTGTTATTGCAAAACTTGATTGAAAACATAACCTTCCTACAGGGTAAATGGACAAGATTGAGCTTGTTATATAGTGCCAAGATTTTTATTGCTAATGAACTACGAATTGTTGCATTTTCCTTTTTTTTCTTCTTAAAGAGATTCTGAATTCCAATATTGAACATTTTTATACATTTTACTCTTAAATATGTTGTAGAACATCACAATGTTGGCAAGTGACATTGGTGCTCAAAATTGCAATGCAAAGCTTTGAAAAACTAGTGTGAAACTGGTCAGATTAGTGAATATACTTGAGTTCATTTCAGGTAGGATATCCCTATCATTATATCCATTTGATTATGTGATTTAATGTTGTTATACAATTTACTCTTAGATATGTTGTAGAACATCATAGTGTTGGAAATTGTCAAAATTAGTGAATATACTTAAATTTATTTAAGGTAGGATGTCCCTATCGTTATATCCATTCGATTGTATGATTTACACAATTTCAATATCTTAATAGAAAAATATTAACTAAGTAATAATAGTAATTAGGAAAAAATATTAATGCATATTCTAACATTAAAGCTATGAAACAATAAAAAACCAAATAACTATAGATCAAGGAAGCCATTTTTGTAACAAAATTAATATTATATATGGATTTCAATTTTAGTCTTGTTCCATATAAGGGGACATTACAACAGCTCTTACAGAGGATCATGTTGGACCAACAAGACGTTTCTTTTGAAGGTAAACACCTTGATGAGTAACCTTTATTTTATTTTTATATCAATTTTAAATATTCGTCTCTCACATTTGTTCCATGCCAATGTGGAGTAATGGGAAAAGAAGCCCCTTCATAGTTACAACATATCTCATTCAAGGATGTGGTTAGAAACAAATCTTTCCTTCAATTTCTCCAAATTATCCTCCTTCTAGTCCCCATATCATGGAAAAATCATAAAGGGTGGTAAGTTTGAAGGTTTTCATGTTGAAGATTACAAACCTCCTGTCCTTTCATAAAGCATATTCAATCATTTGTAGATGCAATAGTTTGAGGCCTCCCATGTCAAAATTCTACTAGTGAACCCCGGATGCGGGTGTTAGTGTAGTTAATGAGGGTGCCAGGACGCAAGGCAGTCGGACGGGAGGCCACATGCCATCCCTCATGGCTGCATTGAGACCACCTGCCCGCAGTTAATACTCCACCGCATGCTCTTAATGGCGTTTGAAATGGAGGCGATTCTCACCATCGCAGGGGATGTTCGAGGCAGCCTCGACTGCCACAAACATCTCGCATAATATTTGCAAGCCTGGTCATTCAATGCGGCGTTCTGAGTGTTGCAGGAAAGGAATGTTAAATGCCATGGATCCGCTAGTCCCCCAGCCGATGAATTCGCAATGTAATTCGGTTCTGGACAGAGCCAGAGAGCACACCACCACAGGGAAGCGAAGCCGTCTAACCTGTTGCTTGCAGCCCGATGACAGCATTCACATTTCTATAGCTGGCTCTTTTTTGTCCGCGACGGTGGTTCTGGGCATTCCACCCGCGACGTGCCCTGTCAACACTCAGTCGCTTCAGAGCTCCAGTCCGGTTAAAGCTGCTAAAATGCTTAGGCTTCGGCAGAGGATGAGGTGCAGGAGGGGGTCTTCTCGTTTTGCCAGAAGATATTCTCCTTCCTTTTCTTCTTCCCCGTCTGACACCTCTGCACCTTCTGGCAGCCTCCCTCGCCTCTTTCGTGGGCGCTTGCTCCGCTCAGGCCGCAGGCTTGACTCGCCTTCAGGTGATGCGCTGCCTTCCCAGTCGCATACTGCCCTCTTCTCGTTCGATTGTGCTCTCAACAGACCACGCGTAACTGTGGCCATTTCGGTGGTCTTCTTGGAGGAGCCCCTGCCGGAGAATCCACCGGAAGAGCAAGCTCCAGTCGACGGCGCTCATATGGACACGGTGCAGCAGGACACGAGGGGTTAGCCTGAGGTTACCAGGGCGTCTTTGCAGGATGACTCAGTTCGCGTTCAGGCAACTGTCACTGAATCTCCCACTGTTGTCCACCACAATGTTGAATTCTCCCATGCTCAAAGCGAACCAAAAGATTTCGGATGCAGGATCTAGGAGGTTGCTCCTGATGAGTAATCCGACCCTCCTTTCTTGTCTCTTTTGTTTTTTCTCGGCCCTCTCTGAGGGAGTGTTTTGTTGTTTCAATGTTTCTTTCAACTCTGGTCCAATTTTTGTCAAAGACCAGTTTCAGTCTTTACAGCGGTCCAGTCTTGTTATGGTCCAGTGTTATAGCTATGCTCCTAGTTTAAAGTCAAAGACATTCCAGCTCGATCCCCTGCGTGGGATTTTTTCAGTCTTGGGTTTTACAAGCCGGTTTCCCTTGCAGGGCAGCCATAATCTAGTCACTGTCAGCTCAAATTGCCTCTTCGTAGGCACAGTTATGGCCTAGGCCAGATGTACTATATTTTTCGCTGTTAATAGATTACTCTAACTTAGAAAAAAAAAAATTCTACTAGTGAATATTTTTGACTTGAACGAAGCATTGCAAGGCATATATATTTTCCAATATTTTATTTATGATTTAGTTTTTAAACATTGTTGATAATCAAAGAGTTTGTAAAGAGGTTCCATGGTTTTAGGGGCGACCATGTTTTTTTACTACACCATGGTTCCTAGTTTGAACCTAAAACCATGTATATTAATAAGATGCGTGTTTGGTTTCACCTTCCAAAATTTCCTTTTTCTTTAGCATATATTGGTTTTTGAAGATATACTAAGAATGCTTTAGATAGTGACATAAAAATTATATTCAATGGATTGAGTAGGGTCTTTATATGTATGCCTATATATGTGTTGAGATTGACATTAACAAGGAATTATTAGGAAAGACGATATTATAGAAGGAAAATTTTAGATGGGCTCAGATTCTTGATTATGATAATATAAATTATTAGTATTAGATGTACAAAAAAACTAGAATTTTTCAAGGTTCTTGTCCCTAAGTATGAATTCACTCCAAAAGGAACAAGAGAAAAAAAACCCAAAGAAAAACATTCACAATCTTGTTAGAAATCCTCTTCAGATGGTGAATGATAAATTCAAATAAAACCAATGCATGTCTAAATCTTAGAAGGATAGGAGTGCAAATTAAGGACCCAAGTTCTTGATTATGATAATTCAATTTTTTGGTTTTATATTTACCAAACAACTGGAAATTTTAAATGTTCTTCACCCTAAGCATGAGCTCACTCCTAAAGGAACAAAGGGAAAAAACCAAATTGAAAAAATCACAATATTGTTAGAAATTCTCTTCAAATGATCAATGTAGAGAAAACCAATAAAAGTTTTGACCATAGAAGGATAATAATGCAAATCTTGGAGTAAAAATTAAGGTGAAAATTAAGGAATTAAGGAGTTAAATATCCCCTCTGAAGATAGAGAAGAACACAAGCCTATTGGGCCTTCCTCCTCATGGAATGTAGTGGTAAATGAAGCACCACTCGGAGGAATGAAGTGGCTTCATGAATATAGGAAATCTAAGTTTGACAACAAACTAGTACTTCATTTGCATTTTGGAAATTTTAATTCAAAATTATAGTTAGTCAGCATGAAACCTTATCCAAAAAGGTGGCATAAGGTTAAAAGGACAAAAAATTAAGAAAGGGAAAAATTTTAGAATTATGGATTAATTTTTAGTGGGAAATAATTGAAATGTTCATTTAACTTGTAACATTAATTTTTGTGTTTGTAATATACACATGAAATATGTGATTTCCATTCAAGATATGAATATATATGATTGCTTTTCCATTCAAAAAAGTTATATATAACTGATGTTTTTACAAATATAATCACAAATATGATATTTTCAAATATATATATAGCCAAATTATCTAATTACTGGTTTAGTACAATTATCCCTCAATGCATTAAGTTAAAATCAAATTAAATCCATCTTAACCCCATATGCATCCATATGCATCAAGGTGGATTAGATCCCTTAAGGTGAAAACTTCTTTTGGGGTGCCAAATTTGAGAGGAGTCTTGCACCTTAAGGGATTTGATTCCTCTCTATATGCCCAATAAAATTAAACTTAAGATCTAGATCTAGGTCAATTCCAATAATGACTAGTCACATCAAAATTTTATGTGATCATGTGTATATATATATATATATATATATATATATATATAATTTTATCCTTTATCCTTTAAAGTTTACTAAGTATCATTTCTAATTTCAAGAGTGCTATAAAAAAAACTACTTTAAATTTAAATTACAAATAAAGTGAATAGAAATAAAATAATTATTCAATGATGATGAAGGTGAATAGTAAGAAAGAAATTTGATAAATATATTATGTAGTAATATTCCCAATCTATCTTATCCAACTTTTCTTGTATCCACAGCTAATAGTTTTTCCATCCTTTCATATTGATCATATGAAAAAGAAGATTGAAATCAAATACCAATCAAACTTTTTATTGAAGATGTTATGGTAAATATTATATCTTAAATATCTTCTTTCTAATATTAATAGTTTCTTTCTCTAATGTCATTCCTTCTGATTTTGTAAATCCTTAGGAAAAACCTCACTCATGAAATTGAAGAAGGTGGAAAACATTAAAATACTTATATAAACTACAGAACTATTAGCAAAGGGAAACTCTAGCATCTAGGGATGTACATGGGATTCCAAGAGATTGTCCCACCAATTGGTTTTGACTTAATTAGCTTGGAGTTTCAAGTTCATGTGACCTATTATTATGGATTCTTAGGCCACCAAGCCAAAGATAAGCTAGATAAGTGGGAATTATATGATCTTATGGTTCCAATGCTCACCCTATGAACCTCTATAGTTGGAGATGTTGAAATCATGAGTCCTTGTAGTTCAAGAGGTCAATTCTAAGAACTTAAGGTTTGGAGGTCATGTGAGCGTTTTTCTTTAATTTTTTATCTGATCACAATCTAAAACCATATAATTGATTGGTTATTCATTGCCTCGTTAATGAATTCATTTATCAAGGGTAGTGGTTTGACTATGATTCTATCTAGTTAAATGCTTAAAAATAGTGAGAAAATATTTTTAATGTAGTATTTCTGCACTATATAAATGTTGAAATCAATGCAAAAAAAAATCAAATTCATCCATTATATAAACATTGAAAATGATCACCACACTAAGAGCAATGTAATGAACAAATTAGTTGAAAATTATCAACTTTTTTAACACTAAATTTTACGCAATATAATGAAAACAAATGACAATACAAAATCCAATTTTAAATTCAAATCACTAAGAAATACATATTTTCTTAATCAAATCAATGTCATATGATTAGATCTTAATGATTTTTTTTATATCTGTAATGCAAAAGATAATTTTAAAATTAAATTACTAAGGAATATATAATGCATATATTGTTTAAATCCAAATCCCAAATTCTTTTATTTCATATTTTTTTAATCAAATCAATATTACATGATTAGGTGTTAAAGCAACCAATTGATTACGTATTCACTACCTCACTACTAAATTAGTAATTAGTATAGTGGACATGATGTTTTCGCTACAATACCATTTAAAAATAGTGAGAAAATGCTTTTCATGTTGCCCTTTAGTTATTGCACAAAAACTTAAATTGGTGCAATAATAATCAATTTTTTATGCACTTTACAAACACTTATATTATTGCATTATACTAAGAGCAATACAATAATCAAGTATTGACATTATGAACACTAACATCTATTTAATATAATGAAATCAATGCAATGAAGATGAAGATATTTTCAATATATTTTGATTGGGTAAGGAAATGAGTCGAATGGTTAGGTAAGAATATACTAATGATCACATTTTCAATATGAAATCAGCCTATCATTGTTGCTCATGCAATTAAATCAACAAAGAAAATATAAACCAACGCTTTATGGTTCTAGAGATAAGCCATAAATATTCAAAGACCCATGTAACGTACGGAACTAACAAATAATGAACTAAATATCAAGGACATTATTAGGGTAGATTTTTTAGGCTAAATCATTGTTGATATAGAATACAACCATAGAAACTCATAGGAAAATATTTTAAAAATTTGGATGCATATAACGACCATGAAATAAAACCTGGGCAACAATGACGGGCATTCATTCAACTAAAAACTAAAACAAAATTCAAATAGAGAAGAAACACTTGTAGACCAAACAAATTATGAGAGATGTTGAGCCTACCTATTTTTTAGGGGAAACTAAGGGTTAAAACCAGTACAAGATTGAATCTATTAAATTTCAATTCCAAACAAAACCAAATGCACTTTTAGGACAAGGGCCTTCAATATTTATTCAAATTCGGATTAAATGACAATAAAAATGCAAATTCTTATAAATCAAGAGAATACAATAAATATGTAGGGTGAGAGAAAGTTGGCTATGAGATTTAAAAATTAGTTACAAATTCTTATCCTACACAACATTCCTTGCCATTCCTTACATGTAAGCCTACAAACCATTTCACCACATACAAGCATACCAGCCATGTTTTACCATTCCTTACTAGCAAGCATATAAATTACCCCCAACAAGAATAAACAAATAATTAAACCCTAGTTGGGAAAAGTAGATTGCAAAGCATAAAACCCTCATTGTAATAAACACACAAGTAATCCAGTCAAAGAAGCAAGTGGCCAACATATTACCAACACATAATCTTTTAAACATTACCCATAGAATACAATACTAAGCAAATAAATGAATTACAAATTTCCATGAACAATTAAATATGTTGATGAACATATGGTTTCATAGGTAGTAGGAATGGTATCCTACAATATATCATGTGTCTCTCTTCAACATGTTTTATCTATGGAGCCTCATGACCAAATCCTAGGCATTTCACTCCTAGAATAGCCATCAAACATGTTAAAAACACCATTAAAGAGAAACATTAGCAAATAAGAGAGTTAAAGTGCATGAAAAATGCATCGTACTTGTGAGAAAATCATATTACCTATGCATGAAGGTTGAAACCCATATCAAGATCAAGTGAATTGCTCACCCAACCCAACAAAGGAAACTATAGGGATGAAATGGGATGGTTTCAAAAAACAAAATTCTCTCTCCACTAGAGACCTAGGATAGAAATAGGTATATAATTGTCATGATGAAGATGGATCCAGTGAACGACAAGAAGTTAAACCACTAACCAACCAGGATAGTGCAATGGCAAAGGTAAATTTTCACCACTAACTACATAAAAGAATGTGATGGCAAGTCTAGTGTTGAACTGATTTAGGGTAGAGTGAAGGGTCCCCACCAATGGACCTATGCAGAAATGCATGTGAGGGAGAGAAGTTTCAACAAGAGGGTGAAACAAGCATGAAAACCAAGGTAAATTAATGAACATTTAATAAGTCAACAACCACAACAATTTCTTAAACACATGTGGTCTATGTTGTATGTTATTTGGACTAAATAACATATACAATTTAGGAAGACAATTTGAGGGGTCCAATGGTTAAAAGCATGTATTTCCTTGTAAGAGGTCAAAGGCTCAAATCCAATAGGAGTAGAGTATGTATATATACACCTATGTAGACTTTAACGATCAAAATTCATAAACAAGGAGGTCTACTCTAATGTTAATTTGATATTGTTAAATTTTATTTTTTGATTTGTTCAAATTTAAATGGATTTTCTTAAAGGTGGTTTGGTTTAATTAATATAATTGTGTATTTTTTTGTTTGTTACGAGGAAGGAAGATTCAAAAGAAGGGATCACATTTAGCATGTAATGTTCCTTTTGAGGAATTTCTGCAATCTGGTCCTCAAGGATGTTGTATAAGGAAGCCAATGCAAAAATAACCTGAACCGGAACTTGGATCCCCTTGTTTACTCTTCATACATGACTATCCCAAAATATTAAATCAAAGAAATAAGCCTAGAGGGGTTATACATATTTCCCCAAACTAGGTCCCTCAAAGAATGCTCAAATGGAAAGCTACAACAATATATGAACTTCTACGAGCAGCAGCAGTGAAATATTAATACACGAGGTGCAAGAAGAGTGGATAGCCTTATATTATGTGCAGCAGAAAATAGATATACAATAACTAGATGAAATACCTCTCAAGTTAGGCCAAATCTGCCTCAAGTCAAATATACATACAAAATGAAAGTACCCAGCTACACAACCCAGAAACAAGTTATGACGGCGTAGTATATAGAGGAAAATGAATGCAAACTGATATGTATATAAAGATATGTCAATATTAGGCTCAAATAAATTGAGGGAGCAAGATCTCAACCTCAGAAAACAATCCTACGACAATCCTCCAAGGGATTGGCCAAAATACACTAAGTGGAAAAATGTCGGAGTTGTTGGGTAGTAGCAACAACTCAAATACAATACATAAATGGAGAAGGATGGAAATTATGCAAAAAATATAGAAACCTCCTCCACTAATCTTCCAAGTGAAAGGTTTCTCCTTTCACTGAAGATTACTCCCTCCAATCCACAGTGTGAATCCCTCCTGTAAGTGCCCACTGAAAATAACGCAGTAGGAAGAAGAGACTGCATTGTGCATGAGATGAAACATACAGCCTGATGCAAAAATATGCAAATAAGCTTCCGTATCTTCCTCACTGATCTCCCAGAGAAAGAATGTACTCCTCCTCTACAAAACTAGCTCCGAAAGTGAGTGGTGATGAAACCTCACTGCAACCCCCAGCAAATCAGTGTTTCTACCAAGCTGGGAAACACTGTAGCTAAAGATGGTTACCTTGGCCTCAAGCTTGGATGTGAGGAGAATAAAGAACAGGTCCTCCAAAGATTCCCAATGAAGGAGAGGAAACTTCTAAACATAAATCTCCCTTGTGCTAAGCAGCACAAGCTATCTCAGTTGAACAACTAAAGAGAGCAAAATTGAAATCTTCAACATAATGAGCAATGGCTCTCCTTTCCCCTTTTATGTCAATAGAAGGCTTCCTTTTCATGGACCCCACCCATTATGGTTTCTCTCATCCAATAATATTTCTCCTATGGAAACTGTGATGTCCCACTAGGTGACTCACTCCCTCCATGCAGCGATGTTTGACTTGGTCAAACTAGACCTAGTCTTCTTGTAATTTCCCCTTTTCACACTAGGAGATGATAAATAAGTCACTTAAGTGACCCCTTTGCACATTTGGAGTGTTTATTATGCTACTTCATGGGCTCCCTTACCCATTTTATTCTTTTTATTAAAAAGAAAGCAAAATTAATGTTCCAATTTGCTTAATGAAAATTTTGGAACATTACATAGCATTTTTATTAGTAGAGACCCAAAATTATCACATTTAGCATGCTTATTAGCAGAGCCTAACCCTTGACCCCACCACCTCCCATTAGGAAGATGTTTTTAACAATAAGAACTCTCCCAATTGCGCTAACCCTAAAAAATATAACATAATTGTATAATTAATACAATATTAAAATAAATTTTTTGGATTAATTAGTGAAATATTTAGTTGTATTTATAAATATATATTGATTTAATTTTAAATATAATTTACTAATATTTAATGTAAGATCAAATAAATCATATTATATTAATAAATTTAATTAAAAAAACTTGTTATCTCCTTTATTTATAATAATAAAAAATAAATAAATCTTACCATATAAATAAGGGAAAATTATTGGACTCGAGCTTTAGAGTGAAAAGACAGACAAAGTGGAATCGTGCAAATCATGTAATTATAATCATCCGTACTTGCGAAAATTCATGAATACAGTGTTTATTCCAAATATATATTAAATTAATCTATATCAAATATCAGATTATTGATATGAATATGATGTTCAATATATTTAAATCGTTATGTAATCAAAATAACTTTTCTATAAACAAATGATATTGTTGTGCTTTAGGGGAGAGGGGTCAGTCATTGGACACCTCAGCAATGACTGGCCCTCATGCCATGTAGGACTGATCCCAAGCATGTACGACAGTTTTCATCCATGTGGGCAAGCGTGTGGTGGGTACTGTCCACTGGTCAAACCGGTCACCAACATTTTGAACCGGTCGTCTCCCACCATTTAACGGAGGCTTCTCAAGGAAGCCTGGTTTTTCGCTTCAGTTCTACTTGTTGTTTGTTTCTGGCTCTGACTGTTGCGTAGTCTAGCATCCATGGTTGACGCCTCCACCACCGCCCTTCGTGCTCTTCATCCCTCCTTATGGCTCCTATGCCCTCCTGGCTCGAGCTCTCTTGGTCCTGGTTCGACCGCAGCAGCATACATAACTGTCATTCCCTCGGCTCTCTGGTTGTTATGCCTCAATTCTGTGTTCATTAACCCTCGACTCTGTGGTGCTTTAACCTCGGCATTGTGGTGGATATACCTCGGCTCTGTCATTTTTATACTCGGCTTTGTGGTGGTTTTAAATGTCTCTATGGTGGTTATACTCAACTCTATGGTGGTCATACCTCGGCTCTGTCGTTGTCATACCTCGGCTCTGTGCTGGTCATACCTCAGCTCTGTGCTGGTTTGACTCGGCTCTGTGGTGGTTATGCTCGGCTCTGTGGTGGTCATACTTCGGCTCAGTCGTGGTCATACCTCGGCTCTGTGGTGGTCATACCTCGGCTCTATGGTGGTTTTATTCAGCTCTGAGGTGGTTTTATTCGGCTCTATGGTGGTTTTACTCGGCTCGGCCCTGTGGTGGTTTTAACTCGGCTCTCTGGTGGTTTTACTCGGCTCTCTAGTGGGCATACCTCGGCTCTCTGGTGGTCATTCCTGGGCTCTGTGGTGTTTTTACCTTGGCTCTGTGGTGGTTTTACCTGCGTTCGGCGCTGCGTGGGTTACAGGTCTGTATGCTCCAAATTGTGCTTTCAGGTGTGTTTTTCAGCTCTGGATGCTGTGAATTGTGCTTTTAGGTGTGTTTCCCTGTTGGTTTTAATTTTTTTAGTGTTTTTGCATGTTTTTTAACATTTATGATCTATGAATAATTAGGTTTTGCATTGTTTGCAGGTCAATGCAGAGGCCAAGGACAATGCAGTTGGCTAGAAAGGCAAGGAGGATAATGTAGTTGGCAAGGAGGAAGGCTAGGAGGGAGAGGAATTCGAGGAGAGCAGTCTTAAGGTAGGACTTTGTCCTACCAGTAATATGTATGTGTTTGTAAACATATTTAACCTGAAGGATATGTTATATGTTTAGCTTCTTTACTGTATTTTACTGTGTTTTTAAACACTTGGGTTTTCTGTAAATTGTCTATCTGGTTTTTTGTGTTAATTAAAAGAATCTGAATAAATTGAGATACAGGGTTTTGGGTTTATGGTTTTTTGTAAATGTTTAAAGTAAATTGGTAATTTTCTGATTGTTTGTGTTAATTAAAATAATTTGTGTAAATTGAGATTCTAGGTTTAGGGTTTATGGTTTTCTGTAAATTTTTAAAGTAAATTGGTAATTTTGTGATTTTATGTGCTAATTAAAAGAATCTGTGTCAATTGAGATTTTGGGTTTAGGGTTTATGGTTTTCTGTAAATGTTTAAAGTAAATTATCTGGTTTTTTGTGTTAATTAAAAGAATGTGTAAATTGAGATTCCGGGTTTAGGGTTTATGGTTTTCTGTAAATGTTTAAAGTAAATTGTCTAGTTTTTTGTGTTAATTAAAATAATTTGTGTAAATTGAGATTCCAGGTATAGGGTTTATGGTTTTCTGTAAATGTTTAAAGTAAATTTTTTGGTTTTTATGTAAATGTTTAAATATTTTTATCCACCACAGAGTTAAGAGCCAAGGTATAACTATTTTATATTATGTACATGTTTTCTCATACTGTGTTAGTAATGTTGAGGTTTAGGGTAGGGTTTCTGTGTTAATTAGATGGAATCTCTATAAATTGAGATACAGGGTTTAGGGTTATGTCATTTTCTCATATTGTGTTAGTAATGTTGAGGTTTAGGGGAGGGTTTTTTTGTGTTAATTAGAAGGAATCTCTGTAAATTGAGATACAGGGTTTAGGGTTTTTGTCATTTTCTCATACTATGTTAGTAATGTTGAGGTTTAGGGTAGGGTTTTTGTGTTAATTAAAAGAAATCTTTGTAAACTGAGATATAGGGTTTAGGGTTTATGGTGTTCTGTGGTGGTTTTAAATGTCTCTGTGGTGGTTATACTCAGATCTATGGTGGTCATGCCTCGGCTCTGTCGTCGTCATACCTCGGCTCTGTGCTTGTCATAACTCAGCTCTGTGCTGGTTTGACTCGGCTCTGTGGTGGTTATGCTCGGCTCTCTGGTGGTTATGCTCGGCTCTCTGGTGGTCATACTTTAGCTCTGTCGTGGTCATACCTCGGCTTTGTGGTGGTCATACCTTAGCTCTATGGTGATTTTATTCGGCTCTGTGGTGGTTTTATTTAGCTATGTGATGGTTTTACTCGGCTCGGCCCTGTGGTGGTGTTAACTCAGCTCTATGGTGGTTTTACTCGGCTCTCTGGTGGGCATACCTCGGCTCTGTGGTGATGGTGGTCATACCTCGGCTCTGTGGTGGTCATACCTTGGCTCTGTGGTGTTTTTACCTCGGCTCTGTGGTGGTTTTACCTACGTTCGGTGTTGCGTGGGTTACAGGTCTGTATGCTCCAAATTGTGTTTTTAGGTGTGTTTTTCAGCTCTGGAAGCTGTGAATTGTGCTTTCAGGTGTGTTTCCCTGTTGGTTTTAGTTTTTTTTAAGTGTTTTTGCATGTTTTTTAACGTTTGTGCTCTGTGAATGATTGGGTTTTTGCATTGTTTGCAGGTCAATGAAGAGGCCAAGGACAATGCAATTGGCTGGCAAGGCAAGGAGGATAATGCAGTTGGCAAGGAGGAAGGCCAGGAGGGAGAGGAATTCGAGGAGAGCAGTCTTAAGGTAGGACTCTGTCCTACCAGTCATATGTATGTGTTTGTAAACACATTTAAACTGAAGGATATGTTATCTGTTCAGCTTCTTTACTGTATTTTACTGTGTTTTCAAACACTTGGGTTTTCTGTAAATTGTCTGTCTGGTTTTTTGTGTTAATTAAAAGAATTTGAATAAATTGAGATACAGGGTTTTGGGTTTATGGTTTTCTGTAAATGTTTAAAGTAAATTGGTAATTTTCTGATTGTTTGTGTTAATTAAAAGAATTTGTGTAAATTGAGATTTTGGGTTTAGGGTTTATGGTTTTCTGTAAATGTTTAAAGTAAATTGGTAATTTTGTGATTTTATGTGTTAATTAAAAGAATCTGTGTCAATTGAGATTCTGGGTTTAGGGTTTATGGTTTTCTGTAAATGTTTAAAGTAAATTGTCTGGTTTTTTGTGTTAATTAAAAGAATGTGTAAATTGAGATTCCGGGTTTAGGGTTTATGGTTTTCTATAAATGTTTAAAGTAATTTGTCTGGTTTTTTGTGTTAATTAAAATAATCTGTGTAAATTGAGATTCCAGGTATAGGGTTTATAGTTTTCTGTAAATGTTTAAAGTAAATTGTCTGGTTTTTATGTAAATGTTTAAATATTTTTATCCACCACAGCGCTAAGAACCGAGGTATAACTGTTTTATATTTTGTACATGTTTTCTCATACTGTGTTAGTAATGTTGAGGTTTAGGGTAGGGTTTCTGTGTTAATTAGAAGGAATCTCTGTAAATTGAGATACAGTGTTTAGGGTTATGTCATTTTCTCATATTTTGTTAGTAATGTTGAGGTTTAGGGGAGGGTTTTTTTTGTTTTAATTAGAAGGAATCTCTGTAAATTGAGATACAGGGTTTAGGGTTTTTGTCATTTTCTCATATTGTGTTAGTAATGTTGAGGTTTAGGGTAGGGTTTTTGTGTTAATTAAAAGCAATCTTTGTAAACTGAGATATAGGTTTTAGGGTTTATGGTGTTCTTTAAATTGATATTAAGATGTTTAAATATTGGTGTAAGCACCATGGAGCCGAGGTATAATCGCCACAGAGCTGAGTATGTTAATAATGTTTTATATTCTGTACACGTTTTCAATTAATTTGATGATATTTTCTCATACTATGTTGTTAATACTGTTGTCTAAATTCTCATACTGTGTTGTTAATAATGGTGGCATTTTCTCATACTGTCATAAATTGAGATATAAGGTTTAGGGTTTATGTCATTTTCTCATACTTTGTTAGTAATATTTAGGTTTAGGGTAGGGTTTTTGTGTTAATTAAAAGCAATTTGTGAAAATTGAGATATAGGGTTTATGGTTTGTGGTTTTCTGTGAATTGATATTTTGATGTTTAAATATTGGTATAACCACCACAGAGCCGAGGTATAACGACCACAGAGCCTAGTATGTTAATAATGTTTTATATTCTATACATGTTTTCAATTAATTTCATGACATTTTCTCATACCGTGTTGTTAATAATGTTGTCTAAATTCTCATATTGTGTTGTTAATAATGTTGAATTCAATTATGAAATCAATTTCTTTGTTCACACCCTCTGTTGATTGTTCAGGGTATCATTGGTTTGCAGTTATGATTTTTATAATCCACTTATTTTTAATAAATTAAGAGGTAGGATCATTCAATCAGGGTTGCTCTCATTGCAAGACACATTTTTAGAGTGGGGCAATGGGCCAAAATCCAAGTTGGAATTTGGTGTCATGGACCTTTTTTGCTTATGAACTCAGTTTCTTTGTTCAAAGTATCCTCCTTTATTCAGTGATTTTATTGATGAAGTTAGCAAGTAATTTTCACAACCTAAAACTTTGCACCTAGCTACCTACTCCACCTTAGCAATGGTAGAATAACTACCCTGGGGGACAGTAACAACGAAGGTGGTCATCATGCCGAGATTTATCGATTTCTTGATTCCAAACCTGCTTGCAAGAGGAAGCAAACAACTTCTATATGAAATTATAAATTGAAACAAAACTTTACCCACTTACAAATATATAAATCATTCAATCTATGAAATTATATTGTTAACTGAGGTGTGATTATTGTTTAGTGTCAGAATGTCCCCCAAACGTTTTATACAAATTCTCTAGTAATAATATTGATCATTGTATTCACTTAATCTTGTTGAGTGAGCTGAGGAAGAAAGCTTTATTGTTTAGTGTAAGAATATCCCCCAAACGTTTTCTACAAATTCTCTGGTAATAATATTGCTTATTGTATTCACATAATCATGTTGAGTGAGCTGAGGAAGAAAGCTTTATTGTTTAGTGTAAGAATTTCCCCCAAACGTTTTCTACAAATTCTCTGGAACAATATTGATCATTATATTCACTTAATCATGTTGAGTGAGTTGAGGAAGAAGCTTGCGAAAAAAAGGTACAGAAAAGAAAATTGGATAATTGACAGGTCTCTAAAGTTCAAGAGGGTATGCTTGCCAAAACATTCTGGGTAAGGCTACAAACCTTGAAGGAAATGCCCTTTATTTCCTTCTATTTTGATTCCAAGGACTTGAATCTGCCTTCTATGGAGGCAGAGCAGTATTCATATGTTGTTTTTTATGAACTTTTGAGCCTAGCAATAGAAAAGAAATAAAAAAATTCTAAGAGGATAAGGGAAATTCTTATTAGGAATCGAGAGATATATATGTTGCTTTGAACGAGACATAGATTCTATCTTTATTAAAGATGCATACCAAGACTCATAGTTGGTTGGGAAGGACCCACTAATAATTTTGCACGTGTATCATACAGTTTCAGCATCTATTCTTAGACTATCAAAACCCATTTTGGATATGATTAGGAATAGTTGGATAGGTCTTTAAATACTTATAAGATTGTGATAGGGTACTTATCGTTTTTTATCACTTAAAGCTTACCTATGCATAGTCTAAGAGAAATTTATTGATATTCATATACTTTCTCAAAAATAGGACTGCAATACATTGATGGTGACTGTGTCAACAAAGGAATTGTGGGATTGATGAAGGGCTGCCTGCGGTTTAGTAGTGTCATGCTCTCATGACCATGGAATGTTATTATGGTAGTTGCATCAATTATTGTTGCAACTACATCCTCCCTAACGTCATCAATTGCCTCAAAGCAGGTTGTTCAACCCAATGCTCCACCTGTTATTAATGCATCCATTATTGCAGCAACAAATATTCCATCTATTATCGCTACATCTACAATGACTGCATCTACCTATGCTTAGTCTAAGAGAAATGTATTGAGGTTTAGGTAGGATCATTAAATCAGGGTTGTTCTCATTGCAAGACACATTTTTAGAGTGGGGCAATGGGCCAAAATCCAAGTTGGAATTTGGTGTCATAGACCTTTTTTGCTTATGAATTCAGTTTCTTTGTTTAGAGTATCCTCCTTTATTCAGTGATTTTTATAGATGAAGTTAGCAAGTAATTTTCACCTCCTACATTGAAGCCCCCACATGGCATGGAGAATGAGAACGGGGTGATAATTTGAAACTTTTATGGGAGAGGGGTCAGTCATTGGAAACCTCAGTAATGACTGGACCCCATGCCACGCAGGATCGATTGACAACATGTACGACACTTGTCAACCATGTGGGCAAGTGTGTGATTGATGATTGGTATTATGCCTTTGCAAGTGAGCAAGTTAGACATTGAGGCTAAGGCTATAACTCCAACAGATTAACAAAATTGTAGGAATTAGAAAGTGTTTGATATATAGGAATTAGAAAGTGTTTTCTATATAACTTCATAAAAAAATTGATATAGGCTAAGGCTATAACTTCAATAGATTAACAAACTTGTAGGATTTAGAAACTGTTTGATATGTAGGAATTATAAACTGTTTGATATATAACTTCATAAAAATTCTGATATAGGTTAAGGCTATAAATTCAACAGATTAACAAACTTGTAGGATTCAGACATTGTTTTATACATACTAATTTGAAACTGTTTGTAGCTTGACATTGTTTTATACATACTAATTTGAAATTGTTTGTAGCTTGACACTGTTTTATACATACTAATTTGAAACTGTTTGTAGCTTCCCAAACATCCATGGATGCTATCATTAGCAAACCTATTTGATCCTTATCAAAATAATAGTGTCTTGTGGTTACAAAAATTAAGTCATGGCACCCCTATGCTTGATGGCTTCCATTTCCTGCATTGCAGAAAATTGTTGAGTTGACTTTCTTACCCAAGTCTGGTGGACTACCCAACATTGGATGATTAGGATGTGCCTAAATGTTGGCATATGGTTGACTCCAATTTTCTCCATGTAGCCATGGTGGGACTGAGTAGCCCAAGTGTCCACTTATGTTACTAACCCCAGTACTGACTGCAGGTGTCATATAAACACAGTTAGGATTCAAACCTGCACTGGTAGGGGTATAAGAGGTGGGCCTAACCCCTGCCTGATAGTTGGGGACTTGGATGTTAATCAGGTCTTGGAATGATGGTGTATGATTTTTAGTGTGGTCCAGCGTGTTAGAAATCAACCTATTTTCCTCAAACTGGCTTGAACCATGGTCTTCTCTGCTTGTCACCCCTCCTCCTTTTTCCAACTCTTGCTGAACCTTCCTTTCCTCTCTCTCTTTCCTTGCCAATTTCTTTTTATTTTTCTTATATTCCCTTGCTTTTTGTCTTTCCAACCTTTCCTTTGCTCGAGCTTCTGTTGTTGCAATCCTTGCAGCCCTCTTTTCAGTGGCTAACTCCTTCTTTCTATTTTTAGCTTCCTGAATTTCATTATTTTTACGTTTAGACTCGAACATTAAATTCATATAATCTTCAGATGTGAGAAATTGTGAACTCCTCCCTAAACAAATACAATCTGATGTTGAGTTCCTTGATGAGGCCTTCACTCTCTCTACTGGTAGCTTTAGGAATGCACCAAGTAATCTCTGCTTTTATGTTGCCCCATGCTCCTCCAGACCTGGCACTTGGATTTCATCTTTTGGGACCACTGATTGGTCCCCATTGTTGTCTTCTTCAGGTACTTCATGCTGAATGGGCTCCTATTCTAGTGATCCATGTCCACAAAATAATGAACAAGTTCGGTGTTCAACCCTGATGGTTGTGAAGGCATGTCCATGCTTTCATCCTCATTGGTGGTAGACACATTATTTCCAGTGATATTCATCACGACCTCTGCCAGCCATGATGGTGCACTTACTTGGGTTGGCATGGTCAATTGCTCGTTGTCAGCTACATCAGTGGGTGTCACAGCCTCATTGATATTGTTAGTTGGTTCATGACTGAATTGTGTCTCACTGACATGCTCAGCGTCATCACCACCACAGAACAACCCTTTAGAAAGGGACATTATACCTTCAGCAGTAGCTACATGTTCTTGGGCACCAACATGCTCTTCCACTTCAAATGCTTGGCTAAAACTGGTATCATGCATAAGAGCATCAAAATTGAGTGGCCATATACCAGTCCTCCTAAATCCAGCCTTGATATTAGAAGGTGTGAGAGCCCTTTTAAATGCTTTACTTGCAAGCTCAGCTAGCTCAAACCTCTTTACTTCCACCCCTGGATTCTTTGCCATCCATGAAGCTCGCTCGACCCTGAAATAGTTCTTGAAAGGCCCAAACATGCTCACATCAAGGGGCTACAATCTATGAGTGGTATGATCCGACAATGTTAACAGGTCAATGCCCAACTTATTGGCCTCCTCGATTGTCTACACAGCCATGTGGCTTCCATAGCCATCTAAAATCTGTAAGTGCCTGTTTTCAGGCGAGACACCACCCGGTACAGAAGCAGCAAAGTGGAAAAGCCAATTCAAGTATAGTTCCTTTGTCATCCATGCATGTGGATGTGCAGCCATGCATGCCCCTGGTTCACAATTATGTATATAATTTTCTAGTTGAGTAAATTTACCTTTAAATAGATAAAATCCTGGTATTGATGAACCAATTGCATTGACACAGGAAAGAATTGTGATCCACTCTCTGCTCTTAGGAAATATCTTAGGCACATTTATACTCCCTCTCTTGGCAATTACCTGCATACCACAATTTCTTCTTGCCTGTAAGCCTGTTTAATCACAGTTCCATATATGGTCTGGGGCATATGAGTGTTGGTCATATGCAGCAGAAAGAGTGTTATAGAACTTGGAAACAATTGCAGGGCGTAGATTTAAAGCCTAGTCTCTTTCAAGGCCCTCCACTATACGTAACACAAGGTCTGGATGCCTCTTTTTAAACCCACTCCACCATGACTTACCAGGAAAACCATCTTTAAAGGGGTTTGGCCTCCCTTGACAGATTTGAGCTATAGTGGATTTAAGTTGTATAAGCTCTAACCTATGTCCCAATTGGGCCATCTCCTTACACTACTCGACCACCTCATCCCCCTCCTCTTCAATCATAACTGTAACAGGCCCTCTACGCTTTGTATTAGTCAACCCATTTATCCAATAATGTATGTTAGAGGTAGCAATATCATGTTTTTTTGCAGCAGCATAGATTGAATATCCCTTAAACTTGATGTCATCAATTGAATCGAGCATGTCTTGCTTTGTCCAGCCTCTGATGGCACTGATTTTCTTTCTTGAACTTGCACCTTATACTGTGGTTGAAGGTGGCTCTGTGGCTAATGGTGGGCTGGGATGATCTGCTACCACAGGGTCCTTTTCAACTACATTGTTGGGAGCATTGGGAGAATTGACATCCTCATCTGATGAACTTCTCCACAGTTGGGCCCCCCTTCTCCCTCGCCTCCTGTTCCTTATTTTATTTGCAATAGAAACTCTTGGCATGGCTACAACAACCTGCAATTTCCAACATCGTTAGGAAATTTGTTAAGTATTATAGCTATAAATACTATTAGTAAACTAATAGTATTTATTATTATTAGTTTACTAATAATAATAAATAATTATTAGTAAACTATAATTATTTATGAATTCAAATATTACTGCTAACAACATGAAATCTTCAGGGCTTTGTTGTGAATTAATTGACATTGAAGTGGAACAGACTTGGTTTACCTGAACAGTTGAATTTGAATTACATTGTTATAGTGAATTAATTTTTCATTATATTGTATTTCAATTATGTATTACTTGTAATATCAGCATGAGAAAGACATGTGATACCTACATGGCTGTTAGCTACATGGACTTGTCTAAAATGAGTAAGTGCCTGTTTTAACATGGACTTATCTTTGGACATGGATTGTGTGTTGGAGATATTTATGGCTGTTAGCTACATGGAATTGTCTAAAATCAGTAAGTGCATGTTTCAACATGGACTTATCTTTGGACATGGACTGTGTGTTGGAACTATTTATTAAAAGCTTTTAATGAATATAAATTCAATATCCAATTTAGTTAATAAGCACAAAAAAAGGAGGAGGAAACTACATTTATACTGTAGGAAACTAGATTTTAAGCTTAAAAATTGATACTGTTTTCTATTGCCTCATATGCCTCCAAGCTTGAACGAGGCAACTACATTTATACTATAGGCAACTAGATTTTAAGCTTAAAATTTGATGCTTTATTCTATTGCCTCCTATGCCTCCAAAGCCTGAACGCTGACAACTACATTTGCTCCACACAAATTGATGTACTGTGCCAATCTGCCTCAACTTTCAACGCCCAACTCAAAATCCTTTGTTTTTCTTAGGAAAACCCTCTGCCTGATTTGCTTCCCATTGTTGTTAAAACAACGACAGCTTATACAGTGGGTTCAATGGCACGCAGACACTTTTCCTATGTATTTAGTAGGTCGTTGTTCTTATAAATTTTGAAGGGCACTGTTCTTAGGGGACTGTGTGTTGGAACAAATTCTTGAAAGATTTTACTCATAAACATAACTCTACGTGATTTTCTTATAAACATAACTCTCATTACTTATAAACTTAACATAGTTTCTCAACTATAGAACAACGAAATACTTGTATGTCTCCAGCAACGCTCCAACAACTGATGAAGAGAATGAATGTAACAATGTGCACACACTCAGTCTAGAATGTAACACTGAGCACACTCTATCTGGATGAAGAGAATGAATGTAACACTCTGCACACACTTTGTCTAAAATATAACACTAAGCACACTCTCTCTGTATTTCTAGAACATTGTCTGAAAACGATTGTATGTCTACAAAATGGAAACTCATGGTCTGAAAACTCACTTTCTGAAAACAATTGTATGTCTGCTAAATGAATGGAACACTATCTAAAAAATCTGAATGTATCTCAGCAGTAGCCTAAGAGTATAATGAATGATTCAGATGCAGTTAGAGTTGATGTTTTATAGTTTTATGATCTAGAATTTAATTTGTAGGGAATATTGGCATGGATTGCCATCTCCCAAATTTAATTTTGTGGTGTGGATTGATTTGTACATGATCCAATGGCTGATAAGCTTTCATGGTTGATCCTTGTGGTTTCCTAAATTTAATTCCTGAATTGAAATGCTTTCATGAATTTAATTTCTAAATTGAAAGGGTTGTTGTGTTTAATTCTTGAAATGAAAGGTTTGGGTGAACTATTTCTTGAATTTAATGGTGTCATTTAATGTCTTCAATAGGCTGAATGGTTAAACAGACATGTACATATGGCTGACACACATTTCACCTATTTTTGTGCAGGTGTTACCCATTCCTTGTGCAGGTAATTAAAGATGTAACATTGGTGTACTTGCTACTGTTTGTCACTCGGTGGTGGCAATTTGCATTAACAGGTGTACTCTTCTGGCATTGTCCGATTTGATTAACTATGGCGGACTTTGCTGAGGGTTCCCATTTGAACTTGGCCACACATGAGGTGCTCATTTCTACTTCTTCTTCGGATGAACATGTTCTTTGTAATGTGCCGGATGTTGACGATTTAATCATTAGACAAGCTATTGTGAATGATCATGTTGTTGAGATAAAAGCTTGGGGTGATGTTAGAAGGAATCAACGCAGAAAGCATGGTAAGATTAAGAATAACTATTTCAAGCATAGAATGGAGATTAAGGAGGTATATCTGGACTATGAGGATCTGTGTGGGAGGGTGGCGAATTTACATAAGCGGGCGGTGATTGGGCACTGGATGTTCCCTGATAACAATGATTTCGACACAACTGTATGGATCAAACAGTTTTGGAACCCGATTATTGGCTATACTCCTAAGGTCAGCGTAGTTATAAATGGATGGTTTAGTATAAACTTCATGGATGAGAAATATGTATACAAAATCACCAGTCGTACCTGGGTGAGGGGTTGTAGTTTTATGCAATTGGTGTCGTGGTATCTGGTGTTCAACCCGGTTATGGAGGCGCCTCGCAGTCGAGTTGTATGGGTGAATTTTTCGGGTTTTCCACTGGAATTATGGACCCTAAAGGCTCTGAAAGCGATTGGTGATTCAATAGGAAGTACTAAGTACATTGATCCTAGTATCCTGGGAGCCAGCGATAAGAGAATTGTGTGGCTTCTGGTTGAGTTCGACTTTGTGGGGGGACTTCCCGGAGACGTGGATCTCATATGGGGCAACAGACGACATAAACAACGAATCGATTTCTGGGGCATAACTTTCAAATGCCTGATTTTCCACAGGACTGGCCACCTTAGGGAGCATTTTCCATTTCGGCCTCGGATGGATAGACTGGGTGGTGCTGTTGTTGGAGCTGGGGAGAATCAACTGAATTTTGCGGCTTCGGGCACATCTGGGGGTCTTGCATCAGGTAATCCTACCTCCTCTTCCTCTGAGGATGTTGCATTTGTGTCTGTTGAAGAAAATATTGATAGAATAGTGCATCATGTAGAGGTGGCAGAAAGAATAGTAAATAAGTTTATACCTCCTAATGATAGGATTAGGGTCCTGGCCCCTGAGTCTAATTATGAACCTTCATCTTACAACATAAGCCCCCTATTGTAAGCAGTCAGAGAATCCCATCTGTCCCTAATCCTGCTAGTCGTGTCAATGACCCTTCAATCGAACTTTCTCCCACTAGGGCTACTAGTGTCGTTCCTGCTCCATCTATTACACTTGGTACTCATAATGCTGACCCACCTCTATTTTGATCCACAAATTTCTCAGTTGGGGAATCATATTAGGCCCCGTTAAGGAATTCATATGGGGTCCCTCTGTCACCCTCTAACCTATCTGAACCATTTGATCCTGTACTCCAACTAGACTCCCCGAGAAACTCTGTGGGAAGTGACATTGAAACTCTGATGGGTAATCCAAAATTCGACCTGGCTGCTTTAACTATATTTGACAGACCACCTGTAGCTTGGGAGTCACGTGATGTCCATACCCTCTCTTCCAACATTACAACAAGGAAAAAATCAAAGAATATTAATAAACACGCCAAAGGTAAATATAAAGCAGTTTCTCTATTTTCGGACGGGGAAGAAAATTATACAGATATCCCCATTTCTGTTGTTGATGCCAATTGGGAATACTCCAGGGCGCTTAGAGAAATCCACCCTGACGAGGTGTCCCCATGACTCATATTATATCCAAGAATATAAGGGGGTTAGGCGGTGCCTCCAAATTTCATTGCCTGCAGGATCTATTAGCTACAAAGGAGTTCATCATATTTTTGGGACAAGAAACACTATGCAAAAGGGAGAAAGCAATCAAATTCTTTCTGAGCTTCAAGTCTGGTTGGTCTGCAGCAGCTGTCGACTCCATTGGGCACTTAGGAGGAATGATTGCCTTTTGGAATCCTGATAAGGCTACTTTTAAAGCCTATAGTTTCTTTGGGGGGATTCTTCTATCAGGTCGGCTGAGGGGGGTGGAAGGTCCTCTCAATATTATTAATATATATGCTCCTTATATCAATAGGCAAGCCTTCTAGATGAGGATGCAGGATTTAGGGCATTCTCATGTTGCCAAGCCTAATTTTGATGGGGGATTTAAATGTTACAATGCAGTCAGATGAAATATGGGGGTACAGGGCTCGATTGGATCCGTTAGCGAATTTCTTGAGTGCCATGTTTAACTCTTTTCAGATGGTCGATATCAGGCCGTGTCCACTAATCCCCACATGGACTAATAATAGGGTGGCTGATAATTTCATAGGCAAAAGATTGGATAGGGCGCTAGTAAAATAAAATTTGATGGAGGAATGGGGTGTTCCCAAATCTGTTGTTGTGGTATCTGATATCTCGGATCACATGCCGATCTCACTATCCTGGAGCTCAGTTGGCTGGATCAAGGGGAGGCCATTTAAATTTAACCATATATGGTTAGAAGACGCAGAGTATATTAATCTTGTCAATCAGTTATGGCACGATGATGAGGAGGTGGGGGACTTCAGGGCATGGGACCGTTTCCATTTTAAACTTCATAGGCTTAAGAAGGCTACCAAAATTTGGGAAACCCATAAAAAGCGGGCTCTCAAGGCAGAATTATTAGACATTTCCAAGCAAATGGAGGGGATATACAAAAGCGTCTTGTCCACCACCCTGAATGAATCTATATTTGCTACTCTCAAACAATTGGGGCTCCGGAAGCAGGAGATTTTGAATATTGAAGAAACTATGTGGAAGCTTAAAATTCGTGTTTGTCGGTTGAAGGAGGGAGACCTCAATACTCGATTTTTTCATAAGTTTGCAAATGAAAGGAAGAACATAAATGTGATTTGGTGCATTAAAATGGATGATGAGAGTTATGCTTATTCGACCCCTGAAATTCAAAAAGAAGCTTTCAATCATTTCTCGTCCTTCTATCAAAAAGATCAATCCATTAATCCATATAATCAAAAATGGATTCTGAGCCATATCACTAGAATGCTTGACGAGGAGGCTATATATGCACTTGACCAGATAATCACTAGGAATGAAGTCCTTTTGGTCCTGAAATCTTTTGCCCATGATAAATGTCTGGGGCTGGATAGGTGGACTGCAGAATTTTTCATATCCTTTTTTGAAATTCTAGGTGCTGAACTTATGGAGGTCGTGGACCTGATTCGCTCAAGGGCATACATGTCTGCCAATCTTAATACTACTTTCCTTGCGCTGATTCCTAAGGTGGCTGATCCACAGTTATTCTCAGATTTTAGGCCAATTTCGCTTTGTAATTTAATCTACAAGATCACCTCAAAAATCATTTCCAACCGTATAAAAGCAACTCTATCCAAGCACATATCTAAAGAGAAATACGGTTTTCTTCAAGGCTGATCCATTCATGATGCAATTTCCATAGCACAGGAGGTGCTACATACCATGCATTTGGAAAAGAAGGAGGCGCTTTTCATGAAAGTGGATCTCCACAAGGCCTATGACTCATTAGATTGGTCTTATATTAGACTGGTATTACTTAAGATTGGACTACCAATTCGGATCATCAGATGGATCATGTCTTGTATCACTACAGTTAGATTTGCAATTTTAATTAATGGGGTTCCAACTGAGTTCTTTGAGGCTGGTAGAGACCTGAGACAGGGATGCGCTCTATCGCCGCTCATATTCATTCTCATGCTGGACGGATTCAGGAAATTACTACAAGATGCAGAGAAAAAGGGATTCATCAAGGGGTTTTCCTTTTCTGATTCTCTGTCCACATCGCATTCTCTTTTTGTAGATGACATTTTAATATTTGGCTACCTCAAAAGGAACCATTGTTTTTATATACATATCATGCTAATTAGGTTTGAATCTGCTACAGGGCTGGGAATTAACAATGGAAAATCATTTCTTATATATGATAAGGGTGACTTGCAGGAGATAATGTTCATTGCGGAATTCATGGGGGTTAGCTATCAACTGGCCTCAGTTGGATTCAAATATTTGGGATACAAGATCAAACCATGTGGCTATAATATTCGGGACTTGATGTGGATGATTGATCGATTCAGGGCACGAATTTGTAGGTGGACACACAGATGGTTGTCGATGGGCAGGCGACTCATTTTGATTTAGGCGGTGTTATCTCTGTTGATGGTCTATTAGGGTCATCTTTTTTATTTGCCAACGAAGATAGTGGGGATGATCAATAGTATTATCGCTAATTTTCTTTGGGGTTGCTCTCAAATGGCAAAGAAATATCATCTATGTAAATTGGAATCTATATGCAGGCCCAAAGAGCACGATAGCTGGGGTATATTAAATACTCAGATCTTTAATACAGCTCTGCTTATTAAATCATTTTGGCGAGCAATCAAGGGAGATAGAATATGGAGTGCTATAATCAGATGTAAATATATAGATGGTGATGTTCTGTTTCAGATAAATTGCCAAGCATTATCCTTCCCTAAGAGCATGTCATCCATATGGGGGAGTTTTAAAAAAGTAATGGGATATGTGGCTACTCGACTGACTTGGCTATTCTGTGATGGCGGGCATATACCTCTAGGTTTCAAAAGCATTATGTCGATCCCCCAACAATCAAATCCTTCTCCCCGTCTACTGCACAGATTATCACACAAAGGATATATCTTCCTGGCGCAGACCATTCATTGTTGGTCCTCTGGAGCTCCGGTTCTTAAGACTGCACTTCAATTGGGATTGGGCGGGGAGGAAGCTGAGGAGTGGGATACATTTCATAATTCTGTTAGAAGTGCTGGACTATGTCATACTCTGGGGGGTGATCAGATCATCTGGGATGGGCCTACCAAGAATAATTATGTTATTGTGAAGGATGTATATCGGAAAATTATTCTCTCTATGCATGGCGGACAGGCCTCCCGGCTTTTCTATCCATTCTGGAAAAGGAAGATTCCTTATAAAATTTCCCTCTTTGGCTGGCTGGTATGGTGAGGTAAGGTACTTACTTGGGATAAGCTCATTAGGAGGGGATATCATGGTCCTAGTCAATGTGCATTATGCTGTATAAAAGAAGAATGCATCGACCATATATTCTTTCGATGCCCTATTGTTATGCGACAATGGAGACTGTTCACCCCTTTCTTTATGGAGCCCACATGGTCTATGGTTGACTTTATATCTGCTGCTATGGATTGGGATAAGCTCAATAGCAAATTTAAGACGCTTCCCTTCTTCTTTGTCTGGGAGGTATAGCTTGGAAGGAACCAACTGATTTTTGAAAACAGGCCTTTTGAGATTCACCGCATTTATTCGGTTATCTTGAATTGGATTGAGGAGCGACCACAGCCTGGTCAAATGATTGATGATCAATCTATTTGGATCAAACCTCATGAGATTGCCATACCGACCATTTTATTTGATGGGGCGTCTGCTGAGGGCATCAAAGGATGTGGTGTATGGATTAAACTATCGCAGAGGGAAAGGATACACATATACTGGAATGGTGGCCCCATATCCAATAATAAGGCTGAAATCATGGCTCTCTGGGGTGCTCTTTTTGCTGCTTTCAACCTTCAATTACAGAATGTTAACTTATATGGTGATTCTATGGTGGTTGTTGGATGGATTACAAATCGTTTTCATATGATGCATCCGGGTCTGCATGGTTGGAAACAAAGAACAGTTAGACTATAGCAGAGGTTGAATTGCCCCCCTATCTCTCATATCTACAAGGAAAATAATACAAGGGCAGATAGGCTATCAAAAAAAGGTATTTCTGCTGACTATGGTTATATGCAGGTGCATCAGTTCAGAGATGGTCTGCAGATATGGGATATGACCATTCCAATTCCTTGATTTAATGCAGGGATATCATGATCTGTTGTTTTTACAAAGTTTTATTTCTAAATTTTGGTTTTCATAAGCTCTTCTACGGTTATATCAATCGGACCAGTAAACACTCTTTTTTCAAAGTAGCTGGGCGAGGTCATATGCTTTTATCACAGGTATGGTCACTCTCGGTCGCACGTTCTCCAGCTATTACCATGACTGCAAGTGAGCCTGTCCATCAGATTAATCAAGCGAGCCTGACTGAGGTTTACAACAAGTGAGCCTATGGGTATTACATTAGCCAAGACTGCTTATGAAGAATTGCTCAAATATCTTCCAAGGCAGTCGATTATGATATCCTTCCCAGCAATTTCTTTTTTGTATTACAGAAGTGCTTTAATGTCTGTTTCTATTATGAAATTGTCTCTACTTTGTAATGTTTTTATCATTCACAGGGATATGCAAATCCAAATCTGAATGGGTATGGGTAATCCTACCTGTAATATTTCATGCCACAGACATCAATTTCCTTTTCTTTCTCAGAAGGTTATTTTTGTATCTGGCTGGGGGATTTTAGTATTTCTCGCTATTTTCTTTCTTCAGCTGAGAATGTAATTTTGTCTATGCACTGCTATATTTGATATATTCAAGCACTCCTAAGCTGATAAGAAGAATGAAGATATTGTTTTTACAATATTAAATTTATATTAAATCTATCGTGGAACATTATTCAGATTAATATTTTTGTGCCTACGTAGCTCAGTTCACTATTAACCCAACGCCCAAAAAAATTGGTGTGTAACATTAATATATGGAGTGCATTTGAGCTTCCAGGCTATGGATAATTAGTAGGATAGATCCCAACAGGGCCACTCGTTTGCCATATTAATATTTACGTCGTAAGATGTTTTTATTTGAAAACAACTCCTCCAAGTGTTACTGTGTCAATGTCTGAGCCATTGAATCAAATGTTAGATGATTGAAATGTTTTAGGCCATTAGATTTACAAATAAAAGTTTTATATTTGTTTTTTATAATGTTAGTTTTTTTTTTAATAAGTGATTGAATTTATGTTTTGGTGACTTTGTCAAATTACACAAAAATAAAAATAAAAGTAAATTAAATAAAAAGATTGGCATATTGTAATGAACATTTTAACTAGGTCAAATAAAAAATAAAAATAATACTAAACTATAAAAACAACCCATGGTATTGACTCATGGTATTCATGCTGAATGTGGTTTATGTAAAGGGAGAAATTAACATGACCTAACTCTGGATCTACCAAGAACCAAGAGGGATCAAATGTATTGATATGAAAACCTCATTGATCCCTCTAATCAATAATATAGATCTAAACTAATTATTTAATAAAATTATTTACTAAACTATAAAAGCAACCCATGGTATTGACTCATGGTATTCATGTGGAATGTAGTTTATCTAAAGGGGGGAATTAAGATGGCCTAACTCTAGTCTACCAAGAGTCAAGAGGAATCAAATGTCTTGATATGCAAACCTCATTGATCCAACTAATTATTTAATAAAATTATTTTTAAATGTTTATAATCATTATTCTTTTAAAATTTCACTTAATAAAATGTATCTAAATTTTCATACATCCAAATATACATGTAGTTTTTCTTGTTCTATATTATTTTTGTTACAACTATTTTATTATTCCAAAAATACATGGTTTTTTTTGTTATATATTATTTGTGTTACAATTGTTTTATTATTCATGAGTAGTATTTCTTAATATATCAAAAATTAAATTAATAATGAAATTTTTTAAAATATGTGATCTTTTTAAATTTCCAAATTATTTCACACGACATGATTTAACTTGAGCAATAATGATGAATGTTTATAATTCTCATTTCTTAAATTACACTAAATTTACCTTTAATTACTTAATTGTAATAGTTTGTAACTACAGACATACTCTTTTTTCCGTTATAAACAAACTATATACATATATTTAATTACCTAATTTTAGGTAAAAAATATTACATGTTTTTTACTTGATAATCATAAACAATTTTCATATTATATGATGTCAAACTTACTCAACTTTTTATTTTGAAATTTTAAACAATGTTTCCCACTACATAATTTTAGCTTTTATAATTTATTTATTTATTTTTCAATTCCAAACAAAACTTACAAAAGAAAAAGCCCACTTGTTCCTTATTGTAGATTATAGTTTTACAAAATTGACACTATGATTAACAATAGAGTAAGTTGAGACAACCTTAAGGGGTTTTTTTGTACAATTTTTATCATAACCTTTCCCTCCATCCAATATATAATGTAGAGTCTTCTAAAGAGAGAGTATATTTTAGTTTATAACTTGATCCACAATCAAAGAAAATCGCTAGGGATTTCACAAGTTATTAGTTTTAACTTGATCCATAATAAAATAAAATGACTAGGGATGTCACAAGTTATCATTCACACAGTGATGTATTGACGTTCTTAATTGAAATGGATCCTATTAGATGCATGGTGGCCAGAGACACTAAAAAATTCAAAAAATATATATGTTATGACATCCATATTGTCTACAAACCATCCAAATTTCCCATCGTATACAACAATTTCTAACAATAACCACTCAAATTACTCTCCAATTTTTGAAACCCCCACCCATGCTGGAGAGATCATACTGTAAAATCTAATGTTCCTCTGCTTTTTTAAGGGGTTCATAAACAAAACAGACAACAAGAAAGTCAATATTGTGGTATTATAACTGATTTTTTAATCATTGTGACAAACAAAACATCACATTAGCTCTCATAGTATATATAATTCTATAAGGATCTAAGATAATAACAAATGTTGAATCATGATAACTAGGTGAAAACCAAAACTAAGTTGTACCACAAGCAAAAAATCTCAACAACTCAGAGAATATATCCAAGGTTGCAATGAACCCCATATATTTTGATGAACTTCATGGGAATTTTAGTGCACATAGAACACCACCCTAATAATTCTATACTCTTGATCAATTTAGAATAACCTAAGATGTGTAAAATATTTTAATAGGAAACTAGATTTGTAATTATGAAATATAAACTATAACTTAAATTTGTGATTTTACTTGGTATTTTTTTCTTATGTATATAGAGAAATAATAAATCAAGTTTGGAGTTAAGAAAATGAACCATAACATAAAGAACAATATCTCCTTCCAAAAATGTCTTCATATTAAAATGACATTCACTTTCTTGTATACCAAGACTATTGTTCTTCATATACAATTTCTATAAGTATGCATGCAATTGGCTCTTAGATATGTAGATGAATTTGAAGTAAACTTTATTTTTGTTAAAAAAAAATCTCTTTATTTACATCTATTCTAGATAGATTGTACTTGAATGTATTTAAAATATCTTATTTGAGTTACGTGCTGGATTATTAATTACCAAAGGATTTTCACCCCCAATTACCTATTTCAATATCTATAACAAAATTTGTATATATGTGAACATATTATGTTGGTTTACATATATGTTTTCACCCCCAATTGCCTATTTCAAAATCTATAACAAATTTTTTTGGTTGATAACTCTTATTATCAATATCTTTGAAACCTCCACGACTTGCTTCCATGGAAGAAAAATTTTCCTTTCATTCCTTCACAATGACTTGTTCTCTGCAACATCTTATTTCTTCTAGGCTACTCTTTCTTATGCTATTGCCTTTTTATTTCTTCTAGGCTACTCTTTCCTATGGTATTGCCTCACGAAGTTTCTTTTGCAACATATGGTACAATTGCTAGTTTAAGTATTTTATCGACAATAAAAACAGACTATAAGTAACACAATTTAATGGAATCATATAACAATGACAAATAGTGAAATTATAAACCATTTATTCCGAACATACAACCAGCTCTATCAAATTCCATGTCTGTAACCCAAGGTTACTACGCTGTACTACTTTTGCCGACTCTTGCTTGACTAATGCCCGAAAAAGAATTGAAGTGACATCATTTTTTTCCTTACATCTCTCATTCAGTAGTGAAGGACAAATTTTCCAATCAACTATACAAAGGTATTATAAGTAGTTAGCATCAATTGTATGACCAAATGGAAACTTTTGTTTCGTAGATGGAGACTCGGACAGTAAAGTGACAACCGTCATAAGTATTATGCATTTTGAAAACACAAAATTTAACCTCATTTTATGAAAGGAAAGGCCATGTATAATCAATAACTTAGATATTAAGTTATGTATAAGATATTTTTTTATGAAATTAAAAAGAAAATGATAATTTAATTTTTAAAATTTATAAAAATATACAAAGTTATTAACCAATTATAATAATTAATTATAAATCACAAAATTAGAATACATGTTATTTATAAATAAAACATTAAATTATATTTTTATATAATAATCTATTTTTATAAAACTAATCAAATACAAATAAATAAGATGGTTGAGATAATTTAAATAAATTTTATATTTAAAATTTTTATAGCATATATTTTATCTAATTATTTAATTTCAGTTTGTAAGTTTTTGTGATTATTAGTTATTGAAAAGCTTTCTTTATTATTCACAGTATTAATGAATATAAATAAATGCATTCATAACTTTATAACTCCATGTACTGTACACTATTGTTTCTTTTGAAATCATTGATAATCCACATACTCTTTATTTTATTTTATTTTAAGTTTTTATATATATATATATATATATATATATATATATATATTCTAAGTTACACAGATATGATTTCCTGTATCCCACATTTTTATTTATTTCCAACAATAAAGTTAATGCATCAATAAATTTTAAAGCTCCGTGTACTACACATTTTTCTTCCTATTTTTAAAAAAAATCATGTTAATTTTATAATTGATATACTTTATTTTATTTTATTATTATTTTTCACGTTCTTTGTAAAAAAATATAGAGCAGTTGATGGGCTAAGTTAGCTAAGTTACACTAATATGTGATTTATTGTTTTTTCCAACAATAATGTGAATAAATAAATAATTATAAAACTCCAATATGATTAAGTTTATACAAAAATAATAATGTGAATAAATCAATAATTTTAAAATTCCAATGTGACTAAGTTTATAATTCATATAGTTTGTTTTTTTTTTCATTTTTTTTATTATAAAAAATATATAATATGATGGGTTAAGTGACAATTTATGTGATTTATTATATTTTACATTTTTCTTTCTTTCCAACAATGATGCGAATGAATTAATAACTAGCATAGATACATCTTAACCACATATTTACCAAGCATCTAAAAAGATCAAATCTTTTTATATGCAAACTTATTTTTTTAAATGTAAAACTTGAAAACAAGTTTGTATATCTAGAGATTTAATCCATTTTAATACTTTATAAATCAATGGTTGATACTGCCTCTCTTTATATATATATATATATATATATATATAATATTTTTTATTAAAATTAACCAAATATATACAATTATTATTATTTTTATTACAAGTGACATTATTATTATTTTTGTTTCTAGAGATTTTTTTTTAAAAAGAAAATCATAAATTATCTTCATTTTAAATTATATTATAAAACTGAATTTACTCTATAAATTTGTTTTTAAAAATTTAATCAACTAAATTACATTATACTCCATTTCTTTTGATAAGCTAAATGGCTCTTCAGGTGAGAACCTTGAGAGTGTAAACACACATACACACCCTCTATTGCATTCAATCAAGAGAACAACCTAGTACATATAGGCTTTCTAACTAACGAGATGGTTTCAACCACTCCCGAGATAATAGGACTTGAGAACTAATATTAGCATCTCAATCCTATCATCATCATAACAATAATCTAATTATGACTTTCTCCATTAATTCCAACACTCCCTCTTAATGGAGAAAGGGTACTAAACATATGCTTGTTGGTCTAGTCTCAGCTAGGCTTACAATAAAAACATGAAAAAAACTTGACAAAAAAGGATTTCATTTTCGTCTTTATGCTCTGAGAGGTGGGCAACGACTGAATCGCAATCATTTTATGTTATTCCATCAAGAACAACAGGAATTGCATGAGCGTCCTCCAGGGGACACAGTCTCGGATTTGTTGCTCACTGCCTACACACTTGAACGAGCGTCTATGGAGAATTAGACATTGATAGCGTTGTCAGTGTGTTGAGAGGTCATTTGTTGCTCGTCGCAAGAGGTGAGAGCACTAAGCCTTGCGTGGCATAGAAGCCACAGTGTAGAAGGTTCTACTATTGAAGAGCTGCCAAAGGGAGGATTCCCACCTACATGGTAATGGGGTTGTTGGAGCTTGTAAGAGGACCGAGTAGAGTCGAAATCTGGAAGCAAGACAAAACCAGATAAGCTAGAACTTTTAACAACATGACTATATTTTTAGATATTTTTGATTCTGATGACAATGATAATAATATTTTCATGTGGGCATTTGTAGGCGTTAGCTTGGGTAGCATGGGTAACATTTTTTCAAAAAAACAATGTGGTTCTGTTGATGACCACGAGAAACAAGAGGCACAATCTGTTGTGCAAGATCCTGATATTGAAGAGTCACCATTTGATCTTCAGGAACGATATAAAGATGAACAAAGTGTTGAAGATTAATTGGACGAGCCACATGAAGCTGATTGCGAAGACATGGTAGAAGAAGACAGAGCTAGAGAGAATTTAAAATGTGATAATCTCATGAATATTTATGTGTTGGCAGATGACAACATTGCTGAAATTTACATGCGTGACACCAGAAATGGTGAGAGAAAATAGTTTCTTATTAAGCCTGTCATAACTTTCAAAAGGGCTAGGATAAGCATTCAAGCTTTCCATAACTGAGGAAGAAATGAGGTGAAAATACATCACTACCTCACGGTGAGGAAAGTGAAGATGAAACCTCGACATAGAATGAACAAATATGGACTCAAAAGCATAATCTAATCTTAGCATCTCAATCCAATCATCATCATAACAATAATCTAATTATGACTTTCTCCATTAATTCCAACATCTTTCTCACAATAACCATCAATATACTCTTTATTTTAAATACAAATTTTTTTAGATGAATTAAGATCTAAATGTTTTTCTTATTTAAAAATAAATATTAATTCATAAGCTAAAAAGTTGGTTGTGAAGAGCCTAGCCATTAGAAATCTGAGTGCAACTCAATTGTTCAAAATGGGATTCAGAGACTGTTAATGGGTCCGTGCAGATATAATATTGAAACGTATAAATCATGAATGCAGGGGAATCTGAGGTTATTTATTTATTTACTTTGAGGTCCAACGAAACTTGCATGACAGCATGCCAGCATGCACAGCCATAAAGCCATAAAGCTGTGCATGCTGGCATGCTGTCATGCAAAGCTTTATGGCTACTCAATCATTTCATCCATTTCGTCGGTGTCATGTCAATTTGTACACTAAAGTGAAATTAATGTTTCTTTTTTTTAAATCGAAAAGACAAAACTTATTTTTGTCTATGGCCATTAAATGTAGTTAGGCATATATTATTTATAGTTGAATTTAAATTCGTTTAAATTCAATTATGAATAGGAAATGTCAATCATATTTAATCTCTATAATTTAAGAGTTTTTGATAGTGCTGAATCTATTTCCATTTTCAAAAATGAATTCCAAACACTGCAATTACTTCATTTTTTGAATTTTACTGAACCAAATTCCAGCAAAACCCTGCCCTCCTAACTATTCTGTTCTTTAAATAAACAACTTCTTTAAATTCATTTAAATCCAACCATAAACAATAAATACTAATCATATTTAATGGCCCATAACCCAACAAATAAGACTCCCCAATCTAAAAGAAAAGGAAAAGAGAAAGAAGAAGTTTCTTTGCAGCTGGCGACGTTGATGACGGTAACACTTTCCATTCAATCTCCAAGACTAAACCCACTTAAACTGAGGAATCCCGATGATAAAGACTGAAGGTGCAATTCATTATTAATTTAATGCGCTTTCTGTGGACCCCACAACTGTCACTATTGTGCAATTTTGAAAAACATGGATCACATGATAGTGCGGACTCAGAGATTTTATTGCGATTTAGTTGACCTTCAGCATCGACTTTTTACTTTGTGTTCTTATTATTAATATTTTTTTCACGAGTTTTCTATGATGCATTCTGGTGCTTTCAAACAAAGTTGGCCATTACTTCGTTTTGCTTTCAATGGCGTGCATTAAGATCCCAAATTCTTGCCGGGGTATTGTAGTTAAAAAGCTTGTACATAATGAATATTCGAAAGTAAAACATAATTCCAGATCTCTATTTTCCCAATCTGCCGTTACTTAGGAAGAGAGACACGCCACACTATTAAGTAAACATTACAGAGAATAAAGTGACGTTGTGGGGGTCTCTAGGCGTTATGAAAGTGTTACCTTGGTGTATTTAAGAGGTATAGGTATTGATTATAGTTTTGCATTTTGGGAGAACATAGCTGTTGTGATTCATTTAGAAAATATAGTTTTTTTCATATTTTTTTTTTTTTAATAATGAGTATAGATATATCAAAAGCAAGGATTTAGCACGAGCTTAGAGGGATCAAATTTCTTTTATTAGAGTGTAAAAAATTATGTGTAATTTTTTAATGTTTAAATCTTATTTTTAATGTTATAAAGATTACATAAAATGTGTATTGAGCCATTTTATAATAAGTAATGTTAAAATATTTTGATGTTTTATTTTTGTAAAAATATATTATTTAAGATAGAGATCAAAATATTGTATTTATTATTTGAAAAGTGAAAGTGAAATATCAACAACTGAATTAATTGTTTTGTTAATAGATTTTTAATTGTTGATTTATATGGTTTTTTAATGTTTGTTTGGCCTACATGAGCCAAAATTATTTTAATTATTTTAATTATTTGTTTGGCTTTTGGATGAATAGATTTATAATGGTTTATAAGGGTTTTTGTTTGTTTTTATATACAGATTATTTGTAATTTTTCATTATTTAAAATATATTTTTAAATAATTTATTATTATTATTATTTATTTTTTAAATATTTTATTTTAAAAGTCATTATTTAAAATATATTTTTAAATAATTTATTATTATTATTATTTATTATTTTTAAAATATTTTTTTATTATTAATATTTTATTTTATAAATTGAATGGGTTACACATTTTCTTATTATTAAAAAGTAACTAAATTATTTTATTTAATAAGATTATATAATTGTATATTATTTATCATAGACTTCTAAATATTTTAAATTAGATTATTTATCATAGACTTCCAAATATTTTATTTATAACTTTGAAAGTGAGTGAAATATTCATACCACATTTTTTTTTATTAACAACGAACAAGTGAGCACAATGAAAAAATATGATTATTGATGTTTTACAATGTTTTTAATTAAAAGTAATCAAATGTGCATAATCATTTATGTTTTTATTATAGCCTACAAATGAAAATAATATATAGAAATGGCTTTATGAATGTTTGTAATGAAAAAGTACCTTTCAATATCAATTTTTTATTTTAATTTATATATATATAATGTGGCACAAAAATATGAGATATTTATTTTTTGTAGCGGATTTTCTAGGCCAAGGAGAATTAAGATCTTCTTTTGATTTATAATGGAAAAAAGCGAGCTTATATTATGGAAAAAGGACTACAATGGGAGGGATGAAATATAATTTGGGTAATTTGTTTTCCATTTTTTATTTATATGTAGATGATGGTTAATGTTGGGTTTGTGTTATATTCTTTCCACGACTAGTCACACGCGGGGGGTAACACGGGGGGCGATAGCCCCCTTATCAGGGTCCAGGGCAGCGCCTCGGAAGTTTTTTTTGGTCCTTATTTTCTGGTGGGTGGACCCGTGCATGGTTTTCTGCATGGGTTTGCACATGGTTTTGGGGCATGATGGTTTTCGGCCCCTAGTATTTTGTAGATCTGGTCAAGGGAATTACGGTTATGTTCTAATCCAGGGTTAACGAATTGGAGTTTATGTATGCATCGGCATGTATATATATGTGTGTTGTAACACTAAAATGAATATAATGAAAAATCAAGTTGGTCGTCTCGATTTGGGATCCAGGGGAAAATCTCTGTGTTTCTTTGTTTTGTGTTTGATGCTCTTGCTATTGTTTATTTTATGTTTTAAGATTCGTTTGTAGATAATTTCTGTAGAGTGTTAAAACCTACATTCGGTATCAGAGCAGTTTCAGCTTCAAGGGGATGCCTTTGCTACCGAGGGGGTTTTTTCTCGGGCCTGAGGTAAACCCTGTTCAGTGGGAAATCTGCGGGATCGATTCTTATGGTGAAAGAAGATGGAGAGCGGCGGGAAGATAGAGATCGAGAAATTTAATGGTCAGAGTTTTGAGTTGTGGAAGCTCAAGATGGAGGATCTGCTGGTGGATAAAGATTAATGGATCGCGGTAGATTTGGGTACTAAACCAACGGCAATGTCAGATGAAGACGGGAAGAAGCTAGATCAGAAGGCAAAGAGCACAATATGGTTGTGTGTCTCAGATTTAGTATTGTTGAATGTATCTGGGGAAGCTATGGCAAAGACCTTGTGGGACAAGCTAGGGAATTTGTGCCAATCTAAGTCTCTGGTGAATAAATTGTTCCTGCGGAAAAAGTTGTATAACCTGAGGGTGAAGGATGGAGACTTGGTGACAGAGCATCTGAACGCCTTCAATACTGTGGTAAGTCAGTTGTCATCTATTGATATTAAAATCTCAAATGAAGATAAGTGCATCAGTTTGTTGTGTTCTCTACCAGACTCGTGAGACAGCCTGGTTATTGCAATAGGTAGCAATACAACTACCTTGAATTTTGATGACATTGTCTTAGCCTTGTTGTCGGAGGAAATGAGAAGGAGAAATATGGAGGGTCAGAATGGAGATGCCTTATCTGTACGAGGAAGGTCCCAGAACATAAACAAGAATAAGGTTTCGAGTGGGAGATCTAAATCTCCTGGAAAGTTTGTAAAGGTGTGCTGGAAATGCAGAAAGGAAGGGCACTACAAAAAGGACTGCAAATCTAAAGCTCCTGAGAAAGGAAAGGGATCTGATGATGCTCCTTCTGCAGAGGAAAAACCACCTCGGCTGAAGGTGGGGATGTGTATTTGGCTTCTTCTTCAAATACACATGTAGATCATGAGTCATGGTTGATTGACTCGGGCGCATCCTTTCACTTCACTCCCCATAGGGAGTGGGTCTGTGAGTATGAGAAATATGATGGTAGTGATGTCTTCTTAGGTGATGATAGAAGGCTAGAATCATCGGACGTGGAAAATTCAAGTTGAAGCTACAAGGTGGAAGGATTAGAACACTTCCTGGTGTTCTGCACATTCCTGCATCGGTTAGAAATCTGATTTCTATAAGCAAGATGGATGATGCAGGTGTAAAAACAGTGTTCGAGAAGGATACCTATAAGATGGTTTGGGGAGCACTAGTATTAATGCAGGGAGTTTGCATTGGAACTCTGTACAAGATTTAGGGAAGCACTGTTATTGATGGGTGAAACAGTTCTGTGGTTCTCGAAAGTGGAGTGAAAATCCTAGCGGTCTCTGGAGAAAATACCATGTTATGGCATCAAAGGCTTGGACATATTGGAGAGAAGGGCCTTCGAATACTGCATGGAAATGGTATGGTACAAGGTATGTCTAATAGCTCTCTGGATTTTGATTTCTGTGAACATTGTGTATATGGGAAGCAGAATCGAGTGAGTTTTCCTTCTGGTGCTAAGAGGGCGAACAAGATATTAGAGCTTCTACACAGTGATGTGTTTGGACCTGTGTTGGTTCCATCATTGGGTAAGTATGTGTACTATGTTTCATTCATAGATGACTTCTCAAGGAATACATGGATATATTTCTTGAGGAATAAATCTGAAGTCTTTGACAGATTTAAAGAATTTAAGGCTCTGGTGGAAAACCAGACAGAGAGGAAGATAAGGTGCTGAGGACAGATAATGGTGGGGAGTTCTGCAAGAAGGAATTTGAAAGGTTCTGTAAGAAGTGTGGTATAGCACGGTAGAAGACTACTCCATACAAACCTCAGCAAAACGGAGTTGTAGAAAGAATGAACAGAACACTGATGGAAAAGGCAAAAAGCATGCTCAGTGGTACCGGGTTAGGACAAGAATTCTGGGCAGAGGAAGTGTAGACTGCATGTTACTTGGTTAACAGATCACCTTCATCAACGTTGGAGGATAAGACTCCACATGAGGTATGGACTGGTAAGAAACCCTCTCTTTCACATCTGAGGGTATTTGGATGTGATGCATATGTACATGTTCCAAAGGAGAAAAGAAGCAATTTGGATAATAAATCTGAAAGGTGCATCTTTATTGGGTATAAGGATGGTTTAAAGGGTTACAAGCTTTGGAACCTGGAAACAAGGAAGGTTGTGTACAGTCGAGATGTGGTGTTTAGAGAGGTGAAAGATATTGTTAAACATGAAGTCCTACCAAAGGAACTTGAGAAGATAGAGTTTGATCTAAAGGAGGATGAATCAAACTCTACAACAGAAGAAGACTCAGAAGAGGAAGAGCCACAAACTCTAGTTGTTAGAAGATCAGTTCAGGAAAGAAAAAAACCAGAAAGGTATAGTCCATTTGCTTTCTATTCAAATTTTTCTTTAACTATAACTGATGATGATCCCAGAACTGTCAAGGAGGCAGTAGATTCAGAGGATGGAAAACTCTAGAAGGAGGCCATGGTTGATGAAATGGCATCCTTGCATAAAAATGAGGCATGGGATCTGGTGGAATTGCCAAATGGAAGGAAGCCCATAGGGAGAAATTGGGTGTTTAAGAAGAAGATGAATGTAGAAGGCAAGGTGGAGAAATTCAAAGCTCGGTTAGTAGCAAAAGGTTATTCCCAGGTGAAAGGAATTGATTTTGGTGATATTTTTTCTCTAGTTGCCAAATTTACTTCTATTAGATTACTTTTATCTGTCGCTGCTGCATTTGATTTTGAGGTAGAACAGATGGATGTGAAGACAACATTTCTTCATGAGGATCTGGAAGGGGAGATCTACATGAAAAAACTTGAAGGCTTTATGGTGAAGGGGAAGAAAGAATTGGTATGCAGGTTAAAGAAGTCTCTATATGGGTTCAAATATTCACCAAGGATGTGGTATTAGAAATTTGATACCTATATACAGGGACTTGGCTTCACCAGAAGCAAGGAGGATCACTGTGTTTATTTTTAAATTAATTGTTGGTCGTGTCATTTATTTGGTCTTGTATGTGGATGATATGTTGTTGATTGGAAATGACAAAGAAATTATCCAAGATTTGAAGACCCAGCTGTTCTCCAAATTCGACATGAAGGATCTTGGTGCTACAAACTATATTTTGGGCATGGAAATTAAGAGAGATCGGGCAAAGAGGAAGCTCTAGTTAAACCAGAGGAAGTATGTCGAGACTATATTGCAGAGGTTCAATATGCAAGATAGTAAACCGATGAATGTTCCTATTCCTGTAGGAGTAAAGCTGTCTGCTGAATAGTGTCGCAAGACACAAGAAGAAGAGGAGGATATGTCCCGTGTTCCATATGAAAATGCAGTGGGTAGCCTGATGTATGCAATGGTCTGTACTAGACCAGACATTGCACATGCTGTGGGAGTATTGAGCAGGTTTTTGTCAAACCCAAGGAAGGAGCATTGGACAGCAATGAAGCGGGTTTTCAGATATTTACGTGGCACTAGTGATTATGGCTTGTGCTACCAGGGAAGACCAGGATTGGAAAGAATGTTGAACATTCGTGGTTTTTTTGATGCAGACTGGGCTGGAGATCTGGACCAAAGAAGATCTACAAGTGGGTATGTGTTTAGCCTATTTGGAGGCGCAGTCATTTGGATGAGTAAAAGACAGTCTGTAGTGGCTCTTTCAACTACAGAGGCAGAATACATGGCAGCCACTCATGCAAGCAAGGAAGCAATTTGGTTGCAGAGATTGTGTTCAAGTATGGGGTTGGTGCAACAAGCTATAAGGATAGACTCTGATAGCCAAAGTGCAATTTTCTTGGCTAAGAACCCTGCTTATCATTCAAAGAAAAAGCATATTGATGTTCAATATCACTTTGTGAAATATATGGTTGAAGCTAAAAGGGTGTTGTTGGTAAAGGTGGAAACCTTGAAGAATGTTGCAGATGCATTGACAAAGTCTGTGAGCACTCAGAAGTTCTCTTGGTGTAGAGAAACAATGGGTGTTGCAAAGCTGGGATAATGACTCAGCCCTACAGTGGCCCCCTATGGAAAGAAAACAACAAGTGGGAGAATGTTGGGTTTGTGTTATATTCTTTCCACGACTAGTCACACGCAGGGGGGTAACGAGGTGGGGGGCAATAGCCCCCCACATACATTGCGTTGGGTGCAACGTACGGGGGGGTCACAGGGGGGCCAGTAGCCCTCCCTGTCAGGGTCCGGGGCAGTGCCCCGGAAAAATATTTTGGTTCTTATTTTCTGGTGGGTGGACCCGCCCATGGTTTTATGCATGGGTTTGCACATGGTTTTGGGGCATGATGGTTTTCAGCCCTTGGTATTTTGTAGATCCGGTCAAGGGAACTACAGTTCTGTTCTAATCCAGGGTTAATGGATTGGGGTTTATGTATGCTTTGGCATGCATATATAATGCATATATATGTTTTGTAACACTAAAAGGAATATAATGAAAAATCAAGCTAGTCGTCTCGATTTGGGATCCAAGGGAAAATCTCTGCGTTTATCTGTTTTATGTTTTATGCTCTTGCTATTGTTTGTTTTCTGTTTTAAGATTTTTTTGCAGATAATTTCTATACAGGGTTAAAACCTATAGTTAACATAGTTGCAACTCTCAAAATTGTGTGAGAACATCTTTTTTTATTTTTCCAAAGATGTCATTCTTGATCTTCTTAAAAATATGCATAAGTACCATCTTCTCTTGCATCACAAGGATTGTAGTCAATTTTTTGTTAAAGTGCCTGACAATGAAATGTATGAAAAACAAGTGTTTGGAAAAATGTTGGCAAGAAATTTATTTGATGATATGCTTACTTGCTAAGTGTTTGATGAGATCCATGATATTGAGAACTTTTCCATAGTGCAATATCCCAAATGGGGAATTGACAACAATACAAAGCAACATAAACAAAAACTACAACAAATAGAAGCATACACAGAAAACACTGCAAATAAACTAGAACAGCTGAGCCATTTTATTATATTTCTGAAATGAGGGATAAGTACAATGAGTGCTCAGAATGATAGCACATTGGCCTACTCTAGGCAGGTTGAAATGATCTCTCCCTCCATGCTCAGAAAGGTTGCTCCAAATCTTCTCTGCGTGGTTCCTCCTCTACATTGCCCTGCTGGAAATTTTGCTGCTGGCTGGAAAGGAGCTACAAGATAAGGTTGTTCCACTACTCAGAAAAATATGAAACTCGGACCGCAGACTCTCCTCTAAAAATCCAGAATAACCTACGAAGGAATTCTGGAATGGCTACCCCCGGAAAATCACCCTCTTGGGATGACTACGCACTTCTGCTGGATATGCTAGCCTCTGTGATGAAATGCTGGAAAGAAAGTCCTCCAACTACCCAAGGAAATCATCTATGGAAGGGTTGATCCCCTCACAAACCTCTAGACTGAAATCTTACCAAGGTCCTCCTCTCCCGGGGCTGCTCTCCTCTATGATTTTGTAATCCTCTGAGTGATTGCGCTACCCTGGAGATGATTGCATAATCCTGGTGGCTGTCACAATGAAGCTGCTCTAAAAAACTGAAGGTATGGATCCTCTCCTGAGCGGGCACTCGAAGTCCCCCGAGGACGAGGTTGGGATCTCCTCTTGGAGACACCTGTGTGTTAAACGACATTTGTAGACTCAACTAAATAGCTTAAGCATGCTCTAGTATTGATAGACATAAAATCAACAGATGTATGAATGAATGAGAAAGGCTACCCTAATCCCCTTTTTATGCTAATGAGCCTCCAATGCTGCCTTGGGCCCACTAGTGTTGTGTTGTCCCTCTTCCAGACTGTCTCCACGCTGCTTTGTGCTACCACAATGATGTCTGGCTCCACGTTGCCTCTCCGTTGTCCCATCTACCTCCTCTCCTGCGTTGTCACTTGGCCTCATGGGTCCTGCTTTGTCTTTTAATTATTCTGCCTAGTGACTTAGGGAAAGTGATTTTATTCTAATGTTGATTTATGGGTCCCTTAATCCCTTTATTTCCTGCTGAAATTTAGAAAGGAAAATTTTAATAAAAAATTAATATTCCAATTAGATGTTTGCTAATTGGGAATATTACAATGTTGAGATTCAACAAGATGATGAGCTTAGTGAAAAGATTCGCCTTTACTAAGTGGGCCCGCATGCTATTTTTGGCGCAAAGTCTATTTTTAGACATGTCAATCATATTCTATGAGTTGCAGGATGCTATTTGTGGATGGTTGGTCAAGTTGGAAAAATAGATGGACTTCTACCTTTAGACATATTGGGCAGAGTCTATTTTTAGACTATTTTTAGACTGCCAGTCTAAAAATAGATATGTTGAATATTATTAGCTCTTAATAATATTTGGACTCTAAACATTATCTTATTCTCTTGGAGCACTTTAGTTCAGTGCACAGATGTGGCACAACAGCTGACAGAAGGAATTACGCTATTCCTGAGGGTTTACTAGAGCTATTGCATGGAGGACTCAATTAGAACTCAAGTGGCAGAGTTATGACACAGTTGGAAGAAGTAGTTATGGAGTTGTATTCAATTTAACTCAGTTAGACTCAGTTGAGCTATTTGTATCTACTCTAACTAATTGATACACTAGTGAGAGTGGAGTGAATTAATTATTTAATTAATTCATAAATAATAACTCATTAATCAACTGAACAATACAACAGTTAACTACAGTGCATGGCAGTTTCAGTGGAGACCAGTGGAGAGATAGTGAAAGGGCAAGATAGACTATCAGTTGTGACTATAGTGATGCATTGATTGCATCCAACACTCAGTGGAGATGCCAATGAGAATTGCATGAGAAAGGCTGGAGTAATTCAAACTCATTCAGAGCCATTTTTCAGCAGGGATTGCACAATAGAGGCAGGCTAGCAGGTGGCAAAAATCGGTGCATGGATTTGCAAGATCGGGCCTGATTAGTGTGTAGCGATTGTATTGTACTGAGAGCTTGATATGATCAGCTTTGTATGAAGATTGTTACATGATATCTATGACATATATTATATACAGATAGTTTGGGTTTTCAGCTTCAGGCCTTCCCGTTAAACAACTGTGTTAATGTGTGTGAATTTTTATTGTTTCATGTGTGCAGTGCAATCTTGATTTAATTTTCCGCAAATGATCAATGGTGGAATAGATTTTGTATTTTGCATGAAGTTAAAATAGTGTGAGATCAAGAGAATATTGGACATATAACACATAATTTATATGATTTATACATGGTATCAGAGGTGTATTGGTCATTGGAGGAGATTTCAATTATTGAAGTGGTTGAGTTTTGTGCTGGTGGAATTTGAATTTGCTGCAATGTTTTCTTGGTGTTGAAGTTGAGCATTCATTGAAATTTCTTTCAACGGATTGCGATTGGATTATGCCCTTTATGGGAGCTTGAATTACATATCATGGAAGGACAGGATGGAGGCGGTGCTGGATAATAATGAGTTAAATGAGTTCATAGATGCTGATATTCCGAAGCTCGCTTCTAGCGATGCAGCCACACTTGACGCATGGAAAAAGAAGGTAGAAAAGTGTCGAAGGATTCTGTTGGAAGGTGTGAAGGACCACATTGTGTCTAGCCTTCACGGGAAATCCACTCCATTCTTAATGTGGAAGGCTTTGACAGACTTGTTCCAAAGCAGAAGTGACCAGAGGAAGATGGCGCTTAAAGACAAACTCAGAAAAATAAAAATGGAGAAAGGCGACAGTATACCAAAATACCTCACGAAGTTTGTCCACTGCAAGGATGAGCTGGGAAGTGTGGGGGTTACTGTTGATGAAGAAAACTTGGTGAGCTTGGCTCTCCTTGGGCTTCTGAAGAGTTGGCATAGCTACGAAGACTCTGTCAATGGACAGGAGAAACTGCCAGGATGGGAGTGACTTTGGTCGGATCTTGTGCAGGAGGAGATAAAGCGGGGTACCAGGGATGGATCTTCATCAAAGAATGAAGATGAAGAAAATTGTGCTTTGGCTACCAAAGCTTAGAAAGGATAAGGGAAGAAATCTTCCAAATCCGAAGCTAAAGGCAAGAAGCAGGATTTGTCCAAGGTGAAGTGTTTTCACTGTCACCAGCACGGGCATTTCGCCACAAATTTCCCACAGAAGAAGAAAAATAAGAGCACTGCTGGTTCTGCAGCAGGACAGGCCTTAGCCTCAACTTTGAGCTTGAATTTTCTTTGATCGCATGCTTGGTTTCAAGTGTGATGGGGTCGGTGTGGTTTCTTGATAGTGGTGTGTCTTTCCATATGACCGAAGACAAATATTTGTTTAGTGATCTGGAGGAAAAGGATCTTGGAGTGCACATCGAGATGGGGGATGATGGTAGATACAGTGCAATTGGTATCGGGACCATTTCCTTTGAGAGGGAGTCCGATAAACCTTTCATCTTGAAGGATGTCATGCATGTTCCAGGATTGAATAAGAATCTGATCTCCGTGGCGATGTTGGAAGACAAGGGTTATGATGTTGTTTTCAGAGAGGGAAAAGCATTCCTTCGACATAAAACAACTGGTCAAACCAGGAGGATAGGGATTCGAGTTAAGAATCTTTATCAATTGCAGGTAGATGGCTGCGCTGCAATGGCAGGCAAAGTAGAAGGAGTGGTGAGCCGAGATGAGGGCGAATTGTGGCATGGGAGATTGGGCCATCTTCACCATGGCACTTTGAAAATTTTGCAGCAGATTTCTACCAGGCTTCCCAAAGGTACACTTGTTCAATGATATCAGTGCAAGGGATGTACTTTGGGAAAATTTGTGAAGACCAATTTTCATGAGAAGGATAGTCGTGCTTCGATGATCCTTGAGAGAATTCACACAGATGTGTGTGGACCTTTCTCGGTGTTGTAGCCCCTACAACAACCTCCAAAAACACAAGAAATAATAACACTCACTTCAAAATTTTTGGAGCCCCTTTGAAACTAAAAGGAAAAATGCTAAGTGAAGTTTTGAAGGGCAAGTCGCTAAGTCGCGAAACCATACTTTAAAACAATTGCGACCCCTGCAACCTATGCGACCCCGCGACCCTAAGGTCGCCAGGTCGCAAGGTCGCATGGTTCGGAATTACAGGAGTTGCGACCTGTGCGACCTGTGCGACCCCGCGACCTTAGGGTCGCCAGGTCGCCAGGTCGCATGGTTCGGAATTAAAGCATTTGCGACTCATGTGACCTGTGCGACCCCGCGACCTTAAGGTCGCAAGGTCGCAAGGTCGCAAGGATAAGTAATTAAAGAAATTTGCGACTCAGCGACCTTGCGACCTAGCGACCTGAGGGTCGCCAGGTCGCAAGGTCGCACTCTACCAACTTGCGACCTCATTAAGTGCTCGCACATGCGACCCTTTTTAAAAGGGTAGGTCGCTAGGTCGCATTTGTCACTTGCAGCGAAAATTTAGAAATTGCTCTGACAGGTTGGCTGGCGCGTTTTCTTCCGGGTAAGTTGCTATTTCCTCTCTGTGTTTCCTTCATGAGCATTTCTTGCCCAAATCTGGCCTCCCCATTGTCTTAAATACCTGCTGGGGAGGCTGTGGGGTTTTTCTGTTGAGTTTTTTATGATTTTTTGTTCTCCTGTTATCACCATAAACCCCAGGGTCACATTTTCTTGTCCAGCCCCTCATGGCTTCGTCCTATCCTCAGCCTGGACCCCTTCCAGCCTTGTATGCTTTCCATTAGGAAAGAAATCAACCCCAAAGCCTCGCACGTTCGAAAACCCCGGCAGGCCCTTGCGCGACCTGCGACCCAGCGACCTAGTCGCAAGGTCGCAAAGTCGCGCAATCGTCTGTTTTAAAAGTTAGCGACCCTGCGACCCTGCGACCTGGTCGCGAGGTTGCGGGGTCGCATATGAGTTCTTCTTTTAAATCAGCGACCCTGTGACCCCAAGAGAACAGTTAATTGAATTCTGCATGTATAGACTGTATTTAGCTCATTATCATCATGTCCTTCTCATCCTGGGATTCTTTCCTGAATGCAACAGGTGAATTTGGAACAGGCACGATACCGGTCCTCTCTGACTCTAGCGACATGGCACCCCCAGTGTCCCGAAAGAAAGGCAAGCAGGTGGTGGAAGAAGAATCAGACCTAGACGCGCAAACATCTCCTCCACCAATATACAGAGATACCCTTTGCACCTTCGCAAAAGGGGACAGCCTGAGATGGTATGAAGTATACCACGAGTTCGCTATACCAGAAGATGAGTTTCCAGAAGATCTCCCGGACCGGGAAGTGTACCTAAAGGTCAAGAGATCCAAATTGCATCTAGTAGGGGCACATCCAGCCATTTTCCCGTGCCCAGAAATATTAGACTGGATCATACAGAAAACGGATCCCAAGAGGTTCGTAATCTGAGATAGCGGAGGTAAAGATTTCGCAACGTTGGAAGGCTCAGAAGCCCAGGTCTACTACTCGCTGTCCCAACCAGAGGAAAACTTTACCCCGAGATGGGCTTCTGCCAATGAAGTACCTGTGGTTGATACAATCAGGAAATGGTGGGTGGAACCGGACAAATTTAAAGTCAAGAAAGACCAGGAGTACCCGGTGGCCGGTCTGAGGAAAGTGTATAAACTAGTGGCCGCCATGCTTTGCAGATTGTACGGATGTCCGGACGCCACCACCTTCAACGGCGCATGGGCAACTATAATGGAATATGTAACGGTGCACGGCAATCGTTTCAACTGGGCTGGTATATTAATGGGCTCAATGCAAATGAATTTGGCTTTGGCTTTAGCCCCAGATGAAGGAACGCCGTCAGAATTTTATATGGCTTCGTATCTGTTAGATGCTGTATGTGCCCAGCTACATTTCGAGGGATGGCCACATAACTGGGACTCCGCACAGACCCGAGCAATTCATTTGCAGACCAAGGTTTTCTGGGAATCCAGGTACAAGCCAGATATTGAGCAAATCTCTCAGATATTCATTCCCGCCCTTTACCGTAAGCTATTCGGCCAAGACACACCCTGCATGTCTTGGCGAGCGATGGAGACACTAGGCCAGGTGGCGCACTGGTTTCCATTCGCTGAATATACAATCATTCGAGTATTTGGCACATTCAAAGCACCACATGCTCTGCCTAGGTTTATTACCGACAAGGTGCTTATGCAGGAGGTATGTTTCCAGATGACCTCGGGTTTCTCCAATGTCCTTTCCAAAGGAAAGAAGAAACCTTGGCCCGCTCTGCCCCTCACCATCGGTGCTTATACAGTCAAGGACTTCAGAGAAGTAGGGGCTCAAGGGGAAGAGATAAAAGGTTATCACTTTAGGAATCTGGATTACCGAACATATGACCCGGTCAAGATAGTTCCTGAGCACTGTAAGAGGGCCAAGTTTAAATGGAGCTATAAGCATGTCGAACGCCCGGAGGAGGATGAGAAAAGAAACTGGTACAACACAGACAGGCAACTAGCTCCGGGGATTGACTCTGACCGAGAAGAAGAGGATCACCAAAATTTAGAAGACAGGAGCCATAAACTAGGAGGCTCTTCTTCCTCCAGGGATAAGAAAATACGGACCAGTACAGGGCCTGACACCTCGGATCAGCTAAGAGGAGCAGAGGCCCAAGCCAAGAAGGAAGAGGAAAAGAAAATGAAAGAAGAGGAAGAGAAACGTAGAAGAGATGCAAAGACGGAGCGGAAAAGGAAACAGGCCGAGGAAAAGGAAAGACAGGAAAAGGAAGCACAGGCGGCGACAGAACAAGCACTTAAGGAAGAACTTGACAAAGCCGAACGTCAAAAGAAGGCAGACCAAGCTGCCGCGACAGAGCGTAAAAGAAAATCTGAAAGAGAAGCAGAGGCAGAGACAGAACGCAAGAAGAAGGAGGAACATGACAAGGCGGAAGCCGAGCGCCGGCAAAAGGAGGAAGGAAAAGGACAAAGATAGGATGAAGAAGATGAACTAATAGAGGACATCGACATATCTCCCCTGGAGATTCCTCCGAGTGGCACGAGAAGTATCCTCTCTGGTGAAGACTTTCCCGGGGAACAAGAAGAAGAGGTCTTCGACCTGACTAGATTGACATTTGACCAATTCTCTTTCAAAATAAGGCAAGAGAAAAGAAAATCCTTGGCGCAAAGCCATCCTGCCATATCTACGGTCGCCACTGAAAAGGACATAGTCCTAGATACAAGGACTAACCCTGTAATGATAGCATCAGCAGGGACCGCTTTTGCCGCGGCCACGGAGGAGAATGTCACTAGAATGAGCAGGGAGATTATTTCCCTACAAAACAGGCTAAAAGCAGCGGAACAGGAGAAATCAGTACTGGAGAGTGAAGTGCAACAGCTCCAAAGTAAGCCTTCCCAAGTCAATGAGGTCCCACTGGCAGTCATGAAAGAATGTGATGTATTGGAAATGACCATGAGGCAAGTATATAGAGAAATGCTCACCCTAAAACAAACAGTGGCCCCATTGGCAGAGGCACGAGCGGAAACCAAAGAGAAGCATGAGCAGCTCAAGGAGGCCTCGGTAGCTTTGGACGGAATGATAAACTGGACAGCGCAGTACCATCAAGCTCCCAAAAATGTGCCTAGGAAGGATTGGAGTCACACACAAGACGCCAAAGTACAAATCCGGATGAAGATGCAGTCCAAAGACAAGCTGGCCAAAGATTTGGACAAAGTGATGTCTGCATATAATCACCTGATCAGTGGTATAGACTCCATGAATGCTCTTCATCACATTCCGTCGTTAGGGGCACTGGACGAAACTAAAGATTGGGAGCAAGTAGATTAGGAAATTCAGTCTTTTCTACAACCCGTGAGACAAGCTGCTGCCACACCAGAATTTGAGGCATCACAAGAGAACCTAAGTCGGTTGCTTGTCACTCCAGTACAAATCTATACCAAGCTTGCCTCCCTCTCAATCTAGATCTCCCAGAAGAAGGAAACTCTGATACCGAATGCCTTGGAATGTATGCATCGATTAAAAGAGGAAATCCCTCTAGTCTCCCCTATAGCAGCGGATTACTAGACCTGGCAAGATTTCCTCAAGGGGAAGAAGATTGATGCTCCAGATCTCTCAATCACATGACCACCTCCATAGCTGAGTTCTTTCGGTCGCAGGTCGCAACCGTCCCCAGGTCGCAAGTCGCACCTACACCCAGGTCGCAAGTTGCACCTGCAACTAAGTCGCAAGTCGCAATCACTTCCGCAGGTCACAGGTCGCATGTTCTTCCAAGGTCGCAGGGCAGTTGAACCGTCGGGAAGTCGAAGCGTCAGAAAGCCCAAAGGGCATTTCTTGAATCTATAAATACCCCTGCGGGGTACATAGTTAGGGGCTTCTCTTTTGTGGACTGAAGGGCAATATTGCATTGTAATTGAAGGGTCATACTATTGCACATATGTAATTCAGATACTTGTTAAAACCCCTTTATTGGATGATGTGTTTAGCTGTGACAAAACTGTGTGTATTATGTGTATAGTTTCAGAATATTGTATGATTAATGAAGCTGTGTTCTTAATAGTATCATTTGTACTCCATAGCTATCTGTGATTGTGCTTGATGATGCTCAAGTTTACCATGTGTTCTTATAATGAATGTTAATGAACTATTTTGTTAACATTTCGTTGCATCTTTCGAAAAGTTAAGGGATATCCTTGCCACAAAGAACTGTTTCTTTAGTGGTCAGATTATCTTGCATGCATTACCCCATAGATGTGTTGCTAACGACACTTCCTGGGCGTATGCATTTTGTTCATTACCTTGCTACGCACAGTGTTATATATCAATTTGATACATCAGTCATGTATTCTGTACCATGTGAATAAGTGTATGTCTGCATAATCAATCAGGTTCTTCAAGACCGAAGAGAAAGTCATTTAAGCGGTAGCCGGACCCACACCCCGGACGGGATCCCTATTCCAAACGGTTCAAAGTCTAATTGGGAATTTCTACCGGGGAGATCCCCTACTGTTGGCCGGACATATTTTCCCGTCAACAGATTTGGCGCTAGAAGGAGGGCCATGGCATCCTCCCAGCATACAACCGATATTCCATCACAAACTCCCCACCGGGAGGTCATAAATAATGAACCTACTCTTCCCCCCTTGGAGGATATTCCAAGGGAGGAGGCTCGATACTTTGAAATCACTAACGAACAATTAAGATCCTTACGCCCAGTTGCCCGTAATCTCGTCAGGGATTTACGATATGCCCCAATCATGGATTTTTTAGCCCACACTAGGACCCCAGCTGAGAACATCACTCGTAATGGCGTGCTGGTCAGCACCATACCTGAACTTGTGAACACCATGATTGAAGACCTCGGGCGGGCTGTCCAGGAAAATGACCCCGTTGTCCAAGATAGTGAAGGCTTCCCTGATACTGAACCTTTCCCTGAACCTCAGCCTGACTTACATCAGTGGAACAAAAACCAAGTGTATTCCCCACGAGAAGAAGGAGAGGGGGGTCGAAGAAATGAAGGAGAAGGTAACACAACCCAAAGAAATGTAGGGGAAGGAAATAGGCCTCCAAGAAATGAGGGTGGGTTCAACAGAGGTCACGGACGTGGAGGTAGAGGAGATACGGTTCGCGGCCAGAGACACCACGCTAACCCTCATCACCACCAAAACCAAAATAGGCCCCCTCCTCGCAACCGGGAGTATCTTAGGAACGTGAATAACCGTGAAAGACACCGAGATGAACACTATCGCCATCATGAAGGAGCATCAGTGTCAGGGACGGGAAGTGAGTCCGAGGCGGAAACTCGATATCATCAGCACCCCAGGAGGGTGCAGCCACTAGCCTGGATGGCTCAATCCCCATTGGCTCTTTTAGGTCCTCTCCATGATATGCCTAGACACCCGGAGAAGCATCTTCCTAAGTTCGATCCTGAGAAAGGCACATCAGTGGAAGATCATATTAGTAGTTTCTATTTGTCTCTACAAATCATGAGAGTTCAGTCTGATGATGTCGCATGTCGACTATTCCCACACACTCTTGAAAATCATGCAGCCACCTGGTATCGTTCCCTACCCAGTGCTTCTATTATATCATGGGACCAGTTCCGTCGCGTGTTCCTGCAAAAGTTTGCAGAAGATAAAACACCCTCTATGCTCCTCACAGAGTTAAGCACCATCAAGTGTCATAGAAAAGAGAAGGTTAAAGACTTTAACCAACGCTTCGCTACAATATTACAAAAATTTCCCCCAAACTTAGCATTGGATGACTCTATCACCATCGACTACTATACTAAAGCTCTCCCTAGGGATATCGCCGTTTTCGTCAAACGTGAAGCCCGCGCTACCCTTACAGCAAATTACGCTGCTGCTCTCGCTGTAGAGAAGGACATGTTGTCGATAGGAGTCATGGACCACGAAGGAAAGGATGATCACAAACCAATTGCTAAAAGGGGCCACTCTTCCACCCCTAATAGAGAGAAAAATTTTTTGGATTTCGAGAGTATGGCCAAGACCCTCAAACTACTAACGAATGAGGTCTCTGACTTAAAGAGAAAGGGCATTGAAACCTCAACTACTACTAAACCGCCAAAACCCTTTTTCAGAAAAAATAATCCCAACATCAGCAGACCTCCGTCAAACTCTAGCACTGCTCTCAACGTGGAAGAGATAGGGAAAGATAATTTTTTCTCTTTTCACCAAGCTGCCCACTCCGAAAAACATGCCCGCAATGGATTGGCAGCATGACCGCGGTGGTTAACCAACTGCTGGATGACCAAACCCCAGGAAATCAGACAGAGGATGATGTCTCTGATCAAGATGAAGGTTCGCTCCTAGATGGGGAACCAGGGGCCTCTGTCCTAACTTTTGATATAATCCTCGGGGGGGTGGGGGGGGGGGGAAGTCTTCTTCCCATTGATATCAACATGGCAGGCAGTCCCAAGGCTCAACCCATTCGAAATTATAGTCTTAGAAGCAAAGGATCTGTCCCCGAACAATCATATGAAGACAAGAAAAGGGATTTTTTGAGGAAAATTCTTCCCCCTGGAAACGAAGGACAAGCTACGCCAGAGAAGCCCACAAATAGTAATAGCAAAGCAAGTCAAAAGAGCAAGCTCCTGGTAGAATCCCCGAAAACCACTACCGAACCTAGTCCCCAAATTGATACTAGCTACAACATCGTGGAGGACATGAAAAAGACCAGAGCTAATATCTCACTCTACGAGCTGGCCCGCATCAAGAATCAAAAGGAGCTTATTCTAAAAGCTTTCGCCCACAACCCAAATACGAAAACTGTCAGCAACACATCTGCACAAACCAGTCCAGATATCCAGTCTATAGTGAACGCTGTCAACACGAATTCGAGAGGATCCACCCCTCCCTTCCTTTTGTCTTTTGAGATTTTTAACTTCAACGTTCACAATTGTCTTGTTGACTCCGGTGCATCCACGAACGTCATGCCTCTATCTGTCTGTAAGAAACTCAACATCCGCCCAGAGAAAACCGACGCAAAAATCATTCAACTTGACAGATCGCAGGTACCAGCCGTTGGAGAATTAAACAATGTCATCATCTGCCTTTCATCTGACTCTAGAGTCCATCAATGCATCGATATTGTGGTTGTTGACATACCTGAAGCCTATGGTCTACTACTTAGCAGAGACTGGTCTAGCAAGTTGCAAGGATACTTTGCCACAGATTGGTCCCACTTATGGCTTCCTTACAAGGGGAGAAATAACCAAATTAGGGTCGAAAGCGAACCGTACATGAAACACACTGTAACTGATTTAGATGCCACAAATGAACCCATCAGCTTTGCCCAGGAGGAACTTGGTATGTGTTTCCTGGAGGCCATTTTTGGATGTTACCGACCTCCTCAATCTTCAGTAGGCCCCGAGGTCCAATCTGAATTGGCACTCGTCGTAGAAGAGCAAGCCCAAACTGTCTTACACCAAGCCGAAATTCCTCCGCAATCCACTACCCCCAAGGGCCCGGAAAGTGACATATGGACCTTGTATTACGACGGTTCCAAAAATCTCGATGGTTCTGGTGCTGGCTGCGTCTTGCTTGATCCTCGCAAGAAAAAATTCTTAATCTCCTGTCGGCTGGAGTTCCAATGCACCAACAACACTACTGAGTATGAGGCTTTGATCCTTGGGCTTAAAAAGGCGCTGGATTTGAAGGTAAAATGCTTACAGGTCATTGGAGACTCCGAGATTATCACTCGGCAGGTACGCAATACTATTCATTGTTTGTCTCCACATTTAAAGGCGTATCAGCAAGAGGTATGGCGATTAATTTCTGCTTTTGACGCTTTTGGAATTAAGTCTATCCTTAGAATGCATAATGCAGCAGCAGATACTCTGGCTAATGCTGCTGCCAGATTTACCCCTTTGAGGTATGGCTTTTCTATTGAAGTTATATATAAACCCTCCGTGCCAGACAATATCACTAATTTGCGCGTTTTCGATGATGATCAACAGGTGCTGGATTTTATGTGTAACTCAGAGATATTCAAAGACACTGCTATAGATGAAGATGAGCACGACCAAGCTATGCAAAAGGAGTACGAGCAAGTCAAAGGAAACACCATGCCTAAAGGGGTGGTATCACTTGAGAAGCTTTTCGATCTGTAAAATCGTTTCCGTGGGCCCCCAAATGCCAAAGTACAGAGCTCTATCTTAGCCCATCGACAAGTGAACTTGGGATCAGAGGATAATCCTAAATTCGTCAACCTTGGGAAGGACTGCACCCCCCAAGAGGCTCAGGATTTCACTCAGCTATTTCGCAAATATCGTGACGTGTTCGCTTGGACATATGAGGACTTGCGCACATACGATACTCGAATCATACAACATGTGATACCCATCAAAGAAAATATAAAACCTTTCCAACAAAAGCTCAGGAAAGTACATCCTACGATGGAACCATTGATTCTGAAGGAACTCAAAAAAATTTTAGGTGCACGCATTATCTTTAAAGTTCGCCATTCCACATGGGTGTCAAATTTGGTTCCGGTATGGAAGAAGTCAGGTGAAATCTGCTTATGTGTGGATTTCCGAAACTTAAACCGGGCCTCGAGTAAAGATAATTACCCGGTGCCCCCTATGGAGAAAATATTACAAGAAGTGTCCGGGTCAGAAATGTTCTCTTTGTTGGACAGATTCTCTGGCTACAATCAAGTACTGGTGGCTGAACCAGATAGGTTAAAGACTACCTTCCGGACTAAGTGGGGAACCTTCGCATTCAGGCGTATGCCCTTTGGATTAATCAACGTAGGAGCAACTTTCCAAAGAGCTATGGATATAGCATTCAGGGGTCTGATAGGCCAGAGTGTGGTGGTCTACTTGGATGACGTTACTGTGTTTTCTAAACATCGGGGAGATCATTTGCGTCACCTCAGACAGATCTTCGAGAGGTGCAGAAAATACGGTATCTCGCTCAACCCAAAGAAGAGCATTTTTGCCGTAGCAGAAGGAAATCTGCTGGGTCATATCATAACTAAGCAAGGCATTGTCGTTGATCCAGAATGTGCGAAAGCCATTGCTCAGATTCCTCCCCCCAGTAGTAAGAAAGCAATGCAGTCCTTTTTGGGTAAGATCAATTTTGTTCGTAAGTTTATATCGGATTTTGCCCAGATAGTTAAGCCACTACAGGGAATGATCAAGAAAAATGCTCCCTTCAAATGGAATCAGCCCAAAAAGGAAGCTTTCGACCAGATCAAGAAAGCTATAGCCGAAGCACCTTCCCTCCAGAGCCTGGATTTCGGCAGAGATTTTAGCTTGTATACTTTCGCTTTGGATTCGTCCCTAGCAGCTGTACTCACACAAAAGGACAGAAATAATGACGAGCGCCCCATTTCATTCATGAGCACTGGTTTGCAGGGAGCTGAATTAAATTATCCTGAAATCGAAAAAAAGGCCTATGCGGTATATAAAGCGGTCAAACATTTCAGATCGTACATCTTAAAAAACCATGTCACGGTTTACGTTCCCCACCCAGCTGTTCGCTCACTGTTCATGCAGCAGGAGTTGGGCGAGAGACGAGGGAACTGGGTTGCGTGTATGCAAGAGTATGACTTAGAGTTTAAGCCAGCACGCACAGTTAAAGGGCAAGGTCTGTGCCAAATGGCTGCAGAGGCCGCAAGTTCCCACCAGATCGAAGAAGATAATTGGGAGCAAGAAATTGATATGTACCAAACTGATGTCATGCCTCAGATAAGGAACCCTTCTTGGTACTCAGATATTTCAGGATATTTGGCACACGGTGTGTTGGACCCAGCTCTAAATGCCCGGCAGAAACGTGCAATCAGACTCAAAGCTGCGTCTTACCAGATAATCCAAGGGAAGCTTTTCAAGAAACATTCCGATGGGGTCATGTTACGCTGCCTGGAACATGAGGAAGCTCAGAAAATCTTAACTGAGTTGCACGATGGACCAGCAGGAGGTCATTTTTTCGGGGATACCACTACCCATAAAATAATGCGAGCAGGTTATTATTGGCCAACCCTTTTCAGAGATGCCCACGCATATGTTCGAAAATGCATTCAATGCCCGAAATTCGCAAACCGAGAAGCGCGTCCTGCCGCCCCTTTGTTGTCAGTAGCAGTAGAAGAACCATTCCAACAATGGGGTCTGGACGTCATTGGTGAGATCTTACCCCACTCTTTTAAGAAACACCGGTACATCCTAATGGCTACTGATTATTTCACCAGGTGGGTTGAGGCAGTACCGTTACGCCAAATCAACGATCAGGAGGTAATGCAATTTGTCACTCATTCCATCATTACCAGGTTTGGCGTTCCAAATTCCTTGGTTTTTGATAATGCAACGTATTTTTCATCTTTTAAATTATATGATTTTGCTTTGGAAAATGGCATTGTCCTTAAACACTCTGCAAAGTACTATCCCCAAGGAAATGGTCTAGCGGAATCAACAAATAAAAATCTGATTCGCATCATTAAAAAGACCCTTCTGTCTCACCAACGCAACTGGCACAATGGCCTCCAAAATGCACTCTGGGCCGATCGCGTCACCCCTAAGTCCTCAATAGGCACCTCACCATATTTTCTCATGTATGGGAAAGAACCTGTCCTCCCGCCCAATTTATCTCTTCCCGCTCTGCAGTTATCTCAAGAGTGTCATGGTACCCCTTGCCCCGCCTTACAAACCCGCATTGACACCCTGCTGAAATTGGAAGAGGAAAGGCAGAAAACCAGGGAGAAATTCGCCATCCACCAGAGTCGAATCAAGAAATGGTTCGATAAAAAGTCTGCAGGAGATAAAAAATTTGAAGTAGGAGATCTTGTCCTAAAGTGGGATAAAGCTCACGAAGAAAAGGGGAAACATGCCAAATTTCAAGCACTATGGATAGGTCCCTTTCAGGTTAAAGAAAAGGTGGGTCCCCATACATTCCGATTGCAAACTCTGGAAGGAAAAGTCGAGGTCCTCTCGGTAAACGGGCATGACCTCAAACACTATTTTACTTGAGTAGCCCTCAAAGGGCTGTTTCTGCCCATGTATTATAAAAGTCGTGTTTTTTGTTCTACTTGTTTAAAAAAAAAAAAAAAAAAAAAAAAAAAAATCTTTCTCTAAATCTATAAGGAAGCCCTTATCTAAGCTGCCCGCAACTAGCTCACTCCTTGATAGGTTCTATGCTGATGAAAGGCCTTTCCCGTAAAACACGGGGCAGTCAAAACTCACTTGTAATGGGCACCAAGGGATAGTGCACGGCCTTACTGGAGTCTTCAAGCATAAGGAACCACCTAGCGGCTTTGAAAGGTGCAGGCAGAAAAGGTCTTACATAGCAGCAACCGGATCGTGAGGGAACAGGGCTAACTCAAGAGAATTTCAGGTCATCCGGGAAAAACCCAAGTCCTCATATAAGACCAGAAGCAACCTCCCTGCAAGCAAAATAAGTCGGGATCCCTCATCCGCCCAGGCAAAATATGCCCATCTAAATAAGTGCCACAGGCACATTCTCAAATAAGTGCAATCGCACACAAATAAAGGGTAAAGGATTGAGAAAGGCTTCCTGCGCAGAGAGGTGATGTAACGACTTCGCCGGGGTACTGACCAGGCTCGCTGGCAGCGGAGCAACGTTCGTGACTCCTTAGGCAGTGACTCCGCCGGAGCCGAGAGGTTCGCTGGCAGCGGAGCAACACCATGAGGATGAAATAATTGTACCGGACCCTGCAGTTGTCCAAGGTTTCCCCAACCCTCCCGGTCTTGGAGCGCGAAGAATTAAAATTCGGCTGATCTGCACCCAATAAGCCAAAAGGCCAGGCAACTATGCGAGGTGGCAAAGGAAGGAAGGTGTAAACTCTGAGGTAAAAGAACAAGCTAGTATTAGGCCCCTCCCTCCTCCCTCATCGACCATTCATCGGCAGAGACTCTGAATTCATCCAGTGAATCGCCATTTGTTGTAGCCCCTACAACAACCTCCAAAAACACAAGAAATAATAACACTCACTTCAAAATTTTTGGAGCCCCTTTGAAACTAAAAGGAAAAATGCGAAGTGAAGTTTTGAAGGGCAAGTCGCTAAGTCGCGAAACCATACTTTAAAACAATTGCGACGCCTGCGACCTATGCGACCCCGCGACCCTAAGGTCGCCAGGTCGCAAGGTCGCATGGTTCGGAATTACAGGAGTTGCGACCTGTGCGACCCCGCGACCTTAGGGTCGCCAGGTCGCCAGGTCGCATGGTTCGGAATTAAAGCATTTGCGACTCATGCGACCTGTGCGACCCCGCGACCTTAAGGTCGCAAGGTCACAAGGTTGCAAGGATAAGTAATTAAAGAAATTTGCGACTCAGCGACCTTGCGACCCAGCGACCTGAGGGTCGCCAGGTCGCAAGGTCGCACTCTACCAACTTGCCACCTCATTAAGTGCTCGCACGTGCGACCCTTTTTAAAAGGGTAGGTCGCTAGGTCGCATTTGTCACTTGCAGCGAAAATTTAGAAATTGCTCTGACAGGTCGGCTGGCGCGTTTTCTTCTGGGTAAGTTGCTATTTCCTCTCTGTGTTTCCTTCATGAGCATTTCTTGCCCAAATCTGGCCTCCCCATTGTCTTAAATACCTGATGGGGAGGCTGTGGGATTTTTCTGTTGAGTTTTTTATGATTTTTTGTTCTCCTGTTATCACCATAAACCCCAGGGTCACATTTTCCTGTCCAACCCCTCATGGCTTCGTCCTATCCTCAGTCTGGACCCCTTCTAGCCTTGTATGCTTCCCGTTAGGAAAGAAATCAACCCCAAAGCCTCGCGCGTTCGAAAACCCCGGCAGGCCCTTGCGCGACCTGCGACCCAGCGACCTAGTCGCAAGGTCGCAAAGTCACGCAATCGTCTATTTTAAAAGTTAGCGACCCTGCGACCCTGCGATCTGGTCGCGAGGTCGCGGGGTCGCATATGAGTTCTTCTTTTAAATCAGCGACCCTGCGACCCCAAGAGAACAGTTAATTGAATTCTACATGTATAGACTGTATTTAGCTCATTATCATCATGTCCTTCTCATCCTGGGATTCTTTCCTGAATGAAACAGGTGAATTTGGAACAGGCACGATACCGGTCCTCTCTGACTCTAGCGACATGGCACTCCCAGTGTCCCGAAAGAAAGGCAAGCAGGTGGTGGAAGAAGAATCAGACCCAGACGCGCAAACATCTCCTCCACCAATATACAGAGATACCCTTTGCACCTTCGCAAAAGGGGACAGCCTGAGATGGTATGAAGTATACCACGAGTTCGCTATACCAGAAGATGAGTTTCCAGAAGATCTCCCGGACCTGGAAGTGTACCTAAAGGTCAAGAGATCCAAATTACATCTAGCAGGGGCACATCCAGCCATTTTCCCGTGCCCAGAAATATTAGACTGAATCATACAGAAAACGAATCCCAAGAGGTTCGTAATCCGAGATAGCGGAGGTAAAGCTTTCGCAACGTTGGAAGGCTCAGAAGCCCAGGTCTACTACTCGCTGCCCCAACCAGAGGAAAACTTTACCCCGAGATGGGCTTATGCCAATGAAGTACCTGTGGTTGATACAATCAGGAAATGGTGGGCAGAACCGGACAAATTTAAAGTCAAGAAAGACCAGGAGTACCCGGTGGCCGGTCTGAGGAAAGTGTATAAACTAGTGGTCGCCATGCTTTGCAGATTGTACGGACGTCCGGACGCCACCACCTTCAACGGCGCATGGGCAACTATAATGGAATATGTAACGGTGCACGGCACTCGTTTCAACTGGGCTGGTATATTAATGGGCTCAATGCAAACGAATTTGGCTTCGGCTTTAGCCCCAGATGAAGGAACGCTGTCAGAATTTAATATGGCTTCGTATCTGTTAGATGCTGTCTGTGCCCAGCTGCATTTCGAGGGATGGCCACATAACTGGGACTCCGCACAGACCCGAGCAATTCATTTGCAGACCAAGGTTTTCTGGGAATCCAGGTACAAGCCAGATATTGAGCAAATCTCTCAGATATTCATTCCCGCCCTTTACCGGAAGCTATTCGGCCAAGACACCCCCTGCCTGTCTTGGCGAGCGATGGAGACACTAGGCCAGGTGGCGCACTGGTTTCCATTCGCTGAATATACAATCATTCGAGTATTTGGTACATTCAAAGCACCACATGCTCTGCCTAGGTTTATTACCGACAAGGTGCTTATGCAGGAGGTATGTTTCCAGATGACCTCGAGTTTCTCCAATGTCCTTTCCAAAGGAAAGAAGAAACCTTGGCCCACTCTGCCCCTCACCATCGGTGCTTATACAGTCAAGGACTTCAGAGAAGTAGGGGATCAAGGGGAAGAGATAAAAGGTTATCACTTTAGGAATCTGGATTACCGAACATATGACCCGGTTAAGATAGTTCCTGAGCACTGTAAGAGGGCCAAGTTTAAATGGAGCTATCAGCATGTCGAACGCCCGGAGGAGGATGAGAAAAGAAACTGGTACAACGCAGACAGGCAACTAGCTCCGGGGATTGACTCTGACCGAGAAGAAGAGGATCACCAAAATTTAGAAGACAGGAGCCATAAACTAGGAGGCTCTTCTTCCTCCAGGGATAAGAAAATCCAGACCAGTACAGGGCCTGACACCTCGGATCAGCTAAGAGGAGTAGAGGCCCAAGCCAAGAAGGAAGAGGAAAAGAAAATGAAAGAAGAGGAAGAGAAACGTAGAAGAGATGCAAAGATGGAGCGGAAAAGGAAACAGGCCGAGGAAAAGGAAAGACAGGAAAAGGAAGCACAGGCGGCGGCAGAACAAGCACTTAAGGAAGAACTTGACAAAGCCGAACGTCAAAAGAAGGTAGACCAAGCTGCCGCGGCAGAGCGTAAAAGAAAAGCCGAAAGAGAAGCAGAGGCAGAGACAGAACGCAAGAAGAAGGAGGAACATGACAAGGCGGAAGCCGAGCGCCGGCAAAAGGAGGAAGGAAAAGGACAAAGACAGGATGAAGAAGATGAACTAATAGAGGACATCGACATATCTCCCCTAGAGATTCCTCCGAGTGGCATGAGAAGTATCCTCTCTGGTGAAGACTTTCCCGGGGAACAAGAAGAAGAGGTCTTCGACCTGACTAGATTGACATTTGACCAATTCTCTTTCAAAATAAGGCAAGAGAAAATAAAATCCTTGGCGCAAAGCCATCCCGCCATATCTACGGTCGCCACTGAAAAGGACATAGTCCTGGATACAAGGACTAACCCTGTAATGATAGCATCAGCAGGGACCGCTTTTGCCGCGGCCACGGAGGAGAATGTCACTAGAATGAGCAGGGAGATTATTTCCCTACAAAACAGGCTAAAAGCAGCGAAACAGGAGAAATCAGTACTGGAGAGTGAAGTGCGACAGCTCCAAAATAAGCCTTCCCAAGTCAATGAGGTCCCACTGGCAGTCATGAAAGAATGTGATGTATTGGAAATGACCATGAGGCAAGTATATAGAGAAATGCTCACCCTAAAACAAACAGTGGCCCCATTGGCAGAGGCACGAGCGGAAACCAAAGAGAAGCATGAGCAGCTCAAGGAGGCCTCGGTAGCTTTGGACAGAATGATAAACTGGACAGCGTAGTACCATCAAGCTCCCAAAAATGTGCCTAGGAAGGATTGGAGTCACACACAAGACGCCAAAGTACAAATCCGAATGAAGATGCAGTCCAAAGACAAGCTGGCCAAAGATTTGGACAAAGTGATGTCTGCATATAATCACCTGATCAGTGGTATAGACTCCATGAACGCTCTTCATCACATTCCGTCGTTAGGGGCACTGGACGAAACTAAAGACTGGGAGCAAGTAGATTAGGAAATTCAGTCTTTTCTACAACCCGTGAGACAAGCTGCTGCCGCACCAGAATTTGAGGCATCACAAGAGAACCTAAGTCGATTGCTTGTCACTCCAGTACAAATCTATACCAAGCTTGCCTCCCTCTCAATTCAGATCTCCCAGAAAAAGGAAACTCTTATACCGAATGCCTTGGAATGTATGCATCGATTAAAAGAGGAAATCCCTCTAGTCTCCCCTATAGCAGCGGATTACCAGACCTGGCAAGATTTTCTCAAGGGGAAGAAGATTGACGCTCCAGATCTCTCAATCACACGACCACCTCCATAGCTGAGTTCTTTCGCAGGTCGCAACCGTCCCCAGGTCGCAAGTCGCACCTGCACCCAGGTCACAAGTCGCACCTGCACCTAAGTCGCAAGTCGCAATCACTTCCGCAGGTCGCAGGTCGCATGTTCTTCCAAGGTCGCAGGGCAGCTGAACCGTCGGGAAGTCGAAGCGTCGGAAAGCCCAAAGGGCGTTTCTTGAATCTATAAATACCCCTGCGGGGTACATAGTTAAGGGCTTCTCTTTTGTGGACTGAAGGGAAATATTGCATTGTAATTGAAGGGTCATACTCTTGCACATATGTAATTCAGATACTTGTTAAAACCCCTTTGTTGGATGATGTGTTTAGCTATGACAAAACTGTGTGTATTCTGCGTATAGTTTCAGAATATCGTATGATTAATGAAGCTGTGTTCTTAATAGTATCATTTGTACTCCATAGCTATCTGTGATTGTGCTTGATGATGCTCAAGTTTACCATTTGATCTTATAATGAATGTTAATGAACTATTTTATTAGCATTTCGTTGCATCTTTCGGAAAGTTAAGGGATATCCTTGCCACAAAGAACTATTTCTTTAGTGGTCAGATTATCTTGCATGCATTACCCCATAGATGTGTTGCTAACGACACTTCCTGGGCGTATGCATTTTGTTCATTACCTTGCTACGCATAGTGTTATATATCAGTTTGATACATCAGTCATGTATTTTGTACCATGTGAATAAGTGTATGTCTGCATATTCAATCAGGTTCTTCAAGACCGAAGAGAAAGTCATTTAAGCGGTAGCCGGACCCACACCCCGGACGGGATCCCTATTCCAAACGGTTCAAAGTCTAATTGGGACTTTCTACCGGGGAGATCCCCTACTGTTGGCCGGACATATTTTCCCGTCAACACTCTGTTGCTTCAACAACAAAGCACAGGTATTATGTGATATTTGTTAATGACTTTTCTCGTAAGTGTTGGATCTTCTTAATGCAGAAGAAGAGCGAGACATACTCAAAGTTCTGTGAGTTCAAGGCACTGGTTTAGAAGGAGTCGAGGAAGCAGGTGAAAGCTCTAAGGAGCGATAATGGTAGTGAATACATCTCTGGCGAATTCAAATACTTTTGTAGCAAAGAAGGAATTCGAAGAGAACTCATAGCGCCTCATAACCCACAGCGAAATGGGGTCGCGGAGAGAAAGAATAGAACGATCGTGGGTATTGCACGGGAGCTGTTGCATGATCAGGGGCTTCTCATACACTTGTGGGCTAAGGCATGCAACACTGCGGTTTATGTGCAAAACCGTTGTCCTCATAGAGTACTTGGCATGAGTACACCCGAAGAGGAGTTTTCTGGTAAGAAGCCTGATATTTATCATTTGAAGATTTTTGGCTCACCTATTTACATTCATGTGACGAAGGATGCCAGGAAGAAGCTGGAGTCGACCGCATAGGTTGGGATATTTTTGGGGTACACAGAAACACCCCACAATTATCGTGTGTATTTTCCAGATAGTCGGATGAATCTCATGCGACGGGATATCAAATTTCATGAGGAGAAAGACATGAAGTTGTCGCTTGAGAGGGAGCTACACTTGCATGCAGAGGAGGAGCTACTTGTTCCTAAAGATGAGCCTCAAGATGTGGATCAGCCACAAGAGGAGGTTCATGGAGTGGAAGAAACCACTCATGCAGCGCCAAAGATCAGAGGGTGGAAGTGCACTACAGAAGCTGAGCGACTGAATCTTGATGCAGTGTAGAATGTAGGAGTTCCTACATCACAACGCAGAAAGAGACAGTCACCTGACCGATTTACTGGATACATGGCTCTGATGAGCAAGTGTATCGTGACGGAGCCATCCTCTTTTGAGGAAGCTGTGGAGGATCCCGCATGGGTAGATGCCATGGTGGAAGAGTATGATTCGATTGTCAGAAATAGTGCATAGGAGATTGTCCCAAGGCCGGAAGGGAAATCAGTGGTAGGTTCGAGATGGATCTACAAAGTGAAGCAAGCTGTTGATGGGAGCGTTGAGAAGTATAAGGCAAGATTTGTTGCCCAGGGCTTCTCACAGATCGAGGGGATCGACTATGAAGAAACCTTTGCACCTGTCGCAAGGTATTCTTCCATACGGACTATCCTTGCTCTCTTAGTGCAGATGGGTTGGCACATTCATCAGATGGATTTGAAGACTACATTCTTCAACGGAATCATTGAGGAGGAGGTGTACATTGAGTAGCCTAAAGGATTCGAAATCTTCAGTAGCGAGTCGCATGTGTGCAGGCTCAAAATCGCACTGTATGGGCTGAAACAAGCACCTCGTACTTGGTACACACGGATAGACAGTTATTTCACCGGACTTGGTTTCGCCAAGAGTGAGGCGGATCCAAACCTATACCAGATTGTGGTGGAGGGTAAGATTTTTATCATTATGCTTTATGTATATGATTTAATACTAACATGTGATGAACTGTTGATACACTCATGCAAGGCAGTTCTTGCAAAGGAGTTCGAGATGAAGGATTTGGGCCTCCTTCATTATTTCCTGGGATTGGAAATTTGGCAGCGGAAAGGTGAACTATTTGTGTCTCAAGGAAAGTACGCTTGGGAGATACTGGAGAAGTTTCACATGCAAGACTGCAAGCCTATCGACACTCCCCTTCCTGGTGGTTGGAGGAAGGAGGATGCTACATCAACAGAGGTAGTGGATGCCACTGTTTATCAATAGTTGGTTGGTTCGCTCATTTATTTAGTCAATACAAGACCGAACATATGCTATGTGGTGAACCAGCTTTCACAAGCGATGGTTAAGCCTACCAAGCTCTTTTGGAAGGCAGACAAGCATGTCCTGAGGTATCTCAGGGGCACATCTGGGTATGGATTGTGGTACAGATAGTCAGATGAGGTGAAGCTGCATGGATTCATGGATGCAGATTGGGTAGGAAGCCCAACGGACAGAAAGAGCACATCTGGAGGGATTTTCAGTATGGGATATACAATATTTTCTTGGTACAGTAGGAAACAAAGATCTGTGGCACTCAGTTTAGCGGAGGCTGAGTACATGGCAGCAAGTTTGGCTGCATGTGAGGCTATATGGATGAGGAAGATCCTAGTCGGTTTGTTTGGTTCTCATTTAGATCCTACTGTGATATATTGTGATAATCAGAGTTGCATTAAACTCTCGGTTAATCTAGTATTTCATGATATATCTAAACATATTGACATCCGATACCATCATATCAGAGATTGTGTGTAGCGGAAGATCATGTTGCTTTCTTACATTCCTACGGAGGATCAGGATGCAGATATCTGATGAAGGCGCTCATTAGGAGAAAATTCGAATACCATAGAGACAGGATCGGGGTGGCAGATAATCCCTATATTGTTGAGAGGGAGTGTTGAGATTCAACAAGATGATGAGCTTAGTGAAAAGAGTTGTCTTCACTAAGTGGGCCCGTAGGCTATTTTTGGCACAAAGTCTATTTTTAGACATGTCGATCATATTCTATGAGTTGCAGGATGCTATTTGTGGATGGTTGGTCAAGTTGGAAAAATAGATGGACTTCTATTTTTAGACATATTGGGCAGAGTCTATTTTTAGACTGCCAGTCTAAAAATAGATATGTCGAATAATATTAGCTCTTAATAATATTTGGACTCTAAACATTATCTTATTCTCTTGGAGCACTTCAGTTCAGTGCACAGATGTGGCACAACAACTGAAAAAAGGAATTACGCTATTCCTGAGGGTTTACTAGAGCTATTGCATGGATGACTCAGTTAGAACTCAAGTGGCAGAGTTATGACACAGTTGGAAGAAGTAGTTATGGAGTTATATTCAGTTTAACTCAGTTAGACTCAGTTGAGCTAGTTGTATCTAGTCTAAATAATTGATACACTAGTGAGAGTGGAGTGAATTAATTCATAAATAATAACTCATTAATCAACTGAACAATATAGCAGTTAACTACAGTGCATGGCAGTTTTAGTGGAGACCAGTGGAGAGATAGGTGAAAGGGCAAGATAGACTATCAGTTGTGACTATAGTGATGCATTGATTGCATCCAACTCTCAGTGGATATGCCAATGAGGATTGCGTGAGCAAGGCTGGAGTAATTTGAACTCATTCAGAGCCATTCTTCAGCAGGGATTGTGCAGTAGAGGGAGGCTAGCAGGTGGCAAAGATCGGTGCATGGATTTGCAAGATCGGGCCTGATTAGTGTGTAGCGATTGTATTGTACTGAGAGCTTGATATGATCAGCTTTGTATGAGGATTGTTACATGATCTCTATGACATATATTATATACAAATAGTTGGGTTTTTTAGCTTCAGGATTTCCTGTTAAACAACTGTGTTAATGTGTGTGAATTTTTATTGTTTCATGTGTGCATTGCTATCTTGATTTAATTTTCCGCAAATGATCAATGGTGGAATAGATTCTATATTTTGCATGAAGTTAAAATAGTTTGAGATCAAGAGAATATTGGACATATAACACATAAGTTATATAATTTCTACATACAGTCCTCCCCACCAAAATATTTCTTACCCTCAAGCAACTGCAAGGATGGATGTTGCAGGATCTTCTCCCCCTCCCAAGTGGAATCCTCATCTGGAAGGTTCTTCCACCTTATCAAATATTCCTTAACTGTCCTGCTCCTTAATTGTATCTCTCAAGTGTCTAGAATGGCCTCTGGTTGCAACACCAAATGCCCCTCATCATTTGTAGGTGGGAGCTCCATAGTGGCAGTCACCTATTGCCCTAGAGCTTTCTTCAAGCATGATACATGGAAGATGTTATGGATCCAGCTCCTAGTCGGTAGCTCTAGCTCATAAGCTACCTACCCAAATCATCTAATCACCTTGTATGGTCCATAGAAGCGGGCTTTGAGCTTCTCTTCTCCCTTCTGCTTCAGCATGGACTATTTGTATGGAAGAAGACAAAGGTAAACTAGATCATCTACCTCGAACTATCTCTCTATGCGGCCTCTGTCTATATACAATTTCTGTTGGTTCTGCGCTCTGGCCACGTTGTCCTTGAGAGCCTGGAGTATGTCTTGGCTCTCTTTGATCCAATCTTTGGCCCTTGGGGCCTTGCTTGCTCCAAACATGACATCAACAAAAGTTAGAGCATGATATCCATACAAAGCATAAAATGGAGACATACCAATCGACATATGGAATGTCGTGTTGTAGTAGTACTCTCCCAGATGAAGCCAACACAGCCAAGCCTTCTGCTTCCCCAAGACATAGTTTCTCAAGTAGCCCTCCAACCATTTCTTCACTATCTCTGTCTACCCATCCATATGTGGGTGATAACTGGTAATGGGTGTCAACTCAGTACCCACCAAATAGAATAACTGCTGCAAAAAATTTCCCATGAACCAGCTGTCTCGATCACTGACTATGGTCTTTGGGAGACCATGGAGCCTGAAAATATCTCGGAAGAACAACTTAGCTACCTGTGAAGTAGTATATCGTGCGGAGATGGTGAAAAAGTGTGCATACTTCGTCAGTCGATCAAAAAATACAAAGATGCAATCCTTTCCCTGGACCATATTGGGCAACCCTGTGATGAAATCCATGGAGATTCTCTCCCATTTACCCTCCAGAATGGGAAGCAGATGTAGAAAACCTATAGGTTGACTCAAATATCCTTTGTTCCTTTGACAAAATTCACACTCCCTGAAATGTTGGAGTACGTCCTCTTTGAGGCCCCTCCATGAGAAACTCTCCCGTATGGCCATGTAAGTCTTGGTGAACCCCTGGTGACTTGAAAGTGGTGAGTCATGGGTTGCACGCAAGATCTTATCCCTGAGTTGGGAGCTAATCATTACAAAGATGAAACCCAAGAATAGATGACCTCATCCACTAGCTCCGATACCCGTCATCTATCACCCGCCCATCCAACAATCACCCGCCCATCCAAAGACCTGACAAAGACCTCACAAGCAAACCGGTCCTTGGAATACTCCACCAATAGCTAGGCCCTCCAGTATACATCAAGGCTCATCAAGGACAACAATGCTGGTCTCCGTGACAAGGAATATGCCACCACATTGTTCTTCCCCTTGACATACTTGATCTCAAAGTCATAGGCTTGGATTTTGCTGACCCATTTTTGCTGTCTCTCCTCCAATTGTTTTTGCTCAAGGAAAAGTCGGAGACTGTTGTGGTCTGTCCTCACCCAAAATCTATTGCCTACCAAGTACTTTCGGAACTTGGCCAATGCATGCATGATGTCCAACATCTCTTTGTCATATATCAGGTACAATATCTCACGCGGAAGTAGCTTTCGACTCTCGAAAGCGATAAGATTCCCCCCTGCATCAAAAATGCTTCTACCCCCTCTCCTGAAGCATCACACTCTAGCACAAAGGGCTGCGTGAAATCCATAAATTCCAACATCGAGAAACTGCTCATCGCCTCCTTGAGTCTGTCAAAGGCCCTCTATGTAACGTCAGTCCATCCAAAACCCCCCTTCTTGGTGAGATCCTTGAGGGGTGTTGGAAGTTGTGAAAACCCCTTGACAAACTTCCGTTAGTAGGTGTAGATGCCTACAAACCCCTAGAGTTTTGTCACATTCTTCGGTTTCAGCCCATCCTGGATGGCCCAGATCTTCTCCTTATGTACCCTTACCCCGTCCACTTTGATGATATGCCCTAAGTAGAGCATCTATGTATGCCCAAATTCGTACTTGGTTAGCTTAACATAGAAATGTTGCTCCTCCAAGATACGCAGTACAACCTCAATGTGCTCCAAGTGTTCCTCCCGTGTGTGGCTATAGATGAGAATGTCATCGAAAAATACCAGCATAAACTTCCTCAGGTAACCACGGAAGATGTGGTTCATACAAGACTGGAAGGTGGCTGGAGCATTGATCAGCCCGAAGGGAATCACCAAGAACTCAAAGTTGCCATAGTGGCATCTGAACGTAGTCTTGGGGGCATCCTGGTCCCTCACCTTGATTTGATGGTACCCCGACCTCATATTGATCTTCGAGAAGAACTTCACTCCCCTCAACTCATTAATCCTGGGGATGGGGTAACGGCTCTTAATGGTTTTCTTATTGAGTGCCCTGTAGTTGATGCACATCCATAATGTGCCATCCTTCTTCTTCACCAAGATTATAGAAGAAGCAAAGGGAATATTGTTGGGCCAGATGTGTCCCAACGCCATGAGCTCATGTATGGCTCGCTCAATCTCATCCATGTAGGTTTTAGGGTGCCTATATGGGGTGGTGATCACTACCTGAATCGCCTGCTCCAGCTTAATATTATGCTCAAACACTCGGTCTGGTGGTTGTCTTGGTGGTATGTCCCCAAAAACCATGGAGTAACAGTCCAATATAGACTGCACATCAGGATGTACTGGCTGCCATGTGACTCCTGCCTCTAAAATACACAGCTCCACTACCCACTCTACGTCTCCCTTTTAGAAATATGCCTACATTCGGTGTGTGAAGACAGTATGAGGAGCGTATGTATGCATCCCTATGGTCATCATGTGCTTCCCACTCTTCTTATCCTTTCACTCCATCTCCAATGTCTTCCAATCCGTAGTGACCTTACCAAGCGTGATAAGCCACTGCACACCTAATACCACATTGGTATCAGGGATGTCGACCACAAAAAAGTGATTTGTCATGGTGTATGTCCCCATGGTCACTGCTAATTCCAGAACATACCGCATGCACTCCATGGTCCTATCCCATGGAACCAACATGGAGAAACCATCAATGCTCTCTATTTGTATGCCCCTTCTCTGCACTAGTTGGGCATCAATGAAGTTATGTATGGCCCCACTATCCACCAACACTAAAACACGTTGTCCCTAGACCGTACCTCAGACTCTCTACGTCAAATACTTGGTAACTCCCCGTAAAGATGCAAGGACTCCTCCAATGGGTGAAAACGCTGTTGCTGCTGCTGCTGGGGGAGGTGGTGTTGGATGATCTCCTCCTGGTGCGCCAACGCTGACATCTCCCTCCAACTTCTCATATGTTTCTTCTTCTTCCACAATTTCAGAGAAGACCTCATGTAGTGTGCTTTTTCCGTGGCACAACAATGACCTGGTGCCCATGGCTCCTAGCAAGTGAAGCATAGCTTCCTTCGTCTCAAATATCTCCAGGTATCATCATCCAATGGCCCTCGGTCCTGGTTCCCCCTCGTGGGTGGATCTATCATGTATTTCCCATTCTGTTAGAACACTGGTTTGTGGGGAAAATGAGCTCTCATCCTTGGGAGGGCATCCTGCAAGTCCCTAGTCCTCCCCACTGCGACCTGTAGCGTAGTAGGCCTAGTGGATATGAATAGCCAATGAAAAGGCTCTGCCAATATATCAATAAACATATATACTCTTATGGGCACTGACAAGTCTAGCACCATCACTAAAAGCTTCAAGAACTCGGATATATAAGTCTCTTGGCTCTTTATATGTTTGAGCTTAGTCATCTCAACAAAGTGTTCCTCCGGGTCCTTTCGGTCAAATCTCTCCACTAGCCTCTGAGTGAACTCTGTATATGTTGTCACCCCTGCGTGACCCAGTGTAGAAATTACATGGAACCACCAGTCGTGGGCTTCCCCCTCAAGGTGAAGTGCTACCACCTTAATAGCCTCTACCTCCACCATTTGGTTCAGCTGAAAAAAAATGTCCAGCTTCTCGACCCAAGCCTTAGTCGAACACTTTGATGATCCATCATAGGTAGGCAAGAAAAATCTTCCCATGGTACGTTGCAGGTCACTCCCCTACATACTACCCGTAATGAGCCACCTCCAGCACCTAGGGTCCTCTCGTTCCTGCTCGTGAAGTAAATAATGTGGGCATGGTGGAACATGTGGGAGTGCGTAGCACTACCTGCTGCACATCGCTATGCTCCAAAACATGGTGAGAAGTACTATATCCTTCTTTGTTGTGAAATTCCCTTGGGATCTCATGCTATCTATTTTCTCTGAGAATCTTCTGTCCCATTTCCTCTATCTTTTTGGAAAGCTACTACACGGATTTCAAGAGGAGGTTACCAAACTCCTTCCCTTCATCTATCTCATCTACCAATGGGGCATTCCCTTTGTCTTCCTCAATCAGAATGATGTCCTCTTATGCAGGTGTGATTTCGAGCCTTCACTCTTTGCTCCTGTACCTCTTCTTCCGATATGTGATGAACTCTCTATCTCTGGGTGTCATAGACTGATCGCTCCACATGTTGAGCCAAGTCTATGAGCTATGATACCACTACAATATCCCAAATGGGGAATAGAAAGCAATACAAAGCAACATAAACAAAACTACAGCAAATAAAAGCATACACAGAAAACACTACAAATAAATTAGAAAAAATGAGTCATTTTATTATATTTTTGAAATGAGGGATAATTATAATGTGTGCTCAAAATCATAGCACCTTGACCTGCTCTAGGCAGGTTGAAATGATCTCTCCCTCCCTGCTCAGAAAGGCTGCTCCAAATATGCTCTATGTGGCTCCTCCTCTACGCTGCCCTGTTGGAAATGATGCAACTGCTACCTGGAAAGGGGCTACAAGATAAGGTTTTTCCACTTCTCAAAAAAATCTAAAACTCGGACCCCAGACTCTCCTCCAAAAACCTAGAATAACCTGCAAAGGAATTTCGGAATGGCTGCCCCCGGAAAATCACCCTCTTGGGTTAACTATGCACTTCTGTTGGGTACGCTGGCCTCTGTGATGAAATTCTGGAAATAAAGGCCTCCAGCTACCCAAGGAACTAAGTTATGGAAGGGTTGATCACCTCACAAAACTTCAGACTGAAATCTCACCAAGTTCCTCCTCTCCCGGAGCTTCTTTCCTCTATGATTGCATAATCCTCTAAGTGACTACGCTGCCATGGAGATGACTGCATAATCCTGGTGGTTGTCAGAATGAAGCTGCTCTAAAAAACCGAAGGTATGGCTCCTCTCCTTAGCGGGCACTCGAAGTCCCTCGAGGACGAGGTTGGGATCTCCGCTCGGAGACACCTGTGTGCTAAATAGTACTGCAGACTCAGCTAAACAACTTAAGCCTGCTCTAGTCTTGAATGAGAAAGGTTTCCCTCATCCCCTTTTTATGCTAATGAGCCTCCAACATTCCCTTATGCCCACTAGTGTTGCGATGTCCCTTTTCCACGCTGTCCCCACGCTACCACTAAGTTGTCTGGCCCCATGCTGCCTCTATGATGTTCGAGTTGCCTCCTCTTTTGCGCTATCACTTGGCCTCATGGGTCCCGCTTTGTCTTTTAATTATTCTTCCTAGTGACTTTAGGAAAGTGCTTCTATTCTAATGTTGAGTTATGGGTCCCTTCACCCCTTTATTTCCTACTGAACTTTAGAAAGGCAAAATTTAATAAAAAAAATATTCCAATTAGCTGTTTGCTAATTGGGAATATTACACATAGGAATATTGATATAATATGGTTTTGATGATTTAGTTAGTTTTTAAATCATGGTCAATTCTCTTATAAGGAAAACCTTACTCTTTTGAGTGAACTCTCACAATTATGTGATAGATATAAAGTACAAAATATAGCTATAATATCCCAATTTTTCTCCTTAAAATTTTTAATTAACTTGTTAAAAACTATGCATAGATATTTTTTTTTCTACTATACTAGTATATATACCATGGTACTATAAATATTGTAAATAGTTTTCCTTTTACACTTACCAAGACTAGCATACCCTAAGCTTCTATAAGAACTATGATACCACAAGTAGGGAATGTAAGGGGGTCCATGGGATTTATTCATGTCTAAAAATTCTATGTTATTCCTACCCATCCTACCTTATAATATTTACCTTCTTTAGGCCATGACTAGTAGAAACCATTTTCTAGAAATAATTCGTCACTTCTATACTTTAGTAATGATTTTTCTATACGTTCTTGGAACAAGAAATATTTAGGAGGACTTCTTTTTGGGAAATTGTTCATGGGAAATTTGAACAGAAGGAAAATGAAAAAGAGAGAGGAAAACCAGTGAGGATGTGTCGAACAATAGGGGAAATTCAATTACCATTTTATGTCATATAAACTATGGAAATAAACTAATACACATGGGTGGAAAGAGCAAAAAACCCACAAAAAATATTCCTGATATTGGAGTTTGTGGCTAGACATGTCTATGTCCTGATTGAATATCACTGAAGGGAAGGATTTCTAAGACGTTGAGAAGGAAAGAATCAAGACCCCCTTGTGTTGTAAGGATCAAGTATTGTCAGTGCTTAAAGATGTTATGTTTCCTGAAACTATTAGCAGTGGTAATTGTTTAGTTTGAATTTCCTTTTGGTTGAGTTCAGAGTTATTATTTGTTCCTAATCCATCCTCGTGGTATCATAGTCTAACTAGGAGGTGGAATTTTATAATGAATTTCCTATGGTTGGGTGGAGATTGGAATATCTGACTTGGTTTGTTGTTCATCTTCATTACATTAATATATGCTTCTATCTTTGCTTTGCAAATTTTTTATATGGTTTGTGAAAAATCCTTGTATATGTTATTCATTTCAAATTGTTAAATTCTCTATAAAGTTTTTCGAATGAATTCTTTCCTATAGGTTATCGTTTTCCACAATCAACGTTATTAAATTTAAATCTAGAAAATTTTGTGATACCTCCTTTCTTTGAGCATGTGATCTCTATTATTTTTGTAGAATATTATTTTTAAAATCCCGATCTAGGGCCGTTGATCCTATTTGAAGCAATACTATCTGAAAGTTTCTTATATATTTCAATCATAAGGTAGTAGGCTTCATAGTCCCCATTGACAACTTTTTTCACAATTCCCTGGATGGTTCTATGCACAAGCGCTGCCTATTACAAATTCTAAGGATTATAGAGCTTTTCATTCATTACAATGAGTCAATTATTGAGCATTTATATTTCTTTGAGGTTTTCTTTGGCATTGAATATTATTTTATGTGACCCTATGCAATTGTTGATGTTTCTTTTCCTAAAGTTATGTTGCAAACACTATGCATATTGCAATAATTTCTATTCAATGGGATTCTTCTGAATGAATTTTTGAATCTTTAGTGTATAGCTATGTTAAAGAAAAAATTTCCCCATTCATGTAGTTTTTATAATGAATAGCAAGGTAAAGCTAAAATAACAAGTAGAAATGTAGTGAGGCAAAGGAAAAATAGTAAGCAAAGATAGTTGATATATAGTTCTTGTTCGAATAATTTTTTGGATTAGAGGTACTTCGCAGGGGGTAACTTTGTTACATACACTCAAAAATAACCCTAGAAAAGTTTCCTTGGAGAGATTTCATAAGATTTGATGTGTTACGATAGTAAGATTTGAATTGAACCTGCATGTTGTTAACATATTTAATTAATTATATAAAGCTTCCATCTACCAACTTAAATAAAATATGATTTAATATTGATTCAAGAGAGACATGCTAGTCAGAAAGATGTTATTATTGTACAATTTGGTTTCCCACATTTTGATCAAATGGCACAATATTTCAGAGACAGTCAAGAAAAAATTCAAGTTGGTCATTTTGATGACAATATTTATTGAGAGAGTACAATATCATGGTGCATATTATATGTGGATTTACTATAAGGGTTGCATAAAGTTGAAGACAATAGGTATCCTTCATAATGGGCTTTCATCATACGAGAAATTTTTATGTAATTTTTGTGTGTGTTCCAAAGACAAACTATATAGGGTAAATTAAATTTGAGTCTTGCTTTCATTGCATATATATATATATATATATATATATATATATATATATATATATATATATATATATATATATATATATATATATATATATATATATATATATATGTTGGAAACCATACCCTGTTTGACTCAATTATTTTTATAATTTTCTTGTACATGCTATATAGCTTGACTATCTCCATATGCAACTAATAAAAGCCTATTTTTTCTACCATATCTCACTATGAAACTCACAAATTGAGTAATTATCGAAACTAACTTTATACAGGCTTTGTGTCTTCACATTTATTGATTCAAACAGATAAATGATCAAATTTGACTTGGTCTTTATGCAATTAGTTGCTCGTGGTTTCAAAATTGTGTTGAGGGCTGCACTCCAACTTTTTATTAGTTCTTTTTTTGTTAATTTATTATCAGAACTACAAAACATCTATAAAAAGCGTTGATGCATCAGTTCATCCTACCTCTTTGCACATGTCCCACTCGTAATTTCTCTCGAGTAGCTTTTTGATACTCATTGCTTGTGGAAGGTTACAATCTATTGTTGGAGGGTTTTCATTAATTACATTACCTATTTGCATAATAATGGAATGATATTTGATGAATGGTATGATCCCATATAAGAAATAAATTATTTACCATTGTCATGCATTGGGACTTATGTTTTTATGATGTATTTTATTATTACAAAACTTGATTGGAAGCATAACCTTGCTATAGGGTAAAGGGAGAGATTTGATCTTGTTATATTGTGCCATGATTTTTATTGCTAATGAGCTACAAATTATTGAATTTTCCTTTTTTTTATTCTTATTAAAGTAATACTAAATTCCAATATTGAACATTTTTATAAAATTTACTCTTAGATATGTTGTAGAACATTACAGTGTTGGAAAGTGACATTGGTGCTCAAAATTGCAATGCAATGCTTTGAAAAACTAGTATGAAATTGGTAAAATTAGTGAATATACTTGAGTTCATTTCAAGTAGGATATCCCTATCATTATATCCATTTTATTCTATGCTTTAATGTTGTTATAAAATTTACTCTTAGATACGTTGTAGAATATCATAGTGTTAGCAAGTATCATTGGTGCTCAAAATTTCTATGCAATGCTTCAAAATACTAATATGTAACTGTCCAAATTAGTGAGTATACTGGAATTTATTTTAAGTAGGATATCCCTATCATTATATCCATGTGATTCTATGCTTTACAAAATTTCTAGATCTTAATAAAAAAAATCTTAACTAAGTAATAATAATAATTAGGAAAATTTTGTTTTACACATTCTAACATTAAAGCTACAAAACAATAAAAAACCAACTAACTATAGATCAAGGAATCCATTTTTGTAACAAAATTAATACTTTATATGGATTTCAATTTTAGTCTTGATCCATAGAAGGGGATGTTACAACAACTCCGACAGAGGATCATGTTGGACCAATAAGAAGTTCCTTTAAAGGTAAACACCTTGATGAACAATCTTTATTGCATTTGTATATCGATTTTAAAGATTCATCTCTCACATTTTTTCCATGCCAATGTGGAGTAATGGGAAAAGGAGTCCCTTCATAGTCACAACATTATTCAAGGATGTGGTTAGAAACAAATCCTTTCCTTCAATTGCTCCAAATTATCCTTTGTATAGTCCCCATATAATGGATAAATCATAAAAGGTGGTAAGTTTGAAGGTTTTTGTATTGACAATTACAAGCCTCCTCTCCTTTTATAAAGCCTCTTCGATGATTTGTATATTGAAGAGTTTGAGGCCTCCCATGTCAAACTTCTATTAGTGAATCTTTTAAACTTGAATGAAGCATTAAAAAGCATATCTATTTTCCAATGTATTCTTTATTATTTAGTTTGTAAACATTGTTGATAATCAAAAATTTTGTAAAGAGGTTCCCTGGTTGAAGCAAGTTTTTTTACTACACCATGATTCCCTAGTTTGAACCTGACACCATGTATATTAATAAGATGTTTTTCTTGGTTCACTTTCCAAATTAGCATATATTATTTTTTGAAGATACCAAAAATTCTTTAGATAGTGACATAAAAATAATATTCAATGGATTGAGTAGGGTTTTTATATGCATGCCTATATATATTGAGATTAACATTAACAAGGAATTATTAGGAAAAATGATATTATAGAAGGAAAATTTTAGATGGGCTCGGGTTCTTGATTATGAGAATATAAATTATTAGTATTAGATGTACCAAAAAACTAGACTTTTTTGAGGTTATTTTCCATAAGCATGAATTCACTCCAAAAGGAGCAAGAAAAAAACCCCTAATCAAAACATTCACAATATTGTTAGAAATGATCCTCTTCATATGGTGAATGATCAATGCAAATAAAACCAATGCATTTATAAATATTAGAAGGATAGGAGTGAAAATTAAGGACTGAGGTTATCGATTATGAGAATACAAAATTTTGGTGGTATATTAACCAAAAAACTCAACGTTTTCAATGTTCTTGCCCCTAAGAATGAGCTCACTCCTAAAGGAACAAAGGGAAAAAAACCAAAATTAAAACAATCACAATCTTGTTAGAAATCCTCTTTAGGTGATCAAAGTAGAGAAAACCAATAAATGTTTGAACCATAAAAGGATAATAATGCATATCTAGGAGTAAAATTAATGATGAAAATTAAGGAATTAAGGTTCAAATACCCCCTGTGAAGATAGAGAATAACACAGGACTATTGGGTCTTCCTCCTCATGGAAGGTAGTGGTAAATGGAGCACCACTAGGAGGAATGAAGTTACTTTAGGAATCTAGGAATTCTAATTTTGACAACAAATTAGTACTTCATTTGCACTTTGGAAATTTCAATTCAAAATTATAGTTAGTGAGCATGAAACCTTATCCAAGAAGGTGGCATAAGGTTAAAAGGAAAAAAAAAAGGAAGAAAGGGAAAAATGGTATAATTAAGGATTAATTTTCATTAGGAAATAATTGAAATGTTCATTTAAGTTGTAATATTATTTTGTGTTTGTAATACACACATGAAAATTTTTATTTCTATAAAATCTCTGAATATATATGATGGCTTTTCCAATAAAAAAAAAGTATATATAACTTATTTTTTTACAAATATCATCATAAATATTATATTTTCAAGTATATATGGTCAAATTATCTAATTATTTGTTTAGCTAAATTATCCCTCAATGTATTAAGTTAAAATCAACTTAGATCCATCGTAACCCCATATCTATCAAGCATTAAGATGGATTAGATCCCTTAAGGTGCAAACTTATTTTGGGGTGAAAAATTTGAGAAAAGTATTGCACCATAAAGGATTTAATCCCTCTCTATGCCCAATAAAATATAACTTAATATAGATCTAGGTCAATTCCAGTAATGAATAGTCACATCAAGATTTTATATGATCATATGTGTGTGTGTGTGAAATTTTCTATTTTAAAGTTTACTAAGTATCATTTCTAATCTTGAGAGTGCTATAAAAAACCAATTTAAATTTACATTACAAATAAAGTGAATAGTAATAAAATAATTATTCAATAATGATGAAGGTGAACAGTAAGAAATAAATTTGATAAATAGATTATGTGGTAATATTCTCAATCTATATTATCCAACTTTTCTTGTATGCACACCTAATAGTTTTTCCATCCTTTCATATCGATAACATGAAAAAGAAGATTGAAATCAAAGACCATTCAAATTTTTACTTAAGATATTATGGTAAATTTTAGACATTAAATAGATTTTGTTCTAATATTAATAGTTGCTTTCTCTAATGCCATTCCTTCTAATTTCATAAATACTTAGTAAAACCTCACCCGTGAAATTGAAGAAGATGGACAACATTAAAAAAATTATATAAACTGAGGAAATATTAACAATTTGAAACTCTAGCACCTAGGGATGTACATGAGATTCCAAAAGATTGTCCCGCCATTTGGTTTTGACTTCATTAGCTTGGAGTTTCGTATTTATGTGACCTATTGTTATGGATTCATAGGCCACCAAGCCCAAGATAAGATTGATAAGTGGGACTTATATGAGCTTCTGGTTTCAATGCTCACCATATGAGTGTCTATAGTTGGAGGCGTTGAAATCATGCGTCCTTCTAGTTCAAGAGGCCAATTCTAAGAACTTTAGGTTTGGAGCTCATGTGAGAATTTGCCTTTAATTTTTTATGTGATCAAAATTTCAAACCATCTAATTGATTGGTTATTCATTGTCTCATTAATGAATTCCTTTATCAAGGATAGTGGTTTCACTATGATTTTATCCAGTTAAATGCTTCAAAATAGCCAGAAAATATTTTTAATGTAGTATTTATCCACTAAATAAATGTTGAAATCAATGTACATAAGAAAAAAACAAATTTGTCCATTATATAAACATTGAAAATGATCACTATACTAAGAGCAATGTAATGAACAACTTAGTTGAAAATTATCAATTACCAAATCCTCAAGCATCTCACGATAACTATAAAACATGTTAAAAACATCATTAAAGAGAAATAATAGCGAATAAGAGAGTTAAACAGGGAAAATTTTAGGGGTTAATATTCACAGGTGAGCTAATTTTCCATGCTTTTTCCAAAAAAAGATTTGATAATTTCCATTTATTTGAAAATTGATTCGCCCAAATTTTACAGTATAAAATTATTTTACCCTAAAAATTGCCAAAATTTTATATATACTAATATAAAATAATTAAAAACCTAAATATTTTTACAAAAATATCATTAAATTTTTTACAATTGACATATTGGGACTAGTAAGATTCGCCAAGGTTTCTAAACTTTAAGATAAACTTCCATCTTTAAAATTTTCCCTGGAGTTGAAGTGCATGAAAAATGCATCGTACCTGTCTAAAAATCATATTACCTATGAAAATAGGTGAAGTTTGAAACCCATATCAAGATCAAGCGAATTGATCACCCAACCCAGCAAAGGAAACTATAGGTATGAAATGGGATGGTTTCACCAAACACAATTCTCTCTCGACTAGATACTTATGATAGAAATAGGTATTTCGTTGTCACGATGAATATGCATCCACTGAATGATAATAAGTTAAACCACTAACCAACCACGATGGTGCAATGACAAAGGAAAAGCTTCACCACTAACTAAGCTTCACCACTAACTACGTGGGAGAATACAATGGCAAGTGCAGGGTTGAATTGATTTAGGGTGGAGTGAAGGGTCCCCATCATTGGACCTATGAAGAAATACATGAGAGGGAGAGAAGCCTCAACAAGAGGGTGAAACAAACATGAAAACTAAAGTAAATTAATGAAAATTTAATAAATCAACCATCATATGTGGTCTATATTGTATGTTATGTGGACTAAATAACATATACAATTTAGAAATACAACTTGAGTGGTCTAATGATTAAAAGCATGTGTTTCTTTGTAAGAGATCATGGGCTCATATTCGAAGGGAGTAGAGTATGTATATGTACACTTCTGTAGACTTTAACAATCAAAAAAGAATTCTTATTTAAAAAACAAGAAGGTTTCATACCCGTTATTTTAAAATTAGATGAGAAATTTCATTTAATTTATAATTTTTTAAATATAAACTAATACTTTATTATAAGTACAATAGTAAGTTTTCATGGTACTATAATGTTCATATATTATTGTTAAATATTATGTTTTGATATGCTCAAATTTATCTCGATTTTTTTAAAAGTGGTTTGGTTTAATTAATATAATTGTATAGTTTTATTTAAAAAAAATAGATTAGGGTTATTAGAGACTAACCCTGAAGAAAAGTGTCGAGGAGAATCTTAATAAGGAAATGCTTTTAACAAGCAGCACTGAACCAAGTAAGCTAACCATCGAAGATATAATATAGTTGTACCATTAATATAATCTTTAAATGAATTTAATAAATTAGTTAATAAAATATTTAAATATTTAGTTGTATTTATAAATATTTATTGATTTAATTTTAAAAATAATTTATTAATATTTAATATAAAGTTAAATAAATACTATTATATTAATAAATTTAATTAAAAAACTTGCTACTCACTTTATTTATAATAATAATAAATAAATAAATCTTACCATATAATTGGGAAAATTATTGGACTCCTGTTAGCAGCTTATAATAAAATAAAAATAAATTTTACCATATAAATAGGGGAAAATCATTGGACTCGTGTTCGCATCATTAAAGTGAAAAGACCGACGAAGTGGAATCGTGCAAATCATGTAATTATAATTAATACTTCGACACTTCGTGAATACACTGTTTATTCAAAACATATATTAAATTAATATGTATCCAATCTCAATTATGGCTATGAATATGATTTTCAACCTATTTAAATCATTATGTAATCAAAGTTGCTTTTCTATTAACGAAGGACATCTTTGTGCTTTATGTGCCCACAAAATTGACATTTGACATTTAACAAAAAGTAACGTAAAGTATTATATATTTTAAAATAGAGAAAATTATAATTTAAAAGACCGTATAGAAAGTTGATGTTATGATGTATCAGATGACAATGTGCAATGCATCTTTTTACTTAAACTTTGTTGCCATGAGATTAGGAAGTTTTTAATGAAGTTTTTAATGGTTGATGTTTTTTTTTTTTGATGTTTTTTAATGGATATTGTATCGATTTTTTTTTTTATTTGTGGTGATGATGATAATGATGATGGTTAACGTCCATTGAGACTAATTTTTGGTTTATCGGACCTAAAGAAAAGATTTATTTAGTTTGATTTAAGATTTTATTCCTATGCTCAAAAAGCTTGGTGAGAAGCCTCCCGAGCTCACTATAATTTTGACATCTTAAAAGGCTAGGAAGGTCAGTGTTACAACAAAGATTATGAAATTGAGCTCTAATGTAGTTGTACGCGGGGCACTCTAAGAGGAAGTGATTTTCATCTTTGATTAATGTTCATATTCTCACAGAGATGGCAAATCCTTTCCATCCATGGTGTTTTAGGAACTGTCCAACGACCTGTTTCACTATGGAGCTCATGAGAGTTCGTTCTAATCTTGGCTATATTAATTTTCTTCTTTGAGCTAGTTAAAACAGAGAGATATTTTTGATCTTCTAGGGTGGGGTTGATGACCTCCTTATAATATCTTAATTTTATTTTAGCTGCTAGATCTTTCTCACACCACATTTTTTCTTTGAACTTAGAAGTAACAATTTTTTTAATGTTATTAATGTTTTGCAATGCAACATTCTTGTCGATCTCCCAATGGTTTAACCAGGCCCTGGTGTCTTTATACCAACCTTGTTTAAGCCTTAGGTGGTTTTGGCTGGAATTTAAAGCTAGCTTAGGAAGTCTATGGTCTCCTATGCTATTGAGCTTGTGCTTGTACAACAGAAGCCTAGTCATAGCTAGGCTCTCGATAGGGGAAAGACCCACTTCTATAAGGAGAATAGGATAGGGTGTATTGCTTTTAATTTTAAGGTTATACGTTATAAAACGTTTCTATATTTGCTCAATATTTCTCCAGGATTCTCTAAAGATGCTGCAACCCCAAACCTCACATCCATATAAAATAATAGGAGTGACTAAAGTTTCAAAGAGGAACTTCTTTCTATCCCACATTACAAGGTTTATCGTTTTACAATTATTTTCAAGACCAAAATAAGCTTTCCACCCCCCATTAATCATTTTCTTAATGCTATAGTTCCAGTTGAGCTTGTGATGAATATCAATTCCTAGGTACTTGTAAGAAGACACTTCCTCCAAGTTACTATTGTCATACATAAAATTAGTGTAAGTGTCTTTCTTGGATTTGATAATCATAACTTTTGTTTTGTCAGTGTTAACAGACATACCCATGGTAGAGAAGAAATCCTTAAGAATTCTAAGTTGCTTATCAAGATCAGATGGGCACCTTGGGAGAAGAACAATACCGTCAGCATAGAGAAGAAGGATGATGACTATCCCAGCTAAGATCGTGCCAGGACATCCTGTTCCTCTAAACAACCTTCTAGCTTGTCGATGTAAATGTCAAATAGGGTAGGAGAGAGGGGGTAACCTTGCTTAACTCCGATATTACACTTAATATCTTTCAACCACCCCTCATTGCTCTTTAACTTGGCAATTACATTCTCGTATAACTTATAGCGGCCGCTCTTAGCTCGAAAGGAACATTTAGCTCTTCTAATCTATTCCATATATTGTTTCTAAGAACCGTATCGAAAGCCTTATGCAATGTAATACGTGGGACACTGTTTTTATTTATTTATGATAAACATTTAGTGTTTCTACCTCTAAGGAGTTGATTAGATTAATGTGTATTTTAAGTTATAATGTGATTGTTATGTGATTGAAAAGTTAAAGATGGTTCTTATATTATGTAAATGGCGACATTTGTTTTCCTATAATTTGAGTTGGTATTATTATAAGGATAATATTTTATAGTGAATATTTTAAAGAGGTTTTCTCAAAAGAATGATCCATTTCCGTTTATAGAGAAGGTAAGTGGTCCGAGGTTTTAGCACAGGTTTTTCATGGATATGCCACAAATTGAAACAATAGACCGTGTATCTAATTATCTATTTAATTACATAAGGCATCACTATTTTATTAAATAAATTCATCAATATCAATTATTTAATATAAAAAATACTATAATATCATTTTACTGTATATTTATATAAAAAATATTCCAGTGCTTTAGTAAAATGCAAGCGCTGTTAAGTTGATAAGAAGAATGCAGATATTTTTATTACAATTAAATTTATATTAAATTTATTGAGGTTTAGATTAATTATTTTAATTTTAAATTAATTAATATGGTTTATTATTAAGACAAAGGTGAAAAAATCAATTATTCTCGAGAACAAAAGTGAAAAAATAAATCAATCCTAGAAAAAAAATAACAACGATGTATGAAAGGTCCATAATTAATCATTAAAAAATAATTATTACATTAATTAAAATAATTTTTAATTATAAACTATGAATTAGTCTTTATATATATATATATATATATATATATATTCAATAATATTAGAAGGGCTTAGATTGTATTAGATTATTCACTTGATAAATAAATTCAATAATATTATAATGAGGTAGATTGGATATAAAGTATTAGATTATTTATTAGAATAATTTTAATGTTTATATTAATAAATTAATTAGATTTTTTAAAATTATATTAAAAAAATGATATTTATATAAAAATTGAATTAACATAAATCAATTAATATGTATTATGTTAAGAATAAAAAAAAGGATAATAGGGAGGGAGATCATGAAGAGACTGTCAAAATCCAACTTCTACTTAATTTCCAATCATAATTTCTATTGAGATTGCATGCTTCTCAATCTCAATAGCTTCTCTAAGCTTCCTACGGTGGAAGTGATCAACCCTAGCAATAACTATGGAATCCTCAATACAAATATGGTGCTTGGATTTCTTCACATGTTTAGCTAGAGGTGATGATTGTGCCTAATTTATGTTGCATGCTCATTGCTAGGGTTGATCACTTCCACCATAGGAAGCTTAGAGAGGCTATTTAGATTGAGAAACATGCAATCAATATCAATAGGGATGATGGTTGGAAATTAAGTAGAAGCTCAATTCAAGCCCTCTTTTCTTGGTCTCCCTCCCCACTCCCATTTTTTTTTTAATTTCTTAAATTCTTAACATAATATTTATTAATTTTTTTTATTTTAATTCAAGTTTTATATAAAGATCATTCTCTTAATATAATTTAACAAATTTTAATCAATTGATTAATTTATTAGTATAAACATTAAACTTATTCTAATAAATATCTAATAATTTATATATAGCTTGAGTGGGCCAAATAAATAGTTTGAGTGGACCTAATGGTTAAGAGCATTTGTTTCCTCCTAAGAGGTCACAGGTTCAGAACAAGAGGGGGGTAGAGTATGAATGCCTTCATAGAATTAGCAGTCAAATCGCTGCGCTAAGGTGGGTCTCTTGTCTCACAAACAAGGGGGTCTCATACACCAATTTGGTATCTCTTATCCCACAAACAAGGGGGTCTCATATACCAATTTGAGATCTTGTCCCAAAAAATAAGGGGGTCTCATACACCAATTTGGTGTCTGGCTTGGCCGTGACCTTAAAATTGGATAATAAGATGGGGTCTCATACACCAATTTGGCGTCTCTTATCCCACAAACACGGGGTCTCATACACTAATTTGGGATCTTGTCCCACAAACAAAGGGGTCTGATACACCAATTTGGTGTTTGACTTGGGCATGAATTTAAAATTTGGTAATAATAATAATAACAATAATCTATGCCATTGTAATATTATTGAATTTATTTAACTAATCCTTATTACACACACACACACACACATAATTGCTAATAAATTTATTTAGATAAATTAATAATAGCTAATTTCTTACCGCTAGTTTATAACTAGAAAAAAAATTAATGTAATAAATATTTCTTAACGACTAACTGCGGACCCTGATGGATCCTTGCTATTTATTCTCTAGGATTGAGTGATTTTTTCACCTTTTTACCGAGGATGAACCACATTAGTTGGTTCGAAATGTCGACCAAATCTTGATGATGTGAAGTGTTGACCAAATCCCCATGATGTGATTAATCCTAATGAAATTATCATTTGTAATATGGATCACAAAAGTATTAGATATAATTATTAAACTAGCATATATATCCCTTTTAACTTTGGCTTTACCAAGTGCTGAGATGCAGAGATTTTATCCAAACATTTGGTAGATCTAGACTTAAGATTGATCTATGCTCGTAAACTAATTATTCCATACATTAAACTTGAAAAATTGTTTGATATTTTAAGTAAAGTGATTTCAATTTTTTTCATTTTATTTATGGCCAGTTATGAAATTTTTTATATTAATAATTAGTTATATTATTACGTAAAATGATTTTATTTAAAGTGAGTGTCAAAATTCAAAGTGATATGTAGATATCTCAAGCATAGAAGGAATTACGCCTTTATACGAGGTTGCAATATCAATCAATGAACTAATAGAAATAAGGCAAGATTATTGATTCTTCATAATGCTTTTAATTTAGTACAAGTGACTGTTAGTATGATAGATATAAAACATGCCATGAAATATTTAAATTGATATTAATATAATATTGAAAGGATTAATATATATTTTTCATATTTTTAATCTCACAAAAAATAATTATGCTATGAAATTGTTTTCCAAATCACAATATAATACCCATAATTTAGGAATATGGCGCGATCTCCTTATATGCATCTTTCTTTTGATTTGTCTTAGCTTATAGGTAAACACATACTAATGAAAAATTGAATTTATTTTAGTTAAACAAACATACATTATTTTAGAGAAAATATTGAGAAAGAAAATTTTAAGTTTACCAATAATATATATTGTAAATAAATAATCTAGCTTTCATCTGTTGGAGAGTTTTATATAATGAAAAAATGGAGATTTAATTTTGATTGCAGTTAAAAAGACATATTATTTGAGTGAAATCTAAAAAAAAATCATTGTTTCCTAATAATAGATAGTGTAAATAAACATTATATATTTTAGCTTGATCTATATTTGAAAACTTGAAGGTTTGATGAAATTTGCAAGTTAAATATTATGTCTTTTATGAAATTAGGAAAGTTGCAATAACTCATAAATTAAGTGTTTAAACTCCGTTTTGCAGCATAAAAACAGAGACAATAATACCATAAAAAAAAACACAAGACAACTAAATGATGAAGGAGTTCACCCCTCCTGGGCTACATCTCCCGGTCTAGCTTCTAATGTTTGTAATTTTTCATTATGTGCTCAAATATGTGTTTAAATAGATTTATAATGCTTAAATGCAAAAAATAATGTCTCCAATGGCTCAAGAACAGTAAAAAAACCCTAGCTTGGCTTTTTTTGGGCTCAATTTGTCGAAAAGCTGAAGAAGTTATGCTCTGGTGAAGTTTTTCTACTAACTGATCTACAAAACACACTCTCTTGCTAACCATTCTATAGTTTCCGCTATTTTTGGCATCGCAAAGTGACAAATTTTCCCTGTGCTAGCGATATTCGCGTCGTATTGGGTGCAAATTCTCGCCAGTTTTAAATGACTAATAATCCTCGTGAGTGGATAAGATGGGGCCACATGGCTAGGCCTCCACTGTAGGATTCAAGTTAGTTTAAAGTATCACACCAACAATTGACCGAGCTCTGCAACTGTGGTTGTGTTATGTTTGAAACTGGGTCAGGTTTGAATTCCATGCCAATACCATAACTCCAACCTCGAACCTCGAACCAAGGTATGACCATATACCCATGGGTTGGTGTTAACTCCGTCCAAACTACAATTTGCATGTGTTAAGGTCTCGCAACCATCGAAGTTCTAACTGCCACCGTGATTATGATTGTATATGTGCTAACTGGGGCATGGGATAGGTTTAGGAGCGAGCCCCTGACACCTTGCCTGTGGTCTCATGGGCGTGGGGTAACTTGGGACCAGGGCCTAACCCCAACCTCAACCCCAAACCCGCCATAACATAAAGTTTATAAACAAATTCACCACTATAGTTATTAAGTAACACTGGTGGCATGGTGGTAGGATTTTGCATTGCCAGCCCGCAGGTCTTATGTTCGATTCTCCCAGAGGAAGTTCAGCCCAAACCATAATTTTTCCACATAGTTGAGAGGCCACATGGTAGCCAGCCACTGGTCCATGTGGCTATCCACCATTGGACCACCTCAAACGAACCAAAAACCAACCGAAATGTAGCAAAAATGAACCAGTACGATGAGGACACTTGGCGAGATGCCATTGGTCCTAGAAAACATAGTCAGCTTGCCTAGTTAGCATATGGACTTCCCAATCAACGTACTTAACCAACTTGCAAACTTTTTTTGTTGTTTAGGAAAATGATCAGAACGCGATATTGGGATCATATGATATTTGTTTTGAGAAATTCAAGTTGAATTGGATTCAGGGAGACGAGATCTACATTTTGACATCATTTTTTAGCACTTTGAACTTTGAGCACTTTACTAATCCCTTGGATCATAACTTTTGTAGGATTTTACATAATCAAAGAATATATATATATATATATAATTTTAGATAAAGTTTAATTAAAATGAAATCTAACTTTTCTACTAATAGATAGTGTAGATAGATTGGGTGGAAGAATAATGATAGAATGACAACAAGATGAGAAGATATGCAAGATCATTCAACAAATACATGACCCCGATGCAGTATAAAATTTACATGGAAAAATGATTTGTTATTGTATCAAGATTTCTTATACTTGCGTAAGAATTATGAACTCAAACATAAGTTCCAATTGGAAATACACACTTCTCCTATGGGTCCATGAGGGCCTTATTCCAATAAGGTGTTGGCATACCATGGAATCACACCTTTATTTTTTGGGAATGCCTTAAAGAAGATGCACAATTTTTTATGGTCGAGTGTGTGGTATGCCAATAAAATAAAAGAGAGAATATCAAGACCTCATGGCTCCTTTAGCCATTATCCATACTAAGATAACATAGGTAAGAAGTTTCGATGGATTTTATTACAGGTTTACCAGAATATGAAGGAAAGGGTGTCATTATGGTAGTAATAGATATAATGACAAAGTATTCCCACTTTTTCTCTCTTTCTCATCCTCTTAAATAAAGTGTTGTGGTAGAAGCATTCATGGAAACCATCCAAAAGGAACATGGAATACTAAAAATTATTGTAAGTGATAGAGATCGAATCGAAGTCATTTTAAGAGATTGAAGTTTATCTTAAAGTTTAGAAACCTTGGCGAAGATCTTACAAGTCCCTAATATCTAGATTTTAAAATGTTTGATGACAATTTTGTAAAAATGTTTATATTTCAATTTTTTATATTACACAATACATAATGTTGGCGATTTTAAGGTAACATAATTTTATACCATAAAATTTGGGCGTTATTTTAGAAAAATGGAAATTGGCGAATTTATTTTTGGAAAAAGCATAGAATATTAGCCCACCTACGAATATTAGCCCTAAAGTTTACTGGATCGAATTCTCACTGGAAATTTTTAAACTAAACTTTTTTCTTGTTTGGGTACTTAATTGACTCATAGATCATTTTAGCATCCTCAATTTGATGGGAAAAGTAAGGTTGTGAATAAATTTTTAGAAGGACATTTACATTTCTTTGCATCTAATATATAGGAAAAATGGTTCAAATGGTTGCCCTTGGAAAAATGGCGGTACAACACATCCTTTCATACTTCATAAAAAATTTCAACATTTATAGAAATTTATGGATATCATCCTCCATCTAGCACATCACCCTTGAAAGGGACTATAAAGGCTCAAGAAGTATAGGACCACATCCAACACCAACAAGAGGTTATTAAACTATTGAAGGACAACTTGGTTATGACACAAAAGGTTTTGTGAGGTTATAACCATATAAATAGATGTCCCTCAAGCAACAAAAGAATGACAATAAATTATCTCTGAGGTATTATGGCCCTATAAGGTGTTGTATAGGATTGGACAAGTGACATGTGAAAATCTCATGTGATGACATGTGGCAACTTTTGGTTGATACATGTGGAAATTTTTAAATGCACAAATGAGTCAGTAGTGATGTGGCAAGAACATGACTCAAATAGGAGAGTTCTTGAGTCATTAAAGTCAATGCATGAGTCAACTAGAGTCCACTAAGAATGCATGGATATATCTAAGCATGAGTTATCACTCTTTAGGAGTTAATTGGGTCACATGCATGCATAGACGAGGTAAGCAAGGCACTCTCTTTGAGTTAACTACGAACATGCACTCTCTCTCTCTCTTTCTTTAACTCAGATGAACTCCACTCTATTCTCACTTCACTCCACCTTTCCTCTAGTCAACAAGCTGTATGGATTATCAACTCCACTCTTTCCTTCGGTTAACTACATTTTATTCCCTTGCATTGTGAGTCATGGTCAATAAAACCTCCACATCTCTAGAATACATTGTTCATTCTCTAGTTCATTGTCGCTTAACTAAGAGAGACTCCTAATTTGACTAGTGTGAATTAACACTTCTCCCCTAGTGTGACTCTAATCAAACTATATTGAAGGATCTCATGAAAACTCAAAGCTTCTCCAATGAAAATTAATCACTTAGCTACATCACTATATTGTTTCTCTAGTTAAAGAGAGTTCACATTCACTTCGACTAACGACATACCTTCTCTCGATGAGAATTGGATGGCATGTTCACTTAACCAATTAATGTGTATGAGGATGGTTTGCATGCCTAATTTGACCTCCCTTTCTCAACAATGCACATAGAAGGAAGGATTTATTAAAAGGAGAAGGTTTATTTGGTTTGGAGAGGGATTTTCTTCTTAAAAACAACATCATGTACTTTCTTTTTCTCTCTGTTTTTATAGCTTCTGCTTTCTTGTGTAAGAAAACACCATTTTACTATTTCTATATATGAATATTTGGCTCTTATAACCTATTTGTATATGCAAGATAAATCACAATCATGCATTTATATATCTTTCAAAGCTTCTTGGTGTTTTGATGCTTTCTTATGCAATGTTTTAGAGGCTCTTACGCCTTTATCTTGGTAGCAAATGTATCATTGAATTTATCTTCTTATTAATTTTATTTCACCATTTAAAGCTAATGTTGAAGAAAATTTCACCATTAGTTATAAAACATTTTCATAACCCCTTTGGAAGCTTGGTCACGTGCCAAAGAAGTTTGTTGTGTGATGTTTTATGTGCATATTTTATATATCTATAGGAAATAAGTGTACACAAGTCTAGGGACACCTTCTAAGGTTGGGAAGAAACTACCCAAATAGAGAAAGGAATTTGCATGTGACATTTATGGGTAGATTATTTTAAATATTACACTGAAATTTCCACTGTAGATTCATTACGTTACTCAAATTTATAGGGGGTGGAGTTTTGCGCTAAAGATATGGACATGAATATATGTGATAATTCTAGCAACATTTTATTGATTAGAAATACACTTAAGCAATTACCAAAGTCGTGGCCAAAAAATAGCATATGTAAATAATCCAATCATGAAGGTGATACCAAATGAATAGGATGAATTTGAGATCGTTGACGATAAATCGAGGATGGAGCAGTTCTTAAAGGTTTTTCATACAATAAGAAATCGAGGGATTTATCTTGACTATCAATTTCTTAAATGACACCATCCGCATATCTAAATTGATCACATAATAGTCATATCAATAGCTCGATATACATGTTAACCAACTCCAGAAAGTAGGAATACTAAGTATGTCTCATCAACAAAAAGCATTCCACGTGTCATATGCAGAGGTAAAAAATCAGTACCATGACCATAAATCTCATCAACAAAAATGATATTAACCTCCTAATACTAAGAATATAAGAGTTAGGAGAGAATGTGAATTACATAGTGTTGAGATATGATAATAATGAGGCATTGATATTTTCTTTAATGAAAAAAAAAATACAAACAAAAAAACGAGAACTCTCATTTTCGTATCAATAACTCAAAATGATATTCTTAGGAGTGTAGTTAAAATTAAACAATGTGGGTAGTTGTCACGATAACTCATAAATAAAATTCCACTACAAGTTTGTGCCTATCAAGGCTATGATTTCCCATTAGAAAATCAAATCTCTATTTATAAAATATATCAAAAATACCATACCCCAATTTAGGATTGCATTCTTCTATCAATATATTAACATTTTAGAATTTAAAAATTAGTGTAGAACTCAAACTCAAGAAAGTATCTGTGACTTGTATTATAAAATTGACCTCTCATAAGTGAAGTATAACACAAAAATTATTCTCAATTAGAGATATTATTTGTTGTGTGTGTTTTATATTGTTTTCACGACTAACCCCACACGTTGTACGCTGTGTCTGGCACAGTGTGGGGGTCACGGGGGGGGAGGAATGCCTCCTTGTCAGGGGTTTGCAGGGGGGTAGTAGCCCACCTGCACAAGGTCCAGGGCTATGCCCCAGGAAAATTTGCTTTTATGCAAACCCAATAATAGTTGGGTGGACCTACCCATGGTTTTGTGCAAGGGTTTTGCCTATGGTTTTGGGCATGATGGTTTTCTGCCCATGGTATTTTGTGGACTAGGTCAAGGGAACTATGGTTATGTTCTAATCTAGGATTAGTAGATTGGGGTTTATGAATGCTTCGACATGTATATATATTTATTGTAACATTTAAAGGAATATAGTGAAAAATCAATCTGGTAGTCCCGGTTTTGGGATCCAGGGGAAAATTTCTCTGTATATTTGTTTTATGTTCTCACCATTGTTTATTTTTCTGTTTTAAGAATTCGTTTGCAAGTAATTTCTGTATAGGGTTAACACCTACATTTGGTATCAGAGTTGTTTCTGCTTCAAGGAGACACATTTGTTGCTTAGGGGTTTTTCTCTGACCTATGGTAGACCATGTTCAATGGAATATATGCAAGATCGATTCTTGCGGTGAAAGAATATGGTGAATAGTGGAAAGATAGAGATTGAGAAATTTAATGGTCATACTTTTGATCTATGGAAGCTCAAGATGGAATATTTGTTGGTGGACCAATATCAGTGGATTATTGTAGATCCAGGCATGACACCAACATGAATGTGGGCATAGGACTGGGTGAAGTTATATTGGAAGGCAAAAAGCACAATACAATTTTGTCTCTTAGATTAGTTATTGTTTAATGTATTAGGGTAAACTACGACGAAGGATTTGTGGGTAAATTTAGAGACTTTGTACCAACCTAAGTCTCTGGTGAACAAAATGTTCTTGCGGAAAAAATTGAATAACCTGAGAATGAAGGATGGAGACTCAATGAAAGAGCATCTGAACGCCTTTAATATTGTGGTAATCCAATTGTTACTTGTTGATATAAAAATTTGAGAGGAATATAAGTGCATCATTTTGTTGTGTTCTCTACCAAATTAATGGGATAGTCTGGTTGTTGAAATAGGCGAAAATAAAACTACCTTGAAGTTTGATGAAACAGTATCATCCTTTTTGTCGAAGGAGATGAGACGGAAAAACATGGAGATCCAGAATGGAGGTGCCTTGTCTGTAAGAGGATGGTCTCAGAACACAAAAATAAATAAATCATTGAGTGGGAGATCTAAATCTCTAGGAAAACCTATAAAAGTGTGATGTAAATGTGGAAAGGAAGGGAACTACAAAAAGTAATGTACATATAAATATCTTGAGAAAGGAAATGGATATAGTGATGCTCCTTCTGGAGAGGAGAAAACCACCTCAGATGAAGGTGGGGATGTGTACTTGGCTTCTTCTTCAAGTACACATGTAAATTATGAGGCATGATTTATTATGGGAGTGGTTCTGCGAGTATGAGAAATATGATGGTGGTGATATCTTCTTAGGGGATGACAGGAAGGCTAGAATCATCAGATGAAGAAAATTCATGTTGAATTTGCAAGGTGGAAGGATTAGAACACTTCCTCATGTTTTGCATATTCCTACATTGGCTAGAAATTTGATTTTGTAAGAAAGTGGATGATGCATGTGTAAAAATAGTGTTCAAGAAAGATAGCTACAAGATGGTTCGGGGAGCATTGTTATTGATGCAGGGAGTTTGTATTAGAACTTTGCACAAGCTTCTGTGTAGCACTATTATTGATGGGTGCAACTACTTTGTGGTTCTTGAAAGTGGAGTAGAAAATATAGTTTTCTCTAAATAAAAGACCATGCTTTAGCATCAAAGGCTTGGACATATTGGAGAGAAGGATCTTTGAAAACTGCATGGTAATGGTATGGTAGAAGGTATCTCTAATTTCTATATGGATTTTTATTTCTATGAATATTGTGTATATGAGAAGTAGATTCAGGTGAGTTTCCCATCTGGTGCTAAGAGGGCAAAAGGGATATTAGAGCTTGTGCACAATGATGTGTTTGGAACTATGTTGGTTCCATCATTGGGTAAGTCTATGTACTATGCCTCATTTATATATGAATTCTAAAGGAATACATGGATATATTTAGTCTTCAAGAAATCCAAAGTCTTTGACATGTTTAAATAATTTAAGGCTTTGGTGGAAAATTAGAAAGAGAAGAAGATCAAGGTGTCGAGGACAGATAATGGTGGAGAGTTCCGCAAGAAGGAATTTGAAGAGCTTTGTAAGAAGTGTGGTATAGCACGATAGAAGACTAATCCATACACACCTTAACAAATTGGATTTTAAGAAAGAATGAACATGATGCTGATGGAAAAAGTAAGAAGTGTGTTCAATGGTGTTGGGTTGGGACAAGAATTCTAGGCAGAGGCAATAGATACTACATGTTACCTAGTTAATAGATCACCTTCATGAACATTGGAGTATAAGACTCCATATGAGGTATGGATTGGTAAGAAACCCTCTTTTTCACATCTGAGGGTATTTGGATGTGATGCATATGTAAAAATTCCAAAGGAGAAAAGAATGAAGTTGGATAGTAAATCTGAAAGGTGCATTTTTATTGGATATAAGGATGATTTAAAAGGTTATAAGCTTTGGAACCTAGGAACAAGGAAGATTGTGTATAACCGAGATGTGGCGTTTAGAGAGGTGAAGGATGTTATTAAACAAGAAATACTACCAAGGGAACCTGAAAAGATAGAGTCTGAATTGAATCAGGAAGAATCATACTCTATAACATAATAACAATTAGAAGAAGAAGATCCATAGAGTCCAATTTTGAGAAGGTCAGTTCATGAGAGAAGGCAAGAAAAGAGGTATAGTCCATCTGCATTTTGTTCAAAGTTTGATTTGTCTATTACCATTGATGATCCCATAACTCTCATGGAGGCAGTGGATTCAGTGGATGGAAAACTATGGAAAGAAGACATGGTTGATGAAATGGAATCTTTGGAAAAAAATGAGGCTTTGGATTTGGTGGAGTTTTTGGCTAGAAGGAAACCCATTGGAATCAAATAGGTGTTTAAAAATAAGATGAATGCAGAAGGAAAGGTGGAGAAATACAAATCTCTGTTGGTAGCAAAAGGTTATACCTAGTTGTCAGGAATTGACTTTGGTGATATATTTTCCCTTGTTTCCAAGTAATCTTCTATTAGATTAATTTTATTTATTATTGTCGCATTTGATTTTGAGGTAGAACAAATGGATGTGAAGACGTCATTTCTTCATGAGGATCTAGAAGAAAAGATCTACATGAAGCAACCTGAAGGATTTACAGTGAACGATAAGAAAGAACCGGTATGTAGGTTAAAAATGTCTATGTATGGGTAAAATAGTCACCAAGGATGTGGTATCAGAAATTTGATACATATATGCGGGGAATTGGCTTCACCAGAAGCAAAGCAGACCACTGTGTGTATTTTAAATTAATTGGTGACCGTGTTATTTATTTGGTCTTGTATGTGGATGATATGTTGTTGATTGGAAACGAAAAAGGAATTATCGAGGATTTGAAGACCTAATCGTCCTCCAAATTCGACATGAAGGATCTTTGTGTTGAAAACTATATTTTGGGAATGGAAATTAAATGAGATCAGGAAAAGAGGAAGCTTTGGTTAAACCACATGAAGTATGTTGAGACTATATTACATATGTTTAATATGCAAGATAGTAAACTGATGAAGGTTCATATTTCTGTGGGTGTAAATTTATCCGTTGAATAGTGCCCCAAGACATAAGAAGAGGAAGAGGACATGTCCCATGTTCCATATGTGAATGCAGTTGGCAGCGTGATGTATGCAATGGTTTGTACTAGATTAGACATTTCACATGCAGTGGGAGTATTTAGTAGGTTTAAGTAAAAACTAGGGGAGGAGCATTGCACAACAGTGACATGGGTTTTCAAGTATTTGTGTGGCATTAATTATTATGGTCTATGCTACCAAGGAAGACTAGGATTGGAAAAAGTTTTGGACATACATGGCTTTGTTGATGCATACTAGGCTGGAGATATGGATCAAATAATATCTACAATTGGGTGTGTGTTTAACCTATTGGAGGAGCAATCACTTGGGTGAGCAAGAGACAATTTGTAGTGGCACTTTCAACTATAGAGACTAAATACATGGAATCCACTCATGCGAGCAAGGAAGATGTTTGGTTTCAAATATTGTGTTCAACTATGGGGTTGGTACAACGAGCTATAAGGATAGACTTTGACATCCAAAGTGAAATTTTCTTGTCAAAGAACCCTACTTATCATTCAAAGGAAAAGCACATTGATGTTCAATATCACTTTGTGAGGGATATGGTTGAGGAAAAAAATGTGTTGTTGGTAAAGGTGGACACTTTGAAGAATGTTGCAGATGCATTGACGAAGTATGTGAGCACTGAGAAGTTTTCTTGGTGTAGAGAAAAAATGGTCATTGTAGGGTTGGACCAATGAATAAGCTCTCCTGTGACCTCCTGTGTGGAAAGAAAACAATAAGTGGGATAATGTTGGGTGCGTGTTATATTCTTTACATGACTAGCCCCATGTGTTGTACATTATGTTGGGTGCAATGGGGGGGAGGGGGGTGGGTGGGGTGGTAGCCCCCCTACATGGGGTCTGGGGCAATGTCTGGGGATTTTTTTTTATGAAGACCCAAATATGGTGTGCAGACCTACCCATGGTTTTGTGTATGGATTTTGCACATGGTTTTGGGCATGATGGTTTTCTTCCCATGGTATTTTGTAGATTTGGTTAAGGGAACTATGATTATGTTATAATCCAGGGTTAGCAGATTGGGGTTTATGAATGCTTCGACATGTATATATATATATATATATATGTATTTTAAAATTGAAAGGAATATAATGAAAATCAATCTAGTAGTCCCGTTTTTGGGATCCACGGGAAAATCTCTATGTATATTTATTTTATGTTCTCTCCATTGTTTTTTTTTTTTTTTTTAAGAATTCGTTTGTAGGTAATTTCTGTATAGGGTTAAAACCTACATGATTTTTCTTTGAAACTCCTTATTCCATAAAAAAATCCAACTCAATAGATAATTCCCAAAAATAATTTTAATTTATGTCAAGTAAAATATTTTGTTTTATACGAATACAACATAGGAATTGTTTCCAAGATGAGCCATGATTTTCCTTGCCAAATCAATTTAGTTATTCAAAATAAATAACTCAAACAATATGCATATCAATTATAACTTTTCTCTTGTAATCATGTTTTAGTTTACACAGATAAAGCTTACACTACAAAAAGATATATTTAGACTTTTCCATCCACATACTTGGTATGCACAATAATACCATGGTTGAAACATTTTTTAAACACTTTTCCTATAAACTTGCTTACTTGTTTCTATAAGTTGATTTGGCTTGAAATTATTGAACATATTTAGATTTTAATTGTGTTTTTACCATTTGGGATATTTATTCCCTAAGTTATATATTTCTTCTGTGAAACTAACTATATTCAAATTTTATGCCCTGTAACGGGACGTGATATTTTATAAGAAAAATGAGATCTCTTTGGAATTTTGATCTATAAACAAGGGACTTCTAGCCCGCTTTCTTCATCAAAATGGATCCTCTACAAAGTTTAAATTTTGAGCTCTATTTTTAGTCTTCTATAAAGAATTTTGTCTTTATAAATGCTAAAAGGCCTTTGTCTTATTCCTTGTTCAAGGATATTTATTTTCCTCATAGTTGCAAGGCTTATTCTTGGATGTAAACTATACAGAAAAAACCAAAATCAAACCTCTCTATGGTATATCCCTCAATAAGCATGTGACGATGGAATTCGTGGCTTCAAACATTAGTTTTTTGGTAAGGTTTTATAGCCAATGATCATGGATAAATTTTATTGGATTGTGTTTTGGTTGCAAATGAGACAATATGTACACTTATATTTCCTCCACAATGCATATTTATGATGATCCAATTTATGATTCTAAATTTTAGTTCAAGCATAGTGATCAACTACATCCTGCAAGTAATTGAATAACATAAGTAGAGAGTATCCATGAAACCAAATAGACAATAAAACTAATTCTCATATACTTGTACTACAAAACCATATTATAAGGACAATGAAAAATAACTAGATTCTTCTTGTTCCCACATTCTATTCTTGTTCTTGGAATGAGAAAAAACTCAAATTTCTCAATAAGGGCTCTTCATAATCTTTTGATGTAGTGGCATGGACTCTTCTACCTTCTAGCTTTGCTCTTGTTTAGAAAATCCCTACAATAAACAAGGATCTATCCATGTTCACTTGAATTTTTTTGCAAACCTAATAGTTTTAGTGATAAGAACTTTTGAAGACTCTATGACAGGTTGATAAATTAAGGGTCAAGAGGAAAATGTTGGGATGTAGTGATTAGTTAATTTACTTTTTGAGCTAGTCACTTTGTTTAATGATATTCTTCTTGAGCTCACTAATAAGAATTGAAATATTAGATGAGTGCATTTGAAGGAGGGCATTACTTGTTAGATGCAAATTTGTTGATTGAGACAATGTCAGTGGTATCTAAGAGATGTGTTAATCATACTAATGTTTCAATTGGACAAGTTATGTTTATAATAATGAATTATATTGGAGGTAGATCAAGGTATTAAATCATCTACATTTTTCCAAATGACTAGTGTTCCATATCATTTAAGAAACTCAATTAATAAAATGAAAGATCTGTCTCTAGTAACAAATCTCCCATTTTCAAAGGTGCCTTGAGTTGTTTTGAAGAAATTTGGAAAAATTGGCAACATTTAACAAGAATCAAAACATTTCTTGGTTGGAACATGTTTTTTTATTTGTATTTTGGATGGAAAAGCATACCCATTTGAGGTAATGGATATTTTTACCATCATTCGAATTCTCATGGTCATTTAAACTGATAAAGTATGTATAATTGGAGGTTTTCAAAATCATTAGTAGAGTTGTTTTATTTCATTTTTATCACTTGAAATGGAAAACCATGCCCACCCCTTTCTCACAATTCTCAATGGATTCACTATAAGTGAGTTTGAAAATTCTAGGGCCAAAAATGGAAACTAGGGAAATGATTATTTTATTAAGGTCCTTCATCTTATATTTTGGAGAAAATCATATGATGGAAACATTGAGTTGTCTGTTTTCTTCAATTTCACATATAAGCTAAAACTATAAAGGAAATCTAGAATTGACTTCTTACACCCATAAAATAAGTACACAAGAATTTAGTATGATTAAAAGAAGTATCAAACACAAATGATATATTTTCACAATAAGAAAAACAAAAATAAATCACAACGAACTTAGAAATTTTACCCTAGAAACCCAAATGGGAAAACCAACGTTAAATGGTTACTTAGTTCTCATTTATACAATCTCTATTATAATGAAACCCTTATCTTCCTATGCATATTCTCTCTTTTTTTTTCATTGTCTTATTCACTTTTACATTGACAATGTCTCATTTTCTTTTACATTTACACTCTATTTTACATAATTTACTAACCTTCATTAATTTCTAAATTTACTTGTAGGTATTTAATATTGTAACCATTCATTGGTTTAGATCCATTTCAAATCGCACCTCCCCATGGAGACGTGTTTTGGTCTCTAAAATATATGAAGGAAACCAATTTGGATCAATGTGCCCTTTGTTTTCTTATTTGGATTGTGGCTTTGAATTTGAATCCCAGCTATAGCTATGACTCTAAATCTATATTTGGATTGTGTCTTTTTCAACTAGCATTGGTTTCAAGTTTACTTATTTCATAAACGTAGAATTATACTTACTAACTCTTAGGTTTGAGAAATCTACATGTCCAAACATCGTAATCACATTCATTAGCATATCTTTCAAACTTGGATATGGTCCATCTTGGAGGTCAATGAAGCTATGTTGAATCATATTCTATGTTTTCTGTGACCCTAACACATTATTTCATCATGTAATAATTCCATAAGGGAAGTGTTATTTGTGTTCTTCTACTAGGATTGCTTCCTGACATGGAAACAACCCAATAATTCTTGCACATAATAATTTTTATGCATCAACTAGTAAAGATGGGAAAAAAACCATATTACATACCGTGTATAACAATGTGAGCATGGAGTGTTGAGCCTCCAAAATTTCCTTCTTTTTTACAGTTTTATCCTTCCTTTCTCATTGATTTTGTCACCTACTCTCGTCCCATTACATCTTCTATATGAGTTAACAATCATCTAGGCCATGCAAATACATTAATAAGGTAAAAGTTAGTTATCAAATCAAGTTTATATGTTTTACTTTGCGAAATTTATTTGGTTAGTCATAAGCTACTGAATTGTGCACATTCTACAGCTACTCTACATTTTGCAGCTACTCTACATTCTGCAGTTGAATTGAGTATTCTATAGGTTCGCATGTGTGAGAAATTGGTTGAAGCATATGGGAAGCTACCAAATGTTTCCAAGATGAAGATCCACATATTATCCATAGGTGTGAGTTCATAGGTTCATCATTTCTCTTAAGTCAAACCTATGGTCAATGTAGCTATAATGCACTTGTAACATCATGCAGAGTATCAAGTGAATCAATTCTATAATCAAGCCAGTAAGGGTATCATCAAGAGAGCGAGATTTGAGGATAAAATTGAAGCTAATGATTTTCTTCTCATGATTCAGTCCTTCAATATCAAATCGTGAGAAGAAACATTCTTATTCTAGTTAAGAGACTGAGATGTCGATTCAGATTCTCGCTATTAGGAAAAAAACTCTCAAATCTGTTTATTTTAAAACACTATATAAATGCTTCATCTCGAAGCGAATGATAGTTCAAAAAGTTAATATATTTTCCATACTTACTATTGTAGAGAGAATTTTTTTTATGCACTTCATATAATATAAATCTTCGTTATGTCATTGTTGTAATCTTTGGTGGTGATTTTAATTTCATGATCTGAATTTTCCACTACCTCGTACATCTTAGGAGGCCTCCCTGTAGAAGTGCGAGATCAATAGTATAGTTTTCTTTCATTCATTTTTCTTATGGTTTGTTTTTATGCACTTAAATTAATATTATGTTTTCCTAGTCTAGATCTTATATTGCCTTTTACTCATTTGTTTTCCTTTATATTCCATAGGTCAAGCATTTGAGAAAAATAAAAAAACAACCAAAAACATTTATTTCACTCCTCTTTAATTCACTTAGTCTCATATTTATAGATAGTGGATAGTTATGATTGACTCTAATTTGGTATGCACACATGAGTAATCTAATTAGGTTTTTTTCACTTTAGTTTCAATTATTTGCTTCTCTCTTTAGAATGAGGTTTTATTTCTTTCCTAGAATAGAGTTTGATTGATTTCTATAGACTAGATTTACTTTCAAAGTCTAATAGATTAGGCTTCCTTTCAATTTCAGTAGGTTAAATTTACTTCCAAGTTCAACAAATTATATTTTTTTCAAAGCTCTATAGATTAGAGTTATTTTCAAAGCCCAAGAGATGGTAGGTTTTACTTTTATGTTCAATAGAATATAATTTCAAAGCTTTCATAGTATAGAATTATAATAGATTTGTTCTAAATTCATTTACATTTTGAGTTTCGAATTCGATGATTTATTAGATATAGCCTTTGAGAAAGAACATGTGTGTGTGCTCATTTAGATATTTTATAAATAGGTTTCATTTTAGTTTTGCAATTATTTCCATCAGTTAATTTCCTTTTCAATTGAAAGTTAATAGGCTAACATATATAGTGCAAGTATGCTTCACAAGAATACGAACCCTGGATTGATAATTTAATGCAAAGTAATTTAACCAACAATTAAATTACCCAACATGGATCACAACTCCAATAAATATAATAGAGTTATACAAAAGACCCCTAAATAATAAGAGAACCTCCTCCAAATACCTTAGTACATTCATATGTCCAAATCATATATTTATTCAATAATGACTATGTGATCTCTATATGTACTTATTCACACATTGCACATGTGGCACCTTTATTATGTTAAACACTATTACATATGTATTTACTCCGTAACATATACATTTAAACCCATGAATGCCCCCTTTTGGACCATATCATCTACATTTAACCTCATAAGTTTCCCCATTAGGGTCATTATATAGTACCCCCCTTCTAAAAGCTTTGTCCTCAAATATTTGCAATTTATGCTTTTACATATGATGAAACTAAATTATATGATTTCCTCATGTTCCAAATTTCTTCTTTCCATTAATAATGATCCATCAATGCAGTCATAATTCTTTTCAATATTAATCATTAATTGTTGTATTTTGCATAATTTTCTTTCCTTTGACTCCATGTATTGTCGTTATAACCTCTCCAATTTGTAGTAATTACTGGCCTTTGATAATATCCTATTGAATAATGGTTTTTTGATTCCATATTCCATAAATATCGATGGGTTTTCTATATTATTGCTCGATAATAATGATACCAATCTTTTTTTATTTCTTGAAATAATTGCTAGAAATGAGGGTGTTGAAATGGTTTCATCTTTGATGATTTTCCTTCATGATGCACACCCTTTTCATTTCTCTTCTTTTCAAATATGATGACATCTTCTATCCTCTTTACTTGGTCATTGATTTCACTAGTCTTGGAGATAATATCATCATATTTTGCATGTAAATCTTGTAGGAGGAGTTCAAATTATTCAAGTATCTTTTGTAAACATATTTTCTCTAATACCAAATTTTATGCACCAAATAATAAAGATAGAACAAAAAATGGAGTGCACACCATGTACACCAATGTGATCATGGAGCATAACTAAAATATATATAATAAATATGAGTGATAAAATAAATCTCTAAATAATAGGATAACCTCCCCTAAATACCCTAAAACATTTATACATCCAAATCACACATTTCTTGAATAATGGCTACATGATCTCAATATATAACTATTCACACATTGCACATGTGGACCCTTTCTTAGGAAAACCACTATTACATATATATTTACTTTGTTACATATATTTTTAACCCCATATATTCCCCTCTTTGGGTAATATCATATACATTTAACCCCATGTATCCCCATATTGGGTTCATATTGCACAAGCATGACATGGATTTCTCAAGAGCTCCCCCAAGTTCATTGATATATATGCACCAATCTTCGACAAATCTTCAAGAATGGGTTATTTTGATGAAAAATAAAAATAAAAAATTGAACAATGTCTTCCTTTGGCATCAATATGTTATCCATATTATTGGTGTCACTAACCTTTTTTGCTTCTACAGTTCATTGGAGAGCTTACTCTCTTTACACTAGAGATGTAGACAACTCTTCATATTCTTTAATCTTCACTGTCCACACTCAGCTATATAGTTTCTAGGGTGAAGCTCTAAATTAATTTCCCCACACTTTGCTTCCAAAATTCCACTCAAATTGAAGTAGTGGAAAAATAATTTGGTATATGAACTAATTTATATGTTTTTCTTCTCTATGTACCTATGGATATGTTAATGTGTTAAGTAAGAATCCTTATCCTTCTTCCTTTGAAAATATTTAGAATTGTGACATGTAGATTTCTTTTCCTAGCAAGATCCCTCAATATGGCCTTTTTTCTTGTAGAATGAGCAAGCCTCTAAGTACTGATAACTAAAAATGTGGTGACTTTTGTTAGATACCTGTAATCAGCAAGATTGGCAAATTCCGACAGTAGGGAGAACACCATTTCAACCACTTTTGGATTCTAGGATCTAGCCCTCCTGAATCTGGAGAGGGATATCTCCAATAAGTGTAAAGATGGATTTATCTTTAAGGTTTTGGGTTATGAAGGCTGAGGGTTTTGTTTTGTTTTGGATGGTTGAGCATGATTACAGCTTGAGTGGAAAGTTCTAAATGGAAAGAATTTCAAAGGTGAGAAGTTGCAAGCAAATAGAACAAGCTTTAGTCCATTGGGCTATGGAGTCATAATAGGGTTTAATTGAAATAACAAGGAGCAAGAGTGGTCCATGGGGCAAGTCATCTATGTCGAAGGATCTCTTTGAAGTTTTATTTATGGAATGAAATGATACAACAAGAAGGGGAATTAAACAAATGAAGAAAAAAGAGCAGCCCAGGATCTGGTAAGTACTTTGAAACTATCCAGCCTTTGACAAAAACTTAAGATAAAAATAAAAGCAATCCAGGATATGGTAAGTACTTCGAAACTAGGCAGCCTTTGATACACTTTCAATAGAAAACATATAAAACATAGAGGGAAACACAAATGATAACGAAGAATGGTCTAAGATCCGGTAAGTACTTTGAAACTAGCCAACTTTCAACACATTCTTAGGGAAACTTTCAGATAGTCTTTGGGGATAAAAATAGGACCAGGGCTCACCATATCTTCCTTAGTTCATCTCTACTTAACATAAAATGAAAATAACATTCAGAAACAATATTTAGCTAAGACAGTAGGACGAGGGAACGCCAGCATTCCTAATTTCTTGAACTGAATTAAACCATTCCTAAATAACACAAATTGGAAGAAAACATTTAGATAAAGCTTATCAGTCAGAGAAGGGTATTGATATACAGTAAATCCTAACTCTATGCTTGCTGTTATATATTAAAGAAGATGAAAAAAGTGAAAACAGAAATAAAATAACAATTTACAATAAGAAATAACATCACCGTCAACATAGACCAGGATCCCATAGATCAGCTTGTATTCATGCTTCAAACCAGTTACAGCTTTAAGTCCAGTGTTTCAGGTTAGAAATCACCTTCACTTCTTAGCTTAACTATTCTATCACAAGAAGAGCTTCAAGAGCCAGTGAACACTATTTACATTCAGAAGTTTAGAGCTCAAGTATATTTCAAAGTTCTGCAACCAACATTTTCTCATCTTCTACAGAAGTATTTATAGAAGGAATAAGGAGGTGGGATCTGATAAAAGATCTCCTGGATCAATTAATATAGATTAATGCTTCTCGGCCTTTGAGGGGCTTAATGGAGAAGAGTATAGATATTTTCACTATATCAATTGATTTACATTAAATATTAAGCTCGTGGGAGCTTTTGTTGACTTTTAAGGCTCTTTGTCATCTCTGTAGTAACTCAGCAGATATTTTTGCATTTAGTTCTTTGGCTGAATTAAATCTTTGGTGGTTGTGAGGCAGATATTCTCTGCTGGTCATTACTTGGCCTTTGTTTGAGTGCTTTGAAGCTATAGGTGGCACTATGGTAGCTAAGAGGAATCAATTGGCCTCTGTTGTGGATGTGGAGGCCTCTCTGTTTGATGATCTTTTGATTTTATTTAATCACTGTTTTAATTTGGAGGATTAGGCTTTTGATAATCAATCTTAGCTGTAATCCCCAAAATTGTCTTCAATCCTCTGTTCTGCTGTGTTTTTTTCATTAACACTGATACTCTTTTTCTTTATTAAATTCTCTGTGTCTTGTTGATGTGCAGGGCTGCACAAGGCTCATATGGCATCAATGCCCATGAAGCATTGATGAAACGTGGCGTAGAACCCTTTGTATGGGTTCTATTTAAATAAACAAATCCCTAAGGATCATCACCCTCGACTTTATCATTTCTCTTTAAAATATTTTGAAATTCATTTGAACCTGCAAAAAACACACAACCGTTATGAAATCCTGCGTTTATTGGGTGAACTGCTTCAGAGTTTGTGGGGAAGGAGCGTGGCTGTTGGATGGAAACATCCAACAGTGGAGATCAGTTAGAGGAGGTCAAAGAAGAGTAGAGGGATATTTTAAGTCAGATCCGTCGATCGGCAAAGATTCGACGGTCAGGATTAATCGAAAGGAAATAAAGCGAAGTAGTCACTTTATAGAAAAATGGCGAAAATATGAGGGATAAAATTAAAAACCTTTGTTCGGAGGAAAATATGGTTAAAAGTGGAGCTGGGGGTTCGGGATGATCGTGGGCCGTCGGATGAGATCGGCCCACGATCATCAACGGTGGAGATCACGCGTTAAAATCCTTTGGCGAGGGTGGAGGGCGATAGTGTAAAGCCAGATTAAATCTGGGCCATTGATAAAACCATTGTTTTCGCGTGGAGAAAAGGCGGGTTGGTAGTTTTGCCTTTTGGAACACGATATGTGTCCCCGTCCGACACTTGGCTTTTCAAAACCACCAATATCGCGCGGCCCTCAGGAAATTATCCTTCGTGCTGAAAGTTACGCGATATGAAACGTGGACCGTCAGAGCTGGGACCTCAGATCCAATGGAGGAGAATGAGCGCGATAACGAATAGATGCACGGGCGGAAGCAAAGGGAGCGGTTTTATTATGGGCTGTCAGATCTGAGATGGACGGCTGAGACCAGATCTTTAAAAAAAGCAGGACCCACAGGAGGCAAGCCTGTCGGGTTAAATATGAGCCGTTGGATAGAGAAAATCAAAGGCAGAGATTGTATTTGAGGGTCGAATGAAATAATAAAAGGGCGGAGGAAGGATTTATGAGGGCCGTTGATCTGCAAAGATCAATGACCGGGATTATTTGAAAAACATTAGAACGCAGGGCGCATAAATTTAAACCAAAGTTGGGAAAATGTGATCTGGACCGTCCGATCTGGACACGTGGATGGCCCAGATGCAATCGGGGCTCGGAAATCGGCGGGGCAAAGAACTTGGAGTGCGACGGAGCGATTGAGCGCTAGCCGTTGATCTGAGGATTAGATCAATGGTGGGGAGTGAATCGGAGGGGTTCAAAGGCGGAGGAAAGGTTAATGATCGGGATGAATATTGACCGTTAGATCTGGGAAGGCGGGGAGGAGATCAACGGATTTCGATTGATCGGGGGACGAACAATCGGGGAGAGAAATAAAATGTGCCCAATGAAAACTTTGCGATGCGATGTAGCGCAGGTCGTTTGATCGGCTTAAGATCAACGGCGAAGGTTATCCCAAATAATGAACCGGTGGAAAACCCTTTATAACATACAAAAAACCAAAAATTTAATAAAACACAAATGTTTGGCTTTGGGGCGGGTTTATATATAATAAGTGAATAGGCTCCCGTCTGCGGGGCCTTTGAATATATGGAAAACAAAAGGCCCAGGGCTTATTTATGAGGGCCAATCGGGATCGAGCCCTTGGGCTTTTCAATCTACCCATTCTAAATTCCTCCGATGCGATTAAGCACTTCGGGACTTTTAACTCTTGGACCCGGGCATAAGTTATATGGAATGAAGAGGAGGGCGGAGTTTATACAAAGGAACCCAATCGCATTGAAACTTTTTGGTGCGGGTCTTTCAATCTATCCATTTTTCATTAAAAAACATTATTTTCGGCGGGTTTAGACCAAACTTAGGAAAAAGTGGGTTTATAACTTTACAAAGGAAAATATCAATTGGAAACGTTTATTCACAAGTTTTAGCACCCGATTGCAGGCAAAAGGGTTATATGGAATAATAATATGATCGGGGGTTACAAAACAGAGGGCTAATCGCATCGAAAAACTTTGTGAGGCAAAAAGACTTGCGCGTTGCATTTTGTTCCGATGCGATAAGTGGTTGGGACCTTTAGCGCTTGGTTACAGCACCAAGGCGTATGGAGGGGAAGTGGTTTAAGACTTAGCCCAAGGGGGCTTAAGTCTGTAATACAAAAAAGTGTATTTTTATGAGTTTTTTAGGATTTTCTGATGGATTTGGGGGTTTCGGCAGAGTCAAAAAAGGAGTTTTAAACTCTGCAAGGTGGATTTTATGAAGGAAAAAATGGGAATGGATGAAAAATAGAGGAAAATGATGAGGAAAAAGGGAATAAAATGAAGGTTAGTCTTGAAGTGGAAGGAGGGGAAAATTGTGTTTTCAACAGTATTTTCTCTTATGGAATCAGTTGAATTTCTGATTTCTAAATGGAAACAGCAGTGAAGATTGACACAAGGACATGATGTATTCAAGAGTCTTCAAGAGATAACACTTTTTTGCAATAAATTTTTTTCCTTGAAGGCTCCAAAAATGTTTTAGCCACCATTTGATATGAAATTTTTTATTGGTGGCTAACAGTGGCTCCAATTGGGGATGGTGCCTTCTTGAAGGCATCAAGAACTTCAGACTTGCATTCTCTGGGAGGCTGATCAGTGCCTTATCCATTGGGCTGCCTTTCTTACTTGGATGTTATTATTTTCTCTGAAAACATATTAGCAGCCATAAAAACAATGGATCTTTCATCAACAAGCTTTCTACCTACCTAATCCCACTGATCTAACATTTTTTCTTCTTTAGAGTGCACTTGGATTGGCAAACTCTTTTCACAACATTTTATTCTTTTGAAAGCATAAAAATAATCTAATTCTACTCCTTATTTCTCCATGGACTCATGTTAAACAATTGAGTCCATATGTTTCTCTACCTAATCTACCATTCTGCTTTTTTTAGACTCAGACCAAGCGTCAGAAGCACATGCAAACACCGCCAGATAATCAAGGATTAATAAATAGCCGGATTGGAGATTACACTAGTTTCTCGAATTAAGATTTACGCTAGCCAGACATCAAGGTTTACACCAGTTTCTCACATATTGATGGTATCACTAACTTCGCCGAAATTTGATATGGCGCTAGATGCTAAATTCTGAAATTACAATTGGGATTAACCTGCTAATCCTTAAATAATTGGTAAATGAGTGATCTCTTTGAGAAAGGTGAGTCGCGCTATCGCTTCTTCCATATTGCATATTTGGAGCAGAGGGTCAGAACTTGATAATCATTCAAGGAGACTGGTGCGATGGCGGGAAGAGACGTACTTTGTTTCACAAGATGCATTTGGAAGCTACTGGCAACCGGTTCCCATCCTGAAACATGATGACTGGTGCTTTATTTTGATGGACCTCCCATTCATATTGATTTCGCCCATAGATCCAAACCCCAGAATTCGCCTATTGCTTGCCCAGCTACTGATACAGTAGAGAGCGGAATTTGTCAGGAGAAAGGTGGGCATGTTGATCCAGAAAAGGATCGAATTCAAATTCTTTGACTGAATGCTTTGGATCGAACTTGCAGGTATGTAATATGAGCTCCACTTTGTGAACAGGTCGACCCTTAGGGGATTAAGGGATGATGCATTCAGATTCATCAGCATTTACTAACAGGGATCTTCTGCAACGGGTAGAGCCCAGATTGGCTTCAAGATCGGCTTGCTTGTTCAGTTGTCTCAGAATATGGAAAAAGGATATATGACGGAATTGGGCCAGAGTAAGTCTGATTTTCTTAAGAATGGAGATTAGATGGATCTGCGTAGGATTTGACTTGAGATTCAACGCTTGTATGATCAGCCTGGAGTCTCCAAAGACCGTCAGAGACAGTATGTTCTTTTTGATAGCCTGTTTGAGCCCTTGCCACAGAGCCAGAGCTTCAGCTCTGTTATTAGTTTCTATGCCCAGCCCCCATTGATACCAAAATTCAATTGAACCATCCGGATTCAGAAGAACCCCACCTCCACCTGCAGCTCCGAGGTTGCCTTTAGAGGCCCCGTCGAAGAAGAGGCAGTGTTCATCCAGTGCAGAGCGCCATTTGATAAACTCCTGTTCTTCAAGGCGGATTTCCCAGATAGCATGGGGAATAGCAGGGGGCAGGGGCATGAAAACAAGATTTGGAGCAATGTCTTTGAGCCAGAGCTCCTCCTCACATTCCAAAGCTGCTTCATTCCTCAATGAAGGTTTAGATTCCAAAGTCTCGCCCAGTAGAGCTTGGATTTTAGCGATTATTTTACCTGGTGTGCAAATTTCATTCCTGAACAGTCTATTATTCCTCTCCAACCACAGCTTCCAGCAGATGAATTTTGGAATCCACATCTAGGCTGTTTTGAGGAGGCTTTTTTTAGCAAGACAGAATGGAGATAAGATGGCCCAGGTGTGAAGCAGGTCAGGAATATTACCAAGGATCTCAACTTTGTCAGCTCTAGACCTCAGGACCCCCCACCAGACATCACTGGCAAAGGGGCAGAGCAGCAACAGATGATTAGCAGACTCTTCCTCTGACACACACAGAGGGCATCTAGAGGGCCCTTCCATTCCACGTTTTCTCAGAATATCTCTGGTGAGAATGCTGTTATGAGCTAAAGTCCAGCAGAAGAAGTCAATTTTTGGGAGCGAAGGAAAGGCCCAAATAAATCTCCATTGAGTAGGGTCAGGAGGGACATTAGGAATCGATGTCCTACTTGTGTAACCTTCAGAGACTGAGAAATTGCCAGAAAGGGAGCCCCACCCTCTTTTGTCCTTAGCTGTTGCTTTGGTTGGAGATTTCCCTTGGAGCATATCTAAAAGAATCATTGCTTCAGCCTGCAGCCATTGGGGGATCTCTCCCAGGTACCAGCTGTCCCAATTTCTTCCAGAATCGTCCGTCTAGGATGAGATGTCCCACAGGGTATTCAGATTGTTGGACTGAAGCCAGATTTTAATGTTTGCCAGGCCTTCAATGTGGTTCAGAGGCTGATCACCAAGGATCTGATCATCCCAGATTTTGATTTTTTTCCCATTACCTGGAATCCAGTAAAGGTTGTGACAGAATTGCTCCATAGCTTGAAGACAGAGTTTGAAGACCGGAGAACCTTTAATGGTTTTTGGAGGCTGGTCCAAACACCTTAGCCGCTTTCCCTTGAAATATTTCTTCCACAGAACTCTCTTACTCCAGGAAGCCTTTCCAGCAACTATACTCCACAGGATTTTGGAGCCCAGAGTGAGATTCTGGGCACCCAGATCTCTTAATTGAAGACCTCCTTCCAGGGTTGGCTTTTTAATAGTGTCCCAATTAACTAAATGAAGTCTTTTTTCATTATTTTTCCCCCCTTCCCAGAGGAATCTTCTCAGCAGACTGTCCATTTTGCTGAGGTAGGTTTTGGGAGCCAGCAGAATGGAGTGTTGGTAAAGAGGCATACTTGTGAGGACATTTTTCATCAGGATAACCTTCCCAGCATTGTTCAGCCAAGAGGCACCCCAAGCTTGGATTCTAATTTTTAGTTTGTCAAGCAGGGGCATCCAGTGGGCAACTTTAGTAGTGGATTTGAAAATTGGAATCCCGAGATATTTAAAAAACTCCCACGTATGAATTCCTTTCATCTCTAAGAGTCTGGAAATGTCAGCCAGCTCCTTGACCGAGCAGTTCCAGCCGTAGATAGTGCTTTTTAGGTAATTTATCTTGCTGCCCAAGATCTCCTTATAGATTTCCAACTCCTTCTTAAAGGATCTTGCTGAGTTTATGCTCGCTCCTCCAAGCAGAAGCGTGTCGTCGGCAAATTGGGCATGATTAATATCTTTAACATTAGGAACAATTCTGAGGCCAGGAAGAGCGTGGATTTGTTGACAGCGGTCAAGTTGGAAGCTAAGCACAGAGGCTTGAATGGCGAAGAGGAGCGGGGACAGCGGGCAGCCCTGTCTTAAGCCCCTAGAGGCATTGAAGAACTTTGTATATCGGCCATTAACCAGCAGCGCAATCCAAGGGGAGGCTATACAAGCTTTCACCTAGTTTATGAAGGTTATAGAGAAGCCCAGTTTCTTCATAACAGCGAAGAGGAAATCATGTTTCACCCTGTCAAAGGCATTGGCCAAATCGAGCTTTATCACCATTCCTTTCTCTTTTCGCTGGCAACTTGAATGAACTGCTTCTTGCACCAACACAATATTGTCCAGAATCTTTCTCCCTTTGATGAAGCCCCCTTGGTTTTCCAGAATGATGTCCGGAAAAATGTTCTTGAGACGGTTGGCTATTGATTTGGTAATCAGTTTATAACTTGTGTTACACAGTGAAATGGGCCGAAATCTACCAAAATCAGAAGCTCCTTTCTCTTTCGGAATAAGAGCAAGAAAGGCCGAGTTGATGCTGCCTTCGATCTTGGAACATGATTGAGACTTCCTGACCATTCTCAGGAGGTCTTTGTTAATGATAGACCAGCAAGTCTGATAGAACCTGGCGTTGAACCCATTAGGCCCAGGAGCTTTATCCAGCTCCATGCTGTCCAAAGCCTTCTTAAGCTCATCCATGCAAATCGGTGCAGTCAGCATGGAGTTAACAGAGTCCTGAACGGAATGAGGAATTTGGTCAAGAGGATAGGCATGAGAGTCTATAGGAGGGTTTTCGGGAGCCGTATAAATCTCTTGGAAATAGGTGAAAGCAGCTCTTTTGATGCCTTCAGAATATTTTACCACCGCATCATGGGAGCGGATTTCTGAAATAGCTTTGAATTGCTTGCGAGCTTCGGCTTGTTTATGAAAGAATCTGGTATTTTTGTCGCCAGCCTGTAACCATAAGTTTCTTGATTTTTGTCTCCAGTACTCCTCTTCCTCCCTACTAGCTCTATGAAGATTTTTTTGCAACTCAACTTCTCTTTGTAGCTGACTTTGAGTAACAACAGCATTTTCCATTGCTGATTGATGGGCAGCAAGGTTATCTAGGGAATATTTTCTCTTGGCAGTGGGTGTTTTCAGAGATTTAGCCCACTCCTTGAGTCTTCTTTTAAGGCCCCTCAATTTTTCTTCCCACGCATAGAATGGGGATCCCAGGATCTGTCGGTTCCAGGCTTCTAGAATCACTTCCTGGAAACCCTCTTACTGAATCCACAAAGGGCTGAATCTAAAGGGAATTGGACCAAGGTTACCATCAAGGGAGAGCTCAAGGCTGATGGGTTTATGATCGGATGTGCAGTTTGGGAGGATTTTAGAAGAGGCTAACAGTCCACATGTAAGGAAAGAGGATTGGACAAAGAATCTGTCCAGTCGAGCAGCTATGTGATTGGGCCCTATTCTTTTGTTAGTCCAGGTATATTTCCCAGCAGAAGGCTTGATGTCCTCCAGATCCCAGTCTAGCATAATGTCTTCCACCCATTCTCTAGCTGGATCCCTTACTAGGGAACCCCCCTTTTTCTCATCGATGGCTAGAGTGACATTCAGATCACCTGCAATAATGATGTTTTCTGGATTGTGCAATAAAAGAAAGGACTGAAGCGAGTCCCAGCAAAATTTTTTCTCCGCAGGAAGGACCGGAGCATAAAGATTGAACATACTTACTTGTTGACCAGAGTCTTTGTGGTGGAGCTGAATGAAAATCCAATGGTGGCAGATTTATTCTTGGATCAATTCATATTTGGAGCTGTCCCAGAAGGAGGCAAGCCCACCAGAGGCTCCTCTTGCACTGAAAGCTCTTCCGGGGCCTTTACGCCAAAATGTCTTACTAGTTTGGAGGAGCAGATTATCCTCCATCTTTGTCTCCTGGATGAGAAGGATTTCAGGCGAGTGCAATCTAACAATGTCTTTTAGGGCTTCTTCTTTCAGCATGCTGCCTAACCCTCTGTAGTTCCAGGAGACGTACTTCATTATTTACTGACTTGGGAGGTGGTGACTCCTTTTGGAGCCCTGCTCTGCTTGCACCCAGATCTGGTGTTCATCATTCCTTTGAGAGTTTTCTGGGAGCCTTGGAGGACGTCCAGATAAGTTTTCTCCTCTCTCTGTTTTTTCTTAGATTTCCGACCCCTCGTCGACTTGATAGGGGTGATTTGCGAGCCATCTGAATCGGTGTCTCTCTCTTCTGACTCGCCCCCTGAGTCAGAGGCCAGGCTGATGTGCTCCTCAGTACCTTCGATTCCCCTTTGATCAGCAGCTTCTAGGGGAACAGATGATTGTCCGGCGGTTTCTTTCATTTTGTTCGATTGGTCTTCAGTTTGTTGGTGATTCTCTGAGGTATTCTCCTTCTCAGCTGATGAGGGGCCTTCTTTTGTGATTGGATTGGCCTGAGGAGTGGACTGGGGTTTCCCCATAGTTCTAGATTTTGTCTGTTCAGAGGGCTTTGAGACTGCCTTGCCCTTTTTTATCTCTTTCCATCCTTCTTCTTCCACCTTGTCCCTTGAAGGGGCTTTAGGACAGTTTCGTTGGAAGTGACCATGCGCGTGACAGATTCTGCACTTAAAGGGCAGTTGCTCGTAATCCAGTTTCTGAAAGTGATGCCAATCTCCAACTGTGAGTTTTATGGCTTCCGGCAGACCAGCTTCCAGGTCAACTTCCACGCAGATTCTAGCGCAGGTGTATTGGCCCCTATTGTCAGCTTTGTCTATGAATCGACCCAGCCCATTACCAATCTTCTGCAGGGATTGGTAGCTCCAGCAATGGATCGACAGATTGGGGAGCCGGACCCAAACAGGAACCTCCTTCGGGACATCGACAGAAGGGTCGAAGTCAGGGGTCCATTTTTTGAGGAAAAGGCCTTGGTTTCCCATGAAATACAGACCATTTTTGAACACCAGGTCACGGTCTTCCTTGGTAGTGAATTCGAAAATAAAGAATCCTCGACCAACAGCGTAACAGATCACGTTGTTTGTCAGCAGAGGCCTCCAGTTCCATTGGACCCATTCATCTGTCACTTTTGTTGATGGCCAACGACCCATAAACTGCCCGACCAAACCTCTGTCAGCTAAGGCGAGAGCTATTTTGATCGGCTGTTCTTCAGGCAGAGCAATCTCTGGTATTTCATCTAATTTTTTAATGAAAGTTGGGACTTCAGGTAAAGGCTGTTTCTTCCCTTTCTGAGACAGGAGATTCCGAAATGCCACAGCAGAAGAGATAGGATGGGGGGGAGAGGGCTCCCCGCCCCCAAAAGCGCATCCATATGGGCAAGGCATCAGCTATCTCACCTAATCGTAGCTAGAGATGAGTGACGCGCGTGCAATCCGTCTTTTTGTTTCAGAAAAAAATAATGTTCTAGGCTACCATTCCTTTGCTAGGATTAAACAGTCTAACAGATTTTATTCTCTAATTTCTAAAAAAGAAATTTAAAAAGCATACAAGTCAGGATTGAACAGTCTAACTTGATGCTGATCTATGGCATAAAAAACAAGCTGCACATAGATATTATTTTGCAGAAAATTAAAACAAAATGGAAGGCTTGAGATCTGAAAGTTTTAAAGCATTTCCTTCATCTTTTTACAGCTCTGTTTTTGCCTCTTTTTTGAGCTGTTCTTCTTTTATCAACTGGTTCAGATTTTGAGCTGATTAGAACCAGTTATTCCTCTGTTTTGACTCAGAAATTTAAAAAGGGTTTGAGTCATTCATGTTTTGGAAACATAGGTTCAGATTTTGAGCATGTTTGAACCTTTAATTCCTAGCCTAATCTACCTACTGATAAGACAACATTACACAGTTTGGCAAATCGAATTCGCTATCCTATCAACAGTAAATTTAAAACTAATTATTCAATATTAGGCTGTTTGACTAACTAGAAGTGTGTTTTTCAGGATTGGTATTTAAGCTTGCACACTTTCAGATTTTTTTCTCTTTTTGTTGGTATGGGGTTGTACCTTTATTGTTTTACAATCTGCCCTCTTTTCTTTCTTACACTGTTTTTGTATTTTTTATTTTTATAACTTTGAATGCAATGATGGATGAAATATTTATAACGGAGAAAAGATAAAAAGGGTTTTCAGAACATGACATGGATCAAGAGAAGTAATGTTTGATCATCCTACCATTGATAGGACCCCCAAACAGCTCTGCTCCATTCAACTCCTGCAATAAAAAGGCTTTATTACCAGCAACTGAATGAATGAGATAAGGGCCAAGCCATAAGTTTTCAAATTTTCCGTGCTTGCCCTTGTCTTCCCTCCTTGAGTCCCACTTTAAAACTTTTTCCCCAACATTGAAATTGCTGGCCTTTTTTCTTCTGTCAAAAAGATTTTTAATGTTGTCCTGTTTCTGTAATGCTTTGTTATAAATTTCCACTCTGGTTTGCTGAAGGTGGATGGTTTGATTTATCCTTCTGATCATATCATTATCTTCAGTTTGCAACTCTTGAATCAACTTCATAACTGGTACACCAAGGCTGGTTGGAAAAATTGCATCAGTACCATACACAAGCTGGTAGGGTGACATACCAATAGATTTCTTTAAAGTCAATCTGTCAGCCCAAAGTGCATGCACAAGCTTTGTGTGCCAAGACTTTTTTTTGTCCTCCAAAAACTTCTTGATTATGTTCACTAAACTCTTATTTGAGGATTCTGCAAGTCCATTACCTTGAGGGCAATAGGCCGTGGAATGCCCCAATGTTATCTGATATTTGTGACAGAACTTAACCATCCTCTTTGATCCACATGCTGCTGCATTATCAATGATGATCTTGGTAGGGCAGCCAAATCTAGAGAGAATATTATTCTCCATGAATTTTATGATAACAGAATCATTGGTCTGCCTACAAGGGATGGCTTCTATCCATTTAGTGAAGTAGTTTGTGGCAGTGAGAATCCATCTATGCTGAGCTGAAGATGATGGATGGATTTCACCTATGAAGTCAAGTCCCCACTGTTGGAAAGGGGCTTCAACAGTGATTGGATGCAGAGGTAGGGGTAGCAGCTTTCTTTTGCCTTCAAAAAGTTGACATTTATGACAGGCAATTATCATCCTGTGTACATCAAGAAAAAGAGTAGGCCAATAGTAACTAGCCCTCAAGATTTTATTGGTTGTTGTCTTCCAGTATAAATGGCCTCCACACTCTCCTTCGTGGAACTCGTGCTTAACCTTCTCTGCATCATACTCAGGCAAACATTTAAGCAATATACCACTTACATTTTTCCAATAAAGAGATCTATCTATAATGCAATAGTTTACAACTTTCAACTTTAATAATATTGCCTTTTTTTTTGTTAAACCAAGAGGTGTATTCAAATTAAGAAAAACATAAAGAATATCAGCATACCAAGAGGAATTCATAAAATGGTCTTCAACAATGGGAGTTGAGATTTCCTCTTGATCATCTAAAGCATTAATCATATTAATATCAAGAACTTCAAAATTTGATTTAGCCATCAATATAGCTAGACCTTGGCCTTTGATGAGTTTAGTGGGTTTTATCTCTAAATCATATTCAAGAATAACAACAATCCACTTACCTCTCTTACCATCTGGGTCCTGTGTTAGAATGTCTTTCACAACTGAATTTGGGACAAAGGCAATGATGTGGGAGTGCAAAATGTATACTCTGAAGTCTTTTAAAGCTTTAACCAAAGCAAAAGCTTGCTTTTCCATAATGTTATACTTCAGAGGGACATCCCTCAAAGCCTTGCTAAAAAATGCAATAGGCTGCTCTTGTCCTTGTGGATTTTTCTGTAAAAGGACAACACCTATTGATGCAAATGAAAAAATATAAAAATCTTTTGAAAAATCAGGACTTATTATAACTGGTGTTTTGGTTAACGCTTGTTTCACTAGCTTAAAGGATTTCTTTGCTTCCAAGGTCCATTTTACCCCTTGCTCCTTCAACATGTTTGTAATATTTCTAAGGAGCTCAGCCAAGTTGGGGATGAACCTTCTCAAAAATTTAATCTTCCCGATGAAAGATTGCAACTCCTTGATGTTTTGAGGATGAGAGATTTGCAATATGGCTTCAATACTCTTGGGATCTATCTTAATACCCTCTTTTGAAATAATGTGCCCAAGAAGTTTACCTTCTTGGAGATCGAATAGTGTTTTCTTAGGGTTTAAAGATATCCCAAACTTTCTACATCTCTCAAAGACTATTCTTAAATGTTCTAAATGCTCTTCATATGTCTTTGAAAACACAGTAACATCATCAAGGTATATAATGATGAAGTAGCCCAACTCTTCAGAGAATTCTATGTCCATGGCTCTTTGGAAAGTTTCTCCAACGCACATTAGACAAAAGGGCATTTTCACATACATGAAAGTGCCCCAAGGTGTAGTAAATGTTGTCTTTAATTTATCATCAGGGTGGACTTAGATCTGATTGTACCCTGAATAGCCATCAAGCAAAGAAATTCTTCTAGACCCTACCACCCTTTGTAAAATATGATCCATCTGAGGTAAAGGGTAGTTATCTTTCAATGAAGCTTTGTTTAAGTCTCTAAAGTATATACAAAGCCTGATCTCTCCTGTTTTCTTCCTCACTGACACCAGATTAGATACCCATTCGGAATATCTAATAGAGACAATAATACCAGCTTCATACATTTTCTTGATTTCCTTCTCAACCAAAGGCAGATGTACAGGGTTTATTCTGCACAGTTTTTGTTTGAATGGTTTTTGGTTTTCCTTGAGAGGGATTTTTTGCTGTATTATTTCAGTTTCATAGGATTTAAGATCTTCGTAACTCCACACAAAAAAATTAGAAAATTCTTTAAACGACTCTATGTATTTGAGTTTAATGTGAGCTGGTAAAGCCTTAGACAGTTTAATCATCAATGGTTTAAGTTCACTGCCTATATTGCACTCTTCCACTTCAGTCTCTACAGGCTCCAGTTTTGGCTTCTTGGCCACATCGTTAAAATCAAACAACTCTTCTAAAGGGGCCAGACCCTTAGGCAAACTCTGATCTTTGAACTGCAGGGTTTCTAACTCCTCTTTTTCTAACTCTGCAGTCAATTATGTTTTGTTTGTAAGTTTGCTAGACAGAAGATTTATATTAGCAACATGAGGAGACGGTTCTTCTTCTCTAAGAAAATTTTCTTCACTATCGCAGTCTGTATCATAATCTGAATCCGAACTGTGTAGTTCGAATTCATTTCTGAATTGCATGAAGTCTTCTATTTATTTGTCTCCGTCGAACACCTGCCAATATTTTTCGTTATCAGGAACGACCGGTCTAAATTTTATCTGAGTTGTGTAGTCTTTGGTTTCATATGGCATTAAGCATGTTCTAGCTGCAAAGGCTAAGCTGTGGGCTGCGATATTTCTTTCTCTTGGGAAAAAAATTACCTGGTACTCCTCAAAAGTTTTTAAAAGATCCACGACATCATTTCAATAGGCCCTAAGTCTTGGGTGATTTGCGTTGTATTCCCCATTGACTTGCCTAATGATTAACTCAGAATCCCCATATGCTTTGATTCTCTTAGCTCCTAACTTTTTCAAAAAACGCAAGCCTAAAAGCAGGGATTCATATTCCGCTATGTTGTTTGAACACTGAAAGTTTAATCTACATGAAATTCTCTCTGTGTGATTGTTTTCAGTGTTGCATATCCAGACACCTGCACCAGCATTAGCTCTAGTGCATGACCCATCGAAGTTCATACTCCACAGAGGACTATATTTGGGTTCATCTTGATTACTGTCCTCTTCAACTAAAGTGCTTACGGATTATTGTGAAATATCAACACTTAGTTGCATTCGTTTTGACTCCTCAGGTTTTTCAATGTTTTGAGGAATGTTTCCTTGAATCTCAAGGTTAAAAAGTGATGGATGCATGATTTTTAGTTCAAGACCAGTGTTTGGTTTGCTAGAGTTTAAAGTTTCAACAAAAAGCTTTGACACTTCTGTGGTGTTTACATCTTCCTCTCTATCAACCCTTAACTCTGTTAGAGTGACTTGTTCACTAAAAGATTCATCGTTAAACAAAATAAAAGAATCAAGGCTTGTGTTTACAGAATACAGAGGAGAGTTTTGAGGTCTGTCTTGACTTGTAACTGTGTATTGCATATGGGACTCCCTGTAAATTCTTCTTGTCTGGTTGAAAAAAGGGATGGTCGCATAGGTCATGTCCATCTTCATAGTTCCTTGTAACTTAGCGCCCCAAGATCTTGACAATAAAATTCCATACTTTGGGGGCACATCAGCCACAACAATGTCCATGACTAAGCATTTGGCTGGAATTTGGGCTAAGTTAACGCAGAGGTCTTTTATTAATCCAAAACATTTTACTTTGCTCAAGTCAAAGGAGTAAAGGTCTTTATAAGGTCTGGTGATTTCTAGACCCAAGCTCTCCATCACAACTTTAGGCATTAAATTATGAGAAGCCCCAGAATCGTGCATAGCATTGTGAAAAATATTGTTGTGAACTTTTAAACTTACATAAAAGGGAGGAACAGGTCCCTCTTGATACTTACCTTCAATCTTCGAACCAAAAATAAGCTCTGGTTGGTCATCATTAATATTGACTGTGTCATTATTCTCTTCAATGTTGAAGGCCTTCAAAATTTGGGTCCTATATACATTCTAGGCAGCTAACTCAGTCAAGGGAACAAAGATTTTAATTTTGGAAATTTCCTGCTCTAGGCTCAAAGGAATTTGATTCTTTGAAGTGCTTGTCTCAGCCTTTCTAGCTGCCACTCTATCAGCAACATCTGTTTGCTGATTTGTTCTATTTACATTTGAAAAAATGGTTTTAACAAAAGTACTAGCTGAAGTGTTCGTACTACAAAGATCTGCACTCTGTTTTGTAATGTTTTGAGTGCTTTTCTCTCTACCTTTATCAGAATTTACAACTACTGTCTTGTCCTTCTGTTTGAAAACTTTAGGCTTGTTTACAGAGCTGTTTTGTGAAGATTTGTCAGAGGCTTTGGTGTTGGGAGATTGTTGACTAGTTTTACTTCTAAGGTCATATTCTCTTTGAGACTCTATGATGACATTTTCCATGTCATGATAATAATTTTCATCATCATCTCTTTTGTCATCATAAGGTGTGTAAAGACCTTGTTTTATATCATAATGAATCTCAAAGTCATGATTATCTACTCCCAACATGTTGATATCATCTTTCTCTATTATTTCATCTGTTTCCTCAACCTCACTAACATAGTTTTGATGAAAGGGAGGAGTGATTTGTTGATCATATTCCCTAGGTATATTTGGAGGTTGGTTCCTTCTAAAATTTTGATTATGGTTCTGGTTTCTGTTTTGAGGAGCATTTTGGTTTTGAATTTCTTGTGCTCTTTCAAGGATGCTCATTTTTTTCATCATCTCTTCCATCATTTTTTCCATCTTTGAGTTGGAAGTAGAAGGGGTAGATTCCTCTCTGAAGGATACTCTCTTCTCATTTTTCATCCTCATTGTCTTCTCCATCAAGTTAACTTCCACATCAAGAGCTCCTTTTTGCATATCCTCAAGAGTTGTAGGATCTCTCTCTCTCTCAGCTGATAGGCCATCTTAGGGTCAAACCCTTTGGGAAACTTGTTTAGAGCTGAGCCTTGTGGAGGTTTTAGATCTGGGGAAAATGCATTATACACACTGTTAAATCTGGTACAATAAGCTTGTACACTTTCCCCGGTGTTTCTATGGAGTTTCTTGTAATCAGAAAGGACCTGGAGAGGATTCTTCTTCGCTTCCCATTTGTTTAAGAATGCTTGATGGAAGGCTTGGAGATCATTTATACTATGGGGGGTTAAGCCTTTAAACCATTTTCTTACTTCTCCCCCCAAACTCTGAGCAAATAATCTAAGCTTGACAGAATCATCATCAATTTCATTTATGTCAAAGTAGTCATTCATCTTATCCACATGTTGTGATGTAGTAGTAGCATTAATAGCATCATATAATGTAATTTTGGACTGATAATCCCGTGGAAGATTGACTAATGGTACAGGAAGGACTAAGGGAGCACACCATGTGTTGGGCAGTGAAAAAGGTATGAAATTTCTATGTATCTTCTCATTATTTTACTATAGACATACTCCTTTTTACCTTGGGAAGGTAATTTATTATAAGAATTATGATAGAATTGGAAAGGTTTATGTTTATTATAAAAAGATGACTAAATGTTTCTTTTTGTTGATAAAACATGAATTAGACGAAGTGAACAGCTATACCTAAGGTGAGGCTCAGATCAATGTAACTGCTGATCCATCAACATTGAACCACATCCAGCCGAAGGTAAGGAGATCTGAACGAATTGCCAAGAAAAGGTAGGGGACAACTCGACCTCAGTCAAAGTAAACAAGATGATAACTAAACGAAGGGGAGCGAATCCCTCAGGATCCTTCAATCCCGAGGGATCGCTATTCAAACTCATATTATTCCTTGTCTTGTCTGTCAGGATATGATATATAAAACAATGTCCTTTAGTGATGAAAGAGTTAGTCAATTGGTCAAAAATCCTTATATTCAAACGTTTCCTCTGTAATATTATGTTTATTGACTCTCGGCTTTGAGAGAACAGTATCTGTAATACTTTATGTTTGATTAATATCAAACACGTGGTTCGTTTCATCTCTTAAGTTCTGAAGTAGCCCAACAGTATTTCACTGGCACTAAGGGCCCGACTCTGGTGGAATTACCTTGCTGTTTGTATTCTTAATCTTTGCTTACTGTTGTGTGAAGTTGTGTTTAATGTTTATTTCAATTACAGAGTTGATTGGCTGTTGTTAGATTGAATACAGATTCATTAATGAATTGCATTGCTATTTTATCCTTTGCAAGAATTACATTCGTTGTTCAGTTATCTTGCTATTGTTATAAAAGCTTTGCTGTTCTATATCTGATTCTAGTTGCTGTTATATTAGTTTATGATTTGTTATAATTGATTGTTGCGTAGTATTGGTTGTCGACAGGATTGGAGTATTGAGTTTAGTTGCTTGATTGCGTTAGAATTAGAATTGCTGTTCATATTGCTGTTCCATTTTTGTTTATTGTTTATTTCTGATTCATAGCTTCAAATTAGCAAATAGATGAGTTACAATTGTTATGCATAGGAATTACAAGCTGCTATTCCTTTCCAGATTTTGTTCCTTTCAGTTATTTTCATCAGCAAGAAGATTGAGTTTGCTTTCATTTTGATTGCTTTAAGTACAAGACCGCCAACTGTAGAGAACACTGGTTATTGCTTCCAAGTTCCCAGATTGGCTATCTTGTTTCAGTGTGATTTCGGTTGCATCGATTTCTAAGGGAAGGAGTTATTGCTACTGTATCCCTGATCGATGGTTTGCAGATTGATGTAGTTAAGCTTTCAGATTATTTTCATTACTGTAATTAGATTTCTTTACAAGCATCTGTTTAATCTTGTATTTAACATTCTGTACTACATCTTCATAGCATTACTCTTAGTTAATTGCAGCCTCAGATAGAGTACACTCTTGAAATAAAAAGTTGCTCTCGGATTGATGATTAATGTAGGCTGAGGAGTGATGCACAACTGATTTTCTTCTGCTTGCGAAGAATTGGGTATTAAAGACGGAAGGTAAGAACCTACGCACTGGGAAAGAAACACACTTGCTCACAGCTCGCTTCACAGCAAAAGTAGGTAAGCTTCTTTCTTTAGGTAGGAGTGAAGGTTTGTTTTCTTGAATGAATAGACCAACTAAGAAAAACAAAATTTCTCCTAAAATTGAAAAACCTAAGGGACCGGTGACCCTTGGGCGAACAACTTTTATTGACGAAATCCTTAAAGGAACTGAATCTCAGCCATCAGTAGGGTTTAGAAAAGCTATCTCTAGACAACTACTAGTTCCGTTCAGGCTACATAATCACCATCTGAAGCCTTTGCTGAGATACATAGTCAAACAGAGGGAATTGAGCAATATTCCCAAGAAATTGAGAATCCTTGCATAATTTCCCCTCAAGAAGGGAACTCTAGCAATCTTTGAGAAGGAGAAGGAGAAACAGGAGAAACCGGAGACCCAAAATCTCCTATTGAAATAGTCCAAACAATAAGCAGTCCAGACAAGGGGAGTGCTGTCAAAACCATTCCTGTCCCTGCTAGTCAGCCTAGAAATTCCTTGGAGATCCCAGAAGGATATTGGCATATCTTCGATTAAATGGCCCAGAACCAAAATCAGAACCAACAGACACCCCAGCAAACCTCTACGCTGCAATATCCTATAGTAGATACTGCAGTCAATGCGCCTATGAAGGCCATTCCCGTTCAACATATTCCCACATTTCATGGCTTAACATCAGAAGATCCAGATGCGTTCTTGTTTGAATTCGATGTGCTATGCAGGGGATATGATTATACCACCGATCCCCAAAAACTAAAACTATTCCCTTCAACATTAAAAGGGGCAGCCTTACGATGGTTTATGGGATTAGGTGGGGGTGTCATAACTGATTGGGATCAGATGAAAGCTGCATTTTTAAAGAATTATCAAGATTATTGCAGGTCTCGGGAACTAAAAGATGAAATATTCCAAATGACAGCAAAACCAAATGAAACCTTGGAAGAATATGTGGAACGGTTTCAATACAATCTTCAGAGATCCCCTTATGCATCTTTACCCTTACCTGATAATGTTTTGAAAACCACATTAATTAGGGGAAAGAAAGATCAATGGGTTGAAACATTGAATATTATGGGAAAAGGTGATATATATTAGGAAAGTTATCCTAATATCATTTATTTGTGTATCAGGAGTTCGAGGGGAAATACAAGGCTAAAATCAGCAGAACGTGATATGATTACAAGAGAAAATAAGACCTCTAATGAAGGTGTGACTCATGCATAGATTGGAAATCTGCTAGAAGATTTTAAGACAGACATACTTGGGACTCTAACAACACAGTTCGATATTATGCAAGCCAAACAAAAGCAAGCATAAGCATAACAAAATTTGGCAATATTCTGCTCTAGGTGCAGGAAGAAACACAGCCACAAGGAGTGCCCGTTGGATGTGATCAAAGTATGCGCCATTTTCCTGAAAGATCACCCTACAGAAGGATGTCCCTCGCTTCTTGGCCTAAAAGCAATTTATAAGGAGGCAGAAGAAGAATCAGAAGTGGTATGTCTGCTTAATCAATGCCGACAATGGCAGCCACGACAATCAAGTATGCCAAATGATCCATTTTCTTCTTTTCAGCCTCCTTAATACAATGCTCAGCAATATAGTGGAATGTGGCAAAATCAGCCACCTTTCCCCAATTGGTAACAACAGCCATTTCCTCCAACATCTTGGCCAAATCAAACAAACCAAAATAATTGGCCTAGCTTTCCTTTCTGCCCATCGTTTTGGAAAAATAATAACTATCCTACACAATGGTCGCCCTCTACTTCCCAGAGTCAGGCCTGGCAGTCAAACTAGCAAAGACCTACAAATCAGCCAGCTGGAACAATTCCTCTCTCTCAACCTACACTGCCAGCTCCCTATACAAACCCCCAAACCAACTTAAGACCACAACTCCCAGCCCAGCCCAACCCAAACCCAAACAATAGGCTAGTTCAGTCTATCCAAATAATGGAACCCCCAGAATTAGAAACTAAATTGAGGGAGTGCAATGACCTTCAATTAAGGTCTGGGCGCATAGTAGAAACAGAGAGAAACAATAATGTTCATATTGAAGATCAGTTACCTGTAGACCAAACAGTATAGAAAGAGAAGGAATTTCAACAACAAAATCAACAACATGTAACAACTTCCTCTCCACCATTTCCAGAACGATTAATCATACCACGCCCATTAGAACATCCTAATTTTGATCTTTTGGGAGAATTAAAAAATTTGTGTATAAAAATTCCTCTCCTCCAAGCTCTCCAAGACATTCCTATATATGCAAAAACCATTAAGGAATTATGCATAAAGAAGCCAAAGAGGAGAACAACCACCAATCCAACTGTCCAAATAGTCGGTACTTTATCTGACTTATTATCAGGAATGGAAACACCCGTAAAATATGAAGACCCAGGAAATCCTATAGTGACAGTGAAAATCCATGGGAAATTGTTTCCAAATGCCTTAGTTGATTTGGGAGCAGCAATCAATATCCTAACAACCACCACCTGTCAAAAACTTGGCATTACATCGCTAGAACCAACAACAACCTTATTGGAATTGGTTGACCAATCGGTAGTCAAACCAGAAGGTACATTACAAGATGTAATGGTATCTGTAGATTCTTGGGAATACCCTGCTGACTTCCTGGTTATCAATCCAAAGAACCGCCTAGAAGGACACCCGTTAATTTTGGGTAGACCTTGGTTGGCAACTGTCGATGCTTATATTGGATGCCAACAAGGCAACATGACAATCATAAGGGGAAACTATGTCAATAATTTAGCTTTATATCCCCCAGCCCAGCCAAGTCTATCAATAATCAAAACAAAAAAACAACCTGTATCATATCTAATGGAAAATATGAGATCACCTCTAACTATAGAAAATGCTCTTGATTTTAAAGATCAAACAGAGGATGATATCATTAATAGTTTTATTAATAAACCACAAACTAGATCTCATCTATAATGTCACATGATCAAGGCAGCATTTGATAATAAAGAAGAAGAATATCCTTTCAAAGATATTCCTGATCAAGCAATACCTACTACTTCTGTGTACAATAGCAAGATTGTAGAAATTGAGCCAAGAAAAACTCTAAACATTAACAAAAATCTCACTGTTTAACAAGAAGAGAAATTGCTCCAATTATTACGAAAATACAAAGCAGCCTTTGCATGGGATTACCTTGATATGAAAGGAATTGACCCTCAATTGTGTACACACCACATCTATATTGAAAAATATGCAAGACCCATTCACCAGCCGCAAAGAAGACTAAACCCTCACCTCAAAGATATTGTGAAAGCTGAATTACAAAAACTATTGGATGTTAATTTCATCTACCCAATATCTGATAGCAAGTGGGTCTCTCCATTAGTAGTGGTACCAAAAAAGAACGGAAAGTGGAGAATATGTGTAGATTATCGTGAACTTAATAAGGCAACACAGAAAGACCACTTTCCCCTTCCTTTCATTGACCAGGTATTAGACACATTGGCAGGAAATAAATTCTTTTCTTTCCTCGATGGCTTCAATGGGTACAATCAAATCCAGATTGCCCCTGAAGACCAGGACAAAACTACTTTTACCTGTCCATGGGGGACATTTTCCTACCGAGTCTTACCTTTTGGCCTATGCAATGCCCCTGCTACATTCCAAAGGGCCATTCTCAGCATCTTTGCAGACTTAATAAATGAAGGCCTCGAAGTATATATGGATGATTTCACACCTTATGGGGATGATTTTGAGCCTGCATTAGAAAATCTAGAAAAGGTATTGCAAAGATGTATTGACACTAGGCTTTGTTTAAGCCATGAAAAGTGTCTTATGATGATGACCGAAGGAGTTATCTTAGGGAATTATATTTCAGCAGCTGGAATTCAAGTGGACCCAGCTAAAATTCAAATAATCTTGTTAATACCCACACCCACCACACAAACAGAGGTACGTAGCTTTCTTGGATTTTCTGGTTACTATAGAAGATTTATAGAACATTATTCTTGAATAGCTGCACCTTTATATGCACTAACTGGAAATGTTGATTTCATTTGGACAGATAAATGTGACAATGCCTTCAATGATCTGAAGAAGCTTGTTTCAACAGCCCCAGTGCTGAGGGGCCCAAATTGGAATTTTCCATTCCAAATTTCATCTGATGCCTCAGACACAGCAATTGGAGCAGTACTTGGGCAGGAGGAAGACAAGAAGCCATATGCAATCTATTATATTAGCAAAAATCTATCCCCTGCTGAATTAAATTACACTGTGACTGAGAAGGAATTTTTAGCTGTAGTTCATGCTATAAACAAGTTTAGACATTATATAACTGGGTATCCTATAGTACTATATACTGATCACTCTGCCATTAAATTTTTAGCAAATAAACCTATTACAAATGGAAGAGTGACAAGATGGTTGATTTTACTGCAGGAATTCGACATTACAATCAAAGATTGACCTGGGAAAGAGAACCATGTAGCTGACTTTCTGTCAAGAATGCCAAAGCCAATAGATACAGAAGCAGTTGAAGAACACTTCCAAGATGAACATCTGTTCGCTGTTACTGTCAGAACACCGTGGTATGCCGATATAGAAAATTATTTGGAAATATGTAAATTACCTAAACATCTATCCCTTAATGAACGAAAACAGATAATACAACGTAGTACCTGATTCTCTTTGATTGGGGGCTACCTATTTCACACAGGGGGAGATATGCAAATAAGAATATGTGTTCGGGAGGGTGAGGTATTTGATATTTTGAAAGCATGCCATGATGGGCAATGTGGTGGGCATTTTACAGATCGTAGAACTGCCCATAAGGTTTTACGAACAGGTTATTATTGGCCTACCATCTTTAAAGATGCCAAAAAATTCGTGCAGGCCTGTGATAGCTTCCAAAGGGCATGTCACCCTGGGCAATATGATGAAATGCCTTTGAACCCTCAACTAGTGATTGAACCATTTGAACGCTGGGCGCTTGATTTTGTTGGCCCTATTAGCCCTCCCTCAAACCAAAAAACATACATCCTAGTTGCAACCGAGTATGTCACTAAGTGGGTTGAAGCAAAGGCACTTTCAAAAGCTACAGAAGACTCCGTAATACAATGTCTTTTCCAAATCTTTGTACGGTATGGCCTCCCAAGGGACATAATCACAGATGGAGGACCACCATTTGTAGGTAATAAATTAGCTAAAGCACTACAAAAATACCACATCCAGCACAAGATTACAACCCCATACCACCCACAGGCCAATGGCCAAGTAGAAAGCATGAACAAAGTAATTGAATATATATTGACAGAAACCGTTGCCTCACACAGATGAGATTGGGCCTACAGATTGCCAGAAGCATTGTGGGCATATCGAAAAACGTGGAGACCTACTACAGGATATTCACCATATCAATTGGTATTTGGAAAAGAACCCATATTTCCAATAGAATTTGAAATTCAAACATTAAGAACAACTCAAAATGTGGGTCTAGATCTAAATGAAGCCCAGACTAAAAGACTGCAACAAATTAATGAGTTAGATGAAATTAGGCTCTCTTCTCTTCAGCACACAACGTTAATCCAACAACAGAGAGAAAAATGGCATGATGCCCTTATCAAAGAAAAGATATTCCACGAAGGATACTGGGCACTCCTATATGATTCTAGGTTTTAGGATTTTCCAGGGAAACTCCAGACACGATGGCTCAGACCCTATGAAATACAAAAAGTGCATGATAATGGCACTATTACATTAGCTACCATTGATGGATTTTGGCATTCCTTTAAGGTAAACGGTCATCGAATACGATTGTATCATAAACTGCTTACCCGGGAATCCTTTTACCAATAGTTACGGGAAGATTCTACCATGGAAATTCTCATTGAAGGGGATAACTCCTCCTCGAAACTGGTTTATTAAATCATTTCTTTTTTTAAATTTTGTACATAAAGAATTGTTCATTTATTTGATTGTTGCTTTAGGGAATTCGTTTTTTAAATTTCTGTTTATTTCGTTTATTTTTAGTTTTCGTTGTTTGTTTCATGGAATTTTGTTTTTTTTTCAAAAACTCTGTTTATTTCGTTTGTTTTGAGTTTTTTTGTTCCTTTCGAAAGGAACAGCAGTTCTATAAATTGTTTTTGCTGTTCTTTTTAAAGGAACATCACCTTTTGAGTGGATTGTTTTTTTGTTTTAGATTAGCATTTTGAGAATTTCTGATGACTCTTCTAAAGGCAAACATATTATTCATATACAATCATACAAATTAAAGCTTACTGTAATCAACAAATCAAAAGAAATCGTCATATTTTTAGAAAATTGATTAGTAATGATAAGAAAACAGGAAAAAGGGACATAATCAATAACATGATTTTGTTGTTTTAGTACCACTGAATTAATCTAATCGATTATCTTTATCATGTTGGTTCTTCCCATATGTTATAAATTTCTTTGATTTTTATTTATGGAGTAGGAATAAGGGCATATTATTTTCTATTGAGATGTTCAGACTTCTTCCACCATCCCTACTCTTAAGGAGTGTTGAGCCATCCTTTATGAATAACTAAGGAAAAGTGCTATATGAAAAAGAAAAATATTTACATATTTCATTAATAATTTTATGATTTTGCAGATGGAGGATAGGGGGTCTCATCAAGAGCCAGCCTACCATGATCATAAGGAAGGCAGTGAAGTGGCATTCCCATCATGGCCACCAAACCAGAGATATGGTCCAATGGACAATTGAAAAATTAAGAAGTCTTTGGAACAGGAGGTCTCATCACGAGTCGGCCTGCCCACTTTTCACTTTTTCCAGGTGAATGGCATTGTGATTTATCTAGCCACCAAACCACCACAATGGCCTCCGTTATGACATTTAACAAGCACTTCCTTAGTATGAATAAAAGACAATGGTTCCAAGGGTAAGAAAGCAACTCTGTCAAGGTTATGGACACCTGTGGGCAACAGAGCTCTACTGATGGTATTGGAGTCACATTTATACACATCAATAGTCATATTAAACCCTTCTCCTATGTCTCTATTTAAAATATCAAATGAAAGTATGAATCCTTTACCTTTGATTTCAAACCTATTATACATGAAAATCATTACAAATCGATCATATTAGTTTGAAGTGGTAAATAACGCATTTGTACTTATGTTTATCTTATGATATCCCTTCTCCTCATATTTGAATCATTACAAAACTATTTTCTATCCATTACCGATTCATCACACGCATTGACTTCAGTAATTTCTATAATTTGATTGAATGTATCATAATTACGCCTGTTTTTTTTCCTGCTGTACTGCTGCTGTGCCACACTTGCCTCTCTCAATTGACGGTCGAGGATGACCTATCATCCATCAAGGGGGGCACGGATGTTTGCGTGCAGATCAAATCCTGATATTTATTTACCTGTATGCGAACTAAATCCTTGCATTTTAGGGAAAAAAAAAAATTTAATGACATTATTCCAATTCACCGTGTTGTGCTATTCCATTAAGATCACTGTGTGTTTGGAAAGAACTAGCAGGGTGCAGAGACGATGGGAGGACGACCAATTCGCAGTAATTCGTAGGTGCCGGTCGTTTCTGATGCTGCACGAGCAATTTTGGAAAGATTGGGGTGGATTACATATTTCATGAGGATGCAACAACCCCATGAAGCAGTGGCCACCGAATTTTTACAAAACTTGCAGGAAGGATCCTCCATGGTTAGAGGAAGACAGATAGCTGTATCCGACGAAATAATTGCAGAAGTGTTTGGCATACCAGTGCAAGGGACTATATGGACTCAGAAAAAGATTAGGATTCGAGAAGCCATGAATATTTTTGAATATGACAGACAGACATTGGTTGTCAAAGGCAAAGGATTTTAGCCAACATCATTGGGAGAACCATGGATGGAGTTGGCCAAGATTTTGTAGGCTTATATAACGTGCGACGGAAGGAAAGATGTGGTAAGACCTTGCTACCTTAAGCTACTAGCCATATTAAAATAGAGATGCACTGTTAATTTGCATGCATTTTTAAATTCCTTGTTGCATGATATCGCTCGTAGTATAAGAAAATCTCAACATGCAGATATGGTGGTCAGCCACCATTGCCTAATTCGATTAATAGTGGTCGTAGCATAGCCAACAATAGACAGAGTAGGAAAGTTTATATTCTCCATTGATGGAGGTTAGCTTTACACACCTTTTCGAAACGGAAAGAGAATGGCAGCTCAATAGTTAGTATCATTCTTATAAAAGTCCCTCGTTAAAGCAGAAGTGGCAGGAAGAATGATGGAAATTCAGAAATTCCAGGCAATGATAACAGATACGAATTCGCTCGGAGAGGATAGACAGCCCACAATTGAGAGAACGTGCAAATGCGATGAAGAAGAGGGAATGGAAGAAGAAATTCGCTACTCGGACGAAGAAGAAATAAGTCACCACACCAGTGGTGAAAAAAAATCCAGTGCAAAGGAAGGAAATACTGAGGAAGAAGAAATTGAAGGGGAAATTCGATATTCGGATGAGGAAGAAGGGAGCTATCATACCTGCGAGGAGGACGAAGACAACCATGGCAATGACAAAGAAGGAACAAAGCCTCCCGAAAATGCTACCGTAAGCCCTTTATAGGAAGACAAACTGGCCCAAATTCTGGCCAATATGAGTGACTATGCACAACTTCATAGCCCTTTGGACCTTAATATTGATATTAATCAGTTACTAGAGCACTCTGATATCAATAAAGAAACGGCTGGAGAAATATTGGATGAAACAGAAAACCCTAGCGAAGGCCCAGGGTTAGCTTCCCACGAAAGGTGTGAACAAGAAAAGAGAACACGAAACGGTATCTCAACACCAGGAAGCCCTCGGGAAGTTGCGGAAGTCAGCAGGAGTATGATTCCGAAGGAACTGACGGGAATATGAATGGGAAGAAGAACTAGCGAAGATCAAGAAGAGAGGTGCTTGAAGCATGGTTGATATAGACCAAAACCATAGTTGAGCAAACAAAGGTTGAGATTAAGGCTGATTGTTCCATTAAAGAGGAGGAAAACAAGCGAGATTGAAAAGCCGCGAGGAAAGATAAACTTCATAAACTCATAGAATAGCTTAGGCAAACCATTAGGGTTCTGAGAATGAAACAAATGCCTAAGAAAGCTCCTAAGAGAAGAAGCATAGCTACCAAAATAATTTCAAAAAAGAGAAAGGTGACCGCTAATAGCAACCCCCAAGTTGCAGAAGAAGCCATGCCTGATCCTAATTATGGAGATACGGAGTAGTAAACGGTTGTTCCAACACAAGTTGTTCCAGAGGGACCTGTTTCAAGTAAAAGCATGCAATCTAGTAGTCAACACACTTTTAGTGATCCGACACTGGCCAGACTCCAAGAGGTGTTGGCACAGGCCCGAATAGAAAGGTATAGGTTGGAAGAAGATACTGTCCCAAGAAATAGATATCAGGAGTTGCAGCAACAGATGAAAATTATCCATGAAGCAGAAGCTGAAGCTCACAAAAAGTGTCGAAAAGTAGAGGAAAAGGCTGACAAGGTAATGAACAAATTAAAATTAGCCTACAATCGAATGGACACTCTCTGCTCATTGTACACTGATGTCTTAGCCTCTAGATGCCCTGCCAAAAACTATGCTTTATTTTTAATAGAAAGATATTTATAGCTAAAGATTAAGGCAGTTAGGGCAGGGAAATCCATAGAGCTAAAAACCATAGATGACTTTGTATCATGCTGCAAACTTTATGGGATCAAAGTACAACGCCTTTTGCATGAATTTTACTTGCATAATCTAATACTTGAAAATGATTGTGAGTCAAACCCTAGCCCTTTTGTGGGAGATGTTCAATATCAGGCATTCATTTCCTTTGCTATAAATCAATTAAAATGGCTTAAAGCCTATAATTCTTTTCAAAGGTAGGAAAATGAATTAGATTTGTGGGTCAGGAGTGAACCTCAGAACCCACTTCAATTTTGGGCTAGGCAGAAAAGTTTGATGACCAAGGAAGGCGTTATCCAAGCATTGGGGCCTGTCCACAAATCGATTATCTTGAATGGGACAGATTATTTCTTATCCATTAGAAACCAAGCTTATATAGCAGCTAAGGTCCAGTGGAGAATCTCCAATCAGAATGTGCAAAATAGGGAACCATTTAATTATAGAAACTTTGGGCTAGCTGCAGACCGCTTGATTCCCTATAGTCATCTCATTTTAAAAGAAGGATCATTCTAGCTAGGATGTAGGTTCCGAAGCCCTATTGCATGGTATCCTGCTTTAGAATACAAAGCCATTTACGAACTCCCTGAAGGACAGACAGAGCATGCTTTTGAGGAATTAGCTGCACTACATGGTTTTAGGCTTGTTGATAACAAACCTTATCCGGCTTATTCTTTGACTGTTCTCCATGTGAACTATAGTTTTCATGAGGACATGAAAAAGATTAAGCAGGGGGGTATGTTGGGCAGTGAAAAAGGTATGAAATTACTATGTATCTTCTCATTATTTTACTATAGACATACTCCTTTTTACCTTGGGAAGGTAATTTATTATAATAATTATGATAGAATTGGAAAGGTTTATGTTTATTATAAAAAGATGACTAAAGGTTGCTTTTTTTTGATAAAACAGGAATTAGACGAAGTGAATAGCTGTACCGAAGGCGAGGCTGAGATCAATGTAACTCTGCTCCATCAGCGTTGAACCACATCCAGCCGAAGGCAAGGAGATCCAAATGAATTGCCAAGAAAAGGCAGGGGACAGCTTGGCCTCGGTCAAAGTAAACAAGATGATAACTAAACGAAGGGGAGTGAATCCCTCAGGATCCTTCGATCCTGAGGGATTGCTGTTCAAACTCATCTTATTCCTTGTCTTGTGCGTCAGGATCTGATATATAAAGAAATGTCCTTTAGTGATGAAAGAGTCAGTCAGTTGGTCGTAAATCCTTATATTCAAACGTTTCCTCTGTAATATTATTTTTATTGACTCTCGGCTTTGAGAGAACAGTCTCTGTAATACTTTATGTTTGATTAATATAAAACACATGTTTCTTTTCATCTCTTAAGTTCTGAAGTAGCCCAACAGTATTTCACTGGCGCTAAGGGCCTGGCTCTGGTGGAATTACCTTGCTGTTTGTATTCTTAATCTTTGCTTATTGTTGTGTGAAGTTGTGTTTAATGTTTATTTCAATTACAGAGTTGATTGACTGTTGTTAGATTGAATACAGATTCATTAACGAATTGCATTTATATTTTATCCTTTGCAAGAAGTACATTCACTGTTCAGTTATCTTGCTATTCTTATAAAAGCTTTGCTGTTCTATATCTAATTCTAGTTGTTGTTCTATTAGTTTATGATTTGTTATAATTGATTGTTGCGTAGTATTGGTTAGTGAAGTTGTGTTTAATGTTTATTTCAATTACAGAGTTGATTCACTGTTGTTAGATTGAATACAGATTCATTAATGAATTGCATTGCTATTTTATCCTTTGCAAGAAGTACATTCGCTGTTCAGTTATCTTGATATTGTTATAAAAGCTTTGCTGTTCTATATTTGATTCTAGTTGTTGTTCTATTAGTTTATGATTTGTTATAATTGATTGTTGCGTAGTATTGGTTGTCGACAGGATTGGAGTATTGAGATTAGTTGCTTGATTGAGTTAGAATTAGAATTGCTGTTCCATTTCTGTTTATTGTTTATTTCTGATTCATAGCTTCAGATTAGCAAATAGATGAGTTACAATTGTTATGCATAGGAATTACAAGCTGCTGTTCCTTTCCAGATTTTGTTCCTTTCAGTTATTTTAATTAGCAAGAAGATTGAGTTTTCTTTCATTTTGATTGCTTTAAGTACACGACCACCAAATGTAGAGAACACTGGTTATTGCTTCCAAGTTCCTAGATTGGCTATCTTGTTTCAGTGTGATTTCGGTTGCATCGATTTCTAAGGGAAGGAGTTATTGCTACTGTATCCCTGATCGATGGTTTGCAGATTGATGTAGTTAAGCTCTCAGATTATTTTCATTACTTTAATTATATTTCTTTACAAGCATTTGTTTACTCTTGTATTTAACATTCTGTACTACATATTCATAGCATTAATCTTAGTTAATTGCAGCCTCAAACAGAGTACACTCTTGAAATAAAAAGTCGCTCCCAGATTAATGATTAATGTAGGCTAATTAGGTGTTCAAAAGATACCTTTTTATGACTCAACACCATGCTGCCGTGATATGTGGTGGAGGTGGATTTACAAGAGGTGGATTAACAAAATGAAAAGTGGGTTGGAGTGGAGTGGTTTGAACAGTGGATGTAGGGCGAATGGATGTGGATGGACCAGGAATAGATTGCTGAGCTAATATTGGATGAGAAACACCTAAATTGGAAAGGAAATGTAAATCAGGTGGTGTTGTTTCTCTACTACCAGGATGTTCACTTTGATCAGGAGATGAAAGTGAAGACTCTGAATCAATCTGAATTATATCATCAAGTGACCTAGTTCTAAATGGATTTACTAAGTCAACTTGTGATTGTTGTAGAGCTGAAAGATTTTCAGGTACTGAATTAGCTCTCAAGGGTGATCTGAAAACAGTTGAAAAATTTATCTTAGGAGACTTCCTAAGGATAATTTCTAGGTTATCAACTATCTCAGGTGGATCCGGGTCAGGATAGGCTCTAGTATGAATATTTCTAGGTGCCACTATGATGTGTTTTTCAGACCCAACTAAACAAGAAAATTTCAACTAGATATGACAGTCTTTAAGAGGTCAACTAATCAGTTTTACACAAAATTTAATCCTACAGTACTCTAACTAAGTTTAAATGATATTATAATGATAATGGTTCTTCCCAGTGGAGTCTTAAGGTCTGTTGAGGATTGTGGAGTCGCCAAGTGGAAGTTTTTAGCTCTTTTGGAGATAAAAGGTTTTATGGTCCACCACCATGTTTATTGAATACCAATCTGGAATATTTTTGGGTTTTCTAAGTTATTTTTCAGTTGTGTGGTTTCTAAGAGCGTCCTAAATCTATTTCAAAACTTAGCTACGGTTGTGAGACAAAGACAGTCTACTCTTATGGATAAGCTAGCTGATTTTTCAAGGTTAGATAAAGTCTTATGATAATCCTAGGGTTTACCTAGTTTGTCACTGATTCAAACAAGTTTCATCATGATTACCGTGTGTTGGTAGTGCTTGAAAGGCTGCTTTTACTCACTAAACAATGTTTGTTTGCTAGAGATGTTATTCCTAACGATTCAACCAGCTAACAGAACAAATGTCATTTGAAAAGAAAGGAATTTCTGATATCTTATGATTATTTGAAATGAAAATCACTCAGACTGTCCCCAGTGGAGTCACGAAAAATGTTAGCTCCCTGTAATTAGCAAGATTGGCAAAGTTAGACAGCAGGGAGAACACCATTTCAACCACTTTGGGATTCTAGGATCTAGCCCTCCTGAATCCGGAGAGGGATCTCTCCAATAAGTGTAAAGATGGATTTATCTTTAAGGTTTTAGGTAATGATATTAGGCTAGTTATGAAGGCCGAGGGCTTTGTTTTTTTTTGGATGGTTGAGCATGATTATGGCTTAAGTGGAAAGTTCTAAATGGAAAGAGTTTCAAAGGTGAGAAGTTGCAAGCAAATAGAACAAGCTTTGGCCAAAAAGGTAGATAATCACTGGTTTTAGTCCATTGGGGTATGGAGTCATAATAGGGTTTAATTGAAACAAAAAGGAGTAAGAGTGGTCCATGGGGAAAGTCATCTATGTCTAAGGATATCTTTGAAGTTTGATTTATGGAATGAAATGATACAACAAGAAGGGGAATTAAACAAATGAAGAACAAAGAGAAGCCCAAGATTTGGTAAGTACTTTGAAACTAGCCAGCCTTTGACAAACACTTAAGATAAACATAAAAGCAATCCAGGATCTAGTAAGTACTTCGAAACTAGCCAGCCTTTGATACACTTTCAATAGAAAACATATAAAACATAGAGGAAAACACAAATGATAACGAAGAATGGTGTAAGATCTGGTAAGTAATTTGAAACTAGCCAGCTTTCAACACATTCTTAGGGAAACTTTCAGATAGTCTTTGGGGATAAAACTAGGACTAGGGCTCACCATATCTTCCTTAGTTCATCTCTGCTTAACATAAACTGAAAATAACATTCAGAAACAATATTTAGCTAAGACAATAGGATGAGGGAACGCCAACATTCCTAACTGCTTGAACTGAATTAAACCATTCCTAAATAACACAAATTGGAAGAAAAAATTTAGATAAAGCTTATCAGTCAGAGAAGGGTACTGATATACAGTAAATCCTAACTCTATGCTTGCTGTTCTTTATCAGAGAAGATGAACAAAGTGAAAACAGAAATAAAATAACAATTTACAATAAGAAATAACATCACCATTGACATATACCAGGATCCCATAAATCAGCTTGTATTGATGCTTCGAACCAGTTATAGCTTTAAGTCCAGTGTTTCAGGTTAGAAATCATCTTCACTTCTCAGCTTAACTATTCTATCACAAGCAGAGCTTCAAGAGCCAGTGAACACTATTTACAATCAGAAGTTTAGAGCTCAAGTATATTTCAAAGTTCTGCAACCAACATTTTCTCATCTTCTACAAAAGTATTTATAGAAGGAATGAGGAGGTGGGATCTGATAAAAGATCTCCTAGATCAATTAATACAGATTAGTGCTTCTCGGCATTTGAGGGGCTTAATAGAGAAGAGTACAGATATTTTCACTGTATTAATTGATTTACATTAAAGATTAAGCTCGGTGGGAGCTTTTGTTGACTTTTAAGGCTCTTTGTCATATATGTAGTAACTCAGCAGATATTTTTGCAATTAGTTCTTCGGCTAAATTAACTCTTTGGTGGTTGTGAGGAAAATATTCTCTGTTGGTCATTACTTGACCTCTGTTTGAGTGCTTTGAAGCTATATGTGGCACTGTGGTAGGTGAGAGGAATCAATTGGCCTTTGTTGTGGCGGTGGAGGCCTCTCTGTTTGATGATCTTTTTATTTTCTTTAATCACTGTTTTAATTTGGAGGATTAGGCTTTTGATAATAAATCTTGGCCGTAATCCCCAAAACTGTCTTCAATCCTCTGTTCTACTGTGTTTTGCTCTTTAACACTGATACTCTTTTTCTTTATTCAATTATTTGTGTCTTGTTGATGTGCAGGGCCACACAGGGCTCATATGGAATCAATGCCCATGAAGCATTGATGAAACGTGGCGTAGAACCCTTTGTATGGCTTCTATTTAAATAAACAAAGCCCTGAGGATCGTCACCCTCGAATTTATCATTTCTCTTTAAAATATTTTGAAATTCATTTGAACCTGCAAAAAACACACAACTGTTATGAAATCCTACATTTATTGGGTAAACTGCTTCAGAGGTTGTGGAGAAGGAGCGTGGCCATTGGATGGCAACATCCAACAGTGGAGATCAGTTAGAGGAGGTCAAAGAAGAGTAGAGGGAGATTTTAAGTCAGATCCGTCGATCGGCAGAGATTTGACGGTCAAGATTAATCATGAGGAAATAAAGCGAAGGAGTCACTTTATAGAAAAATGGCGAAAATATGAGGGATAAGGTTAAAAACCTTTGTTTGGAGGAAAATATGGTTAAAAGTGGAGCTGGGGGTTCGAGATGATCGTGGGCCGTCGGATGAGATTGGCCCATGATCATCAACGGTGGAGATCATGCATTAAAATCCTTTGGCGAGGGTGGAGGGCGATAGTGTAAAACCAAATTAAATCTGGGCCGTTGATCTACAGAGATCAGTGACAGGAAGCACGCGCGATATCACATAATAAAAATAGGGAAAGGTGGTTTTGGGAGGTAAAACCACTGTTTTCGCGTGGAGAAAAGGTGGGTTGGCAGTTTTTCCTTTTGTAACGCGATATGCATCCCTGCCCGACACATGGCTTTTCAAAACCACAAATATCGCGCGACCCTCAGGAAATTATCCTTCGCGCTGAAAGTTATGTGATATGAAACGTGGACCGTTAGATCTGGGACCTCAGATCCAAGAGAGGAGAATGAGCACGATAATGAATAGATGCACGGGCGGAAGCAAAGGAAGCAATTTTATTATGGGCTGTCAGATCTGAGATGGACGACTGAGATCAGATCTTTAAAAAAGGTAGGACTCACAGGAGGCAAGCTTGTCGGGTTAAATATGAGCCATTGGATAGAGAAAATCAACGAAGGAGATTGTATTTGAGGGTCGAATGAAATAATACAAGGGCGGAGGAAGGATTGATGAGGGCTGTTGATCTGCAGAGATCAATGGCTGGGATTAGTCAAAAAACATTAGAACGCAGGGCGCATGATTTTAAACCAAAGTCGGGAAAATGTGATCTGGACCGTCCGATCTGGACACGTGGGTGACCTAGATGCAATCGGGGCTCGGAAATCGGCGGGGCAAAGAAATTGTAGTGTGACGGAGCGATTGAGTGCTGGCCGTTGATCTGAGGATAAGATCAACGGTGGGGAGTGAATCGGAGGGGTTCAAAGGCGGAGGAAAGGTTAATGATCGGGGCGAATATGGACCGTTAGATCTGGGAAGGTGGGGAGGAGATCAACGGCTTTCGATTGATCAGGGGACGACCAATCAGGGAGAGAAATAAAATGCACCCGATGAAAAATTTGCGATGCGATGTAGCGCGGGCCGTTTGATCGGCTTAAGATCAACGACAGAGGTTAGCCCAAATAATGAACCGACAGAAAAACCCTTTATAACATACAAAAACCAAAAATTTAATAAAACAAAAAGGTTTGGCTTTGGGGCGGGTTTATATATAAGAAGTGAATAGGTGCCCGTCTGCGAGGCCTTTGACTATATGGAAAACAAAAGGCCCGGGGCTTATGTATGAGCGCCAATTGGGATCAGGCCTTCGAGCTTTTCAATCTACCCATTCTAAATTCCTTCAATGCGATTAAGCGCTTCGGGACTTTTAAATCTTGGTCCTGGGCATAAGTTATATGGAATGAAGCAGAGGGCGGAGTTTATACAAATAAACCCAATCGCATCGGAACTTTTTGGTGCGGGTCTTTCAACCTACGCATTTTTCATTAAAAAATATTGTTTTCGGCGGGTTTAGACCAAACTTAGGAAAAAGTGGGTTTATCACTTTACAAAGGAAAATATCAATTGGAAAGGTTTATTCACAAGTTTTAGCACTCGATTGCGGGAAAAAGGGCTATATGGAAGAATAATATGATCGGGGGTTATCAAAACAGAGGGCTAATCACATCGAAAAACTTTGTGAGGCAAAAAGACTTGCGCGCTGCATTTTGTTCCGATGCGATAAGCGCTTGGGACCTTTAATGCTTGGTTCCAACACCAAGGCGTATGGAGGGGGAGTGGTTTAAGACTTAGCCCAAGGGCGCTTAAGTCTGTAATACAAAAAAGTGTATTTTTATGAGTTTTTGAGGATTTTCTGATGGATTTGGGGGTTTCGGCAGAGTCAAAAAAGGAGTTTTAAACTCTGCAAGGTGGATTTTATGAAGGAAAAAAGGGGAATGGATGAAAAATAGAGGAAAATGATGGGGAAAAAGGGAATAAAATGAAGGTTAGTCTTGAAGTGGAAGGAGGGGAAAATGGTGTTTGCAGCAGTATTTTCTCTTATGGAATCAGCAGAATTTCTGATTTCTAAATGGAAACAGTAGTGAAGATTGACACAAGGACATGATGTCTTCAAGAGTCTTCAAGAGATAACACCTTTTTTCAATAAAATTTGTTCCTTGAAGGCTCCAAAAATGTTTTAGCCACCATTTGATATGACAAATTTTATTGGTGGCTAACAGATTTTATTTCTACAACAATGAGAAACAAAGGATGCCCTATTTTATGTAGGAATTTTGGTCTTTTTCTTCTTCTTTTCCCTGGTGTTTAGCTTGTTATTTATTTTGAGTGATGGTGAAAGATGCATATTTAAGCTCTTATTATCATTATAATTCTTCAATTTTCCACAATAAGGCTCAAGTGGTAGTGGGATACCACCTTGAATTGTTATTTCTCTTCCTTTTGATAAGAAAGCCAATTCTACCATGATTTTTCCTTCACAAAAGTGGTCTTCATGGTCATGATAATTTCCCATCTACCTTCAAAACTCAGGATTTCATGCTTCACCCAAAGTGTAGCTAAAATGGGGCTTAGGATGCCTTGTCTTCTCTTAACCATACCTTTTCCATGATTTCCCATCTACCTTAAAAATTTTGATCCAATGCCTCTAGTATGCTTTTCAAATTTACCAAGCTACTATTGAGAAACGTTTCCATAAGTTGAACTAATCAAAGTTTTCGCGGTCATGGTGTTGGCATTAGTAGTGGAAATGGAAAGTGGCCTTGCTTCCCCATGATTTATATAGCTACTTGGATATTTTTCGAGTCATTCTCCTTCTCTATGTAACAACCCTAATAGAAAATCCATGTAAAAAATATATAAGACCACGGTTGATGGGACAAATATTCCAAGATGAATGGTGGGAAAAAAATCCTAGCGGGTGTTCACTTCAGTTTATTATGACTAAGGAAATTTGTAAGGGTAACAGAAAAGGCTTTGGAAAGGCATCATGCATTAATTGGCATTTTATTTATGAAAATAATGGAAATTAGGAGAAAAGGGATATGAAAGGTCACAAGTTGCATGGGAGGAGGAAAATGAAGGAAAATAATGGAAAATGAATAAAATAGAGGCCTCGTTAATAAAATGGATTCTAAGGATCAGTTGGAAAGATTTTTCTCACACGTATGGCCCTCACTCTATTCTCTCTCTCTCTCTCTCTCTCTCTCTCTCTCTCTCTCTTGGATACTTAGAGTTTTCTTGGAGCACTCTTGGAGAGTGTGGATACTTGGTGATTTGGAGCAAGAAGGCAAGGGGAGAAAAGGAAAGTGCAAGAGGACATTAGGATCAACATCTACAATGGGTTATAAGTGTAGGTACCGAGTTTCATGTACGATTTCCTCACTATTTTTGCCATGCATGGTGTATGCATGTGAATTTTCCTAGCCTTTCCATTTCCTAGATGACCATGGTGTAGTGGGTTTATTTCCATTTATTGTTTTTTGGTTGGTTCTAATGATTTCTTTAGCTATTGGGTTGAGTTATTATTTCCTAGATCCTTGGTTAGAAAAATGCTCTAGAGCCCGACGGACAATTATTGGGTTGAGTTACTAGTTTTGGAGCCTTGGTTGGACAAATGCTCTGGAGCCATATGTGTGTTGAGTACTAGTCCTAGAGCCATGGATGGAAAAATTATCTAGTGCCTTGGAATATATGGGGATGAGATACTGTTCTTGGAGCCTTTGTTGGAACAAACACTCTGGATCCCTGGAGCAGCTTGGGTGGAGACCAATCCGTGATGGTTAGTGATGTCCGACCGTGAGGTGGAGTCACTGGTTTGGGGTTGAGACGGTTTGGTCTTTGGAGCACTAGTTTGGTCTCTGGAGCCTTGGTTTAGTGTTGATTGATGTGTTTTATAAAGTCCCACATTTATGCTTGTAATATGGCACATGGGTGATTGGCTAAAGTGAAATTTGGCTAAGCCAATCTATGGTCAGGTGGAACATGGAAGTCCCTTCTTCGGTTGCTTTTTACAATTAGTAATTAAGAGCTCATTCCTCTAGTATTCTATATGCAAATGTACTATTTTATGTATGGATTTTTTTTTTTTATACCATTATATTTATGTTGTTATTGTGTTGGTTATAAGCATGTGATCGATCAGTGATGATGTATGGCTCTATCTATATTTTTACCTGTAAATGAATACACAATGTATCTAAGGTAAAATAGACAGTATCATAGATTATGATGTAGTGGAGAAATTCTTATTAGCTATTCTCAGATAAGTAAGTGACCTCCATATTTAAATATGTTGTTTATACCTATAGATGCAATGTTTGTGACATGTCTGATGAAATTATTGTCATGGGTAGGAGGGTTCCAGATGAGTTCATGATGGCATGATTGCTTCCATACCTTTTTTTTATTGTTATTCATCCTCTCCTAAAGTTTCATGAAGTTATTGGCAGTGACCTAGGCTATGGGGCTGAAAAGGTGGCAAAAATACTGGAGTTGCAGGCACATAATTGAGTTTTTTGGGCCTTGGCCACAACCTTGCCTTGGCATGCCCATGGATATAGGAATTTAATCACTTCATTTCCCTTAAATTCATGTGGCTAAGGTCAAAAGGATAAAATATCAGTTCCCCCTCAGGGTTCAGGGGTCTGAGAGGTTGGGTTAGCTCTTGGAGGTGTTGGTGTTGTGTAAGGTTTGTTTGTCAAGTTTATGTTGGTTCCACCTCATTAAGGTTATATAGGAGGTTGAATCTCATATTAGTAGCCTCTTGTCACATGTTTACCCCTGTTGGCCGGTTACTTGGGTAGATGCGGGGAGAGAGTGTTACCGAGTGGTATCAGAGAATGGTTCAACCCTTAGACTGGATAGGTGGTGTGATGATAATGAATTTATGTTGGGTTGATATGTGTTTAGTATTCTTGTGGTGTATGTGATTATTTCATCTGTGTTGTGTTGGCCATGGTGGTAGTGGTGCTTCCATGGAAGTGTTGATGGTGTTGTTGTCAACATGTTGTCACGAGTGTATGACTGGTTATGTGTTGCTCATGCTTGTGTATTGTTCCTGCACACTTTCTTTCATTTTGTTACATATTGTACATGCATTTCTTGCTTATGCTAGGGTTACATATTGGTCATGCTTTGGTGTTATCCATGTATGTTTTCTTGTGTGATCTCATATGTTGAACATGCATGGGTCATTCATGATTGGTTATACATGTCAAGTGGGTGCATATGGTAATGTTTGCATTGGTTTTATTGAGGTTGTTCTGCATAAGGTCATTTTATGAAGTTAGGTCATCATGATGATATTGGTATGTTATGGTGCTAATGTGTTGGATAAGATAGAGTAGGAGGTGCAAACCATCAAAGTGAAGTTGCAACATTAGACCTCGAGGAAAGAGCATGTGTCATACAGGTTTTGATGTTGGGCATGTAGGTATGTAGGTTAACGATTTTTATATGCATTATGGTTATGAGTATCCCTTTCAATATATTGATGTTATGATTACTCACATTATAGATGATAGTTGATTAGTGCGGTTATATGTACATGAGTTAGATAGTCATGAATGATACCAACATGTGGTAGTATGCATTTCTATTGTTGTTTTATGTTAGATAACTTATATGTCGTTGATGAGCATGTTATGGGTAGCTTATTGTTGTTTTATGATAGTTATCTTGATGATTAGGTTACATATTGTTGATGAGCATGACATATAACTTGTTTTTGTTACATTCTAGTGACTTGATGGTTAGGGTTATGACATTTAGGCATGAGTCGACCTAATTATGATTATGTGTAGTATTATGTCTAAACTGATTGTGCATATGTGATTGTATGCATGAATGACAAGTGTTTATGAGTTTATGATGTGAACATGTTAGTTGGTTACTGTTATGGATATCATGATATTTTTTAGGTTTGAGTTGATGTATTGTGAAGCCATATCGTGCTAACTAGATTGATGGGGCAGACAAGATAGCCTCCCCTAAGATGCATTAAGGTATGGGTTTTCTTATGTCCTTTACTTGGTGCATGATTGTTTGATTAGGTTATTTATCTAGTATTGAGTGTTTGGTGTTTATTATGTCGTCTAGTTGATTTATCTAACATGGTACGTTTATAGTTATTTGAATGTTTGATTAATTACATGATATGAGTATATGTGTTTGTAAGATTGCATGAAGTAATGATCTTATTTTAAGAACAATTGTAATAATACGTATGTGTTAAGGTAGTTGATATGTACTTGAGTGCAAGTAGGTGATAGTTGTAGCTTTATGTATTATGACCAATGAATGTGAGTTTATTGTTGATTATGACATGGTTGTTAGTATTGGTAAAAGTTTATTTCAAAATAATAGATATGTTGTATTGATATTTTGAACACGTGAATGATATGTGTATGTCTAGTTACAAGGTAGCGTGATTGGAACAAAAAGGTAAGGTAAATAGCCTTTTGCTATGATTATTTATGCACTATAATTTATGTGTTTATGGTAGTATGATGCAGGGGATTGCATGGAAAAATAGGTTGTCATGAAATTTGAAGAAGGCTCGGGTTGATATTTCCTTTGGAAGTATTGGGAACCATGGGGATTGAGTCATGGTGTTTGTTTCTAGTCTTGTGCTTTTGGTATTTTGTTGTTTTTTGTGCTTGAATTGCGGCTTTGTCTGTGTCTAGTGTATGGCCATACCATTTTGTTATGGTGTTGTATTGTTATGGGTTTTCATGGTTTCCTCTTGTTTTTTTCGTGTTCTTGCCTTTTTCTTGAGTCTTGGGAATTTGTTTGGAAAGAAGAAAGTTGATGGAGCTCGGGGAGATCTTTGTGGTACCCAACATGTAATGAAAGACACAGATGAAGCTCGGTTCATGAGTAAGCGTAGCGGAAGGTAAGAATATGACAGTCGGTTGGATTGGTTGAGTCCATTAGGTAAATGGACAGTGGAAGAGTAGGTAAAGTGAATGGATCTAAGGTGTTAGATGCCTTGGCTACGTTGGGAATTGTTGTTCTCAATGTGCATACTATGCATGCATAAAGGGAGTTCTCTTAACAAATTCCTTATGATATCTAGAAATTTTGTTGTGATCATGAGTATGTCAATGTTTATATATATATACACGTATGTATGTTGTTGTATGAAGGGATCATGATATCTTTATGTTGATGTTATGTATGCATATATGTATGTATGTATGTATTTCATGTTTGACATGGTCGTCATAAATCATGATTTTTTAATGATAAATGTTTATATGTATCTATGTGTGTATGTATGTCGTTGTATGACATGATCATGATTGTTCTATTCTAATATATATATATATATATATATATCTATGTCATCATATGATAGGGTTTTCAAGGATCATTCTTGTGGAGGAATGATTTCTTATGCAAGTGAATTGCATGAAGAGGTTCTTGGTCTTATGAGGAATGAAGTGGGAAGAGTAACTCTGACATGTCTATGAGGTCAGTATCATGTGGACATGAATTGATATTATATGCTTGTACTATTCCTATGTTTATGTTATGGATATGATATGCTAAAGGATACATTAGTGGAGTGAAAGAAATATGCGTTGCGACATGTTGGGAAAAGCATGGATAAGACACTAGAAGCAAGGTTTCTTTTGGGGTCAGTTTGTGGTGTATGGATGTGCCCTACTATTGTTGTGCATGTTGTATATTAAGTGATTTTACCTATAGTGATGTGTACATGTAACATATGTAGTATTGTGTACCTATGATGTTATATGCCTATTGTATATATGGTGTTGTGTGCATATTGCATATGCAGTGCTAGGTATAGATGGTGATATCTACATGTTGGATATGCGGCATTGTGTACATATTGTACTTTTTCATGTTGGATATGGGGTGCTGTGTGCATATGGTTTTGTGCACATGTTGGATATGTGGTGTTATGGTTGTATGGTGCTATGTACATGTCGTATATGTAGTGCTATGTACATATGGTGTTGTGTGTGTGTTGTACATATGGTGCTATGCACATAGGGTGTTGTGTGCATGATTGTTTATGTGGTGTTGCATGCATATGGTGTTGCGTGCAAATGGTGCATGTACATGTTGTGCATGTGGCGCTGTGTACATGTGGTGCGATGAACATTTGTTGTTGTGTACACATTGTGCAGGTGGTGTCGTATACATGTGATGTTGTGCACATGTTGTGAAGGTAGTGTTGTGTATGGATGGTACTGTGTACATGTTGTGTAGGTAGTGTTGTGTATGGATGATACTGTGTACATGTTGTGCATATGGTACTGGTATACATTTCGTATTGTGTGCATGTCATACATATTGTGTTGCGGGCATTCGGTACTATGTATGCACATGGTGTAGTTGTGGTATCACGACATGTGTATTCGTTGTGTTGTACTCCAAATATGTATATGTATTATGTTGTATTGTACACTGGGTGTAGGTGTGTATGTCGTATGCTGATTTGGTTGTGTGTGTTGTACGGTGTTGTATGTCGTATGTGGATGTATGTGTTATACACTGTGTGTATGTGTACGTGATTGAAGAGAAGCAAGGGCAATGGGTACTTGCCTACTCTAGCAACCAATCTGGTGTGTGTACAAAGGATCGATTGAAGGATAAGTATCATTATTTTATTTCAGTTCTATTATGCATGTGATCTACAATTATAACTTATGATGGTTACATGCGAGTTATGATTATGGTTTATGATGATTTCATTTGATTCATGATTTTGACTTGGGATGGTTGCGTTTTGAGCTAACCGGACGTGATATGTTTATACATGATGATTATTCAAAAAACTATTTTGACTTGTTGTGACAGGATTGCAAGTGTACCTTATTGACAAGATACCAATGAGGTATGATGTGATTTTATTTCAAATTATTTTTAATCTAATGGAAATTAGGTGCTTGGTATAGGAAAGCATGTAATGCTCGGTTTGGGATGGTTGAAACCGACTGCAAGAAGTAGCAGTGTCAGAAAAAGGAATTGGAGCATGCAAAAATATGTTGGTAAAGAAACTCAGGAGTAGGGCCATTGTGGGGCATTGGTACCCAATAGTGTCCATTGATTGCCATGAGCATGCTATGACTAGTGTTACATAGAAATTTGTCACTGTCCTTGTACTCCCTGTTCCTTGATCCTGGAGGACCCATATAGTGACCCTTGTGTACTTTCCAAGCATGGAATACATACCCCTAAACCACATTTTATCTCCCAATTCATCTCCCTTTAGAACTTTTCTAGAAGATCCCTATAAAAGTCTGGTTTTCAAGGTTTCCGCTTTGTCTCCGTGTCTGACCCACGCCAATAGTAGAGATTTACACCAAGAACCACGTCGATCGGTGCTCTGTCTTAATGTTGGACCCATGCCGATCCTCTTTTGGAAAGTTTTTAAAAATAAACGCGAAGTTTCCATGACTAGAAGCTTCACGAGGTGGCGAGCTGGAAGTTTGTTTTGAGGATATGGCCGAGGAATTCCCCTTTGGGCTTCTTGTTCCCAAGGAATAGGAACTACTCCAAAGGATAAGCTCTTTTCCCATTATTTGAGGGCCCATAACCTCCTCCTCCATTGTTATATAAGGAGACCTCTTTCATCTCTGCTTCCTTAGTCCGAGTTAGAAAGTTAGCTAGAGAGAAGAAGCAATTATAGCTTTGGGAGAATAGAGCAGAGTGTGATTATTTTTGTGTGTTAGGAACATAGTGAGATATTAGACCTTTGTGTATGAGGGTGTTGCAAATGTGTTTGGATACAGACCTGCTGAAGGAGAGCCTCAACATCAAGGCTTGGTTGTAAACTCCCCTTGTATTTATCATAATAAAATGCAACTGATGTTTATCTTCCACTCTTGTTTACATCTATAATGAGATTTCTATCATTCCTTGATCAGTTAGATAGGTTGTAATTGTTTTACGTTTGTCATGATTTTACGCTTGCCATTGTTTCCTGACTGTATGTACAGGTAATTGGACGTTGGTAGCAGCGTCTATCGAACTTGAGAAGAGGAGAGATACATCAAGAAGCTTCGACGGAAGATGAAAACATAGCATCAGAACAAGGTAGGTCATCTTCCTTGCTTTGAATTTCAGTTACAATCTAGGAAGGTAGATGTTAGTATGTTCCCATAGTTTCTAGACCCACCCTAGGGCTAGAGGGATTGCCTCTGTCCGCAGAGGGGATTTACCTGGACAACAAATTTGTGACTCCACTGGGGAGTTTCCTTTGAGTTTGTCACTCTTTGAGGTCTTAGTCATTCGACGAGTTTATTCGAACGACCTTTTCCCTCTTTGTTCATATGTTTTCATCAATTAAAATCTTTTAGTTTTTGATTGAAGTGGTGATTTTGGTCTTGGTTATGAGAAATTATTTGTTTTTTTCTTTTTTAGGCATTGGTGCTTTTATTTGTCTAACATTCACGCCAATTGACACTATTTTTCAGTTATAAAGTCATGCCAATGGGCTGTTGGTGCTAGTTTCAGCCCCAAAAGTCGTGCCAATTTTAGAATCTATGAAAAATTAAGGTTTTTTCCCTAAGTCCTTCACTAGTGTGTCTTTCCCTTCCGATCCTTTTCTCTGTATGATATAAATGTTATCCCCTTCACTCAAGTTGGTTTGATTGGCTCATTGGCTTAGTTTTTGGTTATTTTTTTTGTCCTTTCTGTTGGGACGTGCATCCTATATCCTAGGTTTTTCTAGGATTATGCATCAATTGCCTAGTTGCATGCTTCGCAGGAAATTTCCCTGCTGATTGAGTTAGTCTCCTTTCTAGTGAGATATCTCTAGTTGATTTCCTTTTTCTTTTTGGTTTATTGAATGATCAAGTATCAAGTGTCTGTCCGAGTTCGTTTAGTATGCTTGTTCATTTGTGAGCATAGATTACATTGCTCATTATTTAGTTGAAAAGACTTCTTTCTATGATTGCTTGATGTAAAAGGGAATGAATGCCTTGTTTTGAGCCCATGATTTGGAAGTCCTCTTTGTGCTTGAACTCATATGTGTTGTAGCCTTTTGAGGAATTTCGTTACAAAGTGTTCAAAACAAGATTGTATTCTTAATGTTTGATTGCATCCTTTTTGCATTAAGAAAATTTGTGTTCATTTAGTTTTCATCTCAAAGTTTTCTTTTCGAAAATGCATTAGATCAAGTTGCATTGAAAAGTCATGTTTGAAATTTATCATTGAACTTATATTACATTGTTTAATGATTGAAAAATAAAAATCGCATTGAGTGTATTCTATTTCATTAAAAACATGCATTAAGTAGATTCTCATTTCATCGAAAAATGCATTGAGTGCATTCTTATTCTTTCAAAAGAAAGAGGAAATTGTGCATAGGTTACAATTGCATAGTTTTCAAAAAGAGGATTTCACATAGATTACATTGCATAATTCTCATCGTTGAATATTTTAGATTACTTTCGGATAGTGAAAGTCATCTAGTTAGGAAAAAATTTCGTTTGCAGTATTACTGTTTGTTGCATCGTTTTTTGAGACTCTTCCTTTAACTAGATAGAATTCATCAAATTGAAGGATTTCTATTCTCATATAGCTACATATAGGATTTCTCTGATGACCGCGGTAGGGCCTTGGAATTGAGACATAATTCAAGATCAACCGTTATGATTTATTCAATCAACCTAAGGAAGAATTGAAACTTAACACTCATACTTAGAGGTCTAGGCTAGTGACGTGTTACGACGTCATTAAACGTAGTAGCTGTCGTTTGTCATCTGGAAGTAGATAGCACTAGTACGGAATTGTGCTCCCTATACCATCGAGTATATAAAGGGAGACCCTCATTGGTTGCAATCCTTTATCCAGAGGAAGCTGACTCTGCCGCCCTATAACCATGATACACCGAACACAACATTCAGGGAGACTGCCTGCACGTACGTCGAGTCCTTGGTCATTTATCTTTCATTTGATCACCAAGGTGTATATTGCAGTTCACATAAACTTGGTACACCCTCTTGCTTATATTACCTGAGTAGTCATTTTGGTATTTTCGTGACTCTCTAAAATTGAAAAGATCATCCAGCACTTGTCCTTTCATTCTCGTTCAACCTGAAAATGACTAGAGTCATCTTTTATCTGTTTCTTGACTCTTAAAATATGAAACAACAGAGTTTTTTTTTAGTGTCTTAAAAAATTAACTATTCACAAAATATTCCTGGTTAAATATACATTCCTTAGTGATTCATTAGGATTGAGGCCAGTGGTGACGTTTCCAGGGTTCACTAACCAAGGAATCCCCTCAGATGGGAATCCTGGTCCTTTTCCTTTGTTCGGGAATGCTGGTTCCCCGTATATGGAAAAGTTGTCCCTTCTTGGGATAACTATTGGTCTACCCATTTGGTTATTTTCGACCTCGGTGGTTCTGAACATCCAAACGGCTTCTCAACCAAGTTCTCCTCCGCCTAAACCATGTTAATCCCATGTTGATCCTAAGGTTGACCCCTCACCTTCTTCGCCCATTTCTTCAACTCGTTCTTCCTCTTTTCCTGGTGAAAGTTTGGATTCTAGTGCCCAAGTGGCTAAGAAGAAGAAGAAGAAGTTGAAGAAGAAGAAGGAAAATAATCTAGGGGGGGAATCAGAAACTATTGCTACCCATGCGGCTAATATCGAGAAACCTCCCACTCTGTCTCGCAGAGTCAAATTCCCTTGCAAGTTATGTGAGGGTGACCACCTTCTTTGTGATTTCTCTGGTATTCCAAAGGTGATGGAAGTGTGGTATGTTGGTTTGATTCATCCTTCATCATTAAGCTCTAGGTATCATGCTGATGATGAGCCTTCAGCTAAAGATAATGAGAGTTGTAAGAAACAGTGTACGATCAAATATCCCAGTAGGCTGTGTGAAAGGAACCATCCCATTCACCTCTATCCTCATATGGATGAATATTATAAAGTGTTGAATACTCTTTCGGCTTCTGAGTCTTGTCTTCCCATCGGTTACCGGAAGTTTTCTTCGAGTCCTCTGATATTTGATTGAGTTATTGATCGGGATCCATCTCTGGTCAGTTCCACTCTCTCTGAAAGTCAGTCTCTCGATTCCATTTCCGACCAATCATTGGTTGAGAAGAAGGAAGACCTAGTTCCATCTACGGTTCATCAGGTCTTTTCCGTTGAGAGTGGGCCTCATCCTAGTCAGGTTCTTTTGGTTTCCTCTGATTTCTCAGGATTCGAGGGCGATCCTCCTGTTTCCATGATCTAAGAGGGTGATCCTCCGACCCTTGTCACCACCATTCTAGAAATTGATCCTCCTGCTCTCATTCCTGGAGCCCAGGAGGATGGTATTTCCACTCCTGTAACGCAAGGGGATAATCCTCTTATTCCTATGGCAGCCCCTCCATGTAGTTTTGTCGCTTCCTTTGATTGGAGTCGATTCACGGGATATTGTCTTCCTTCTTATGTTCCCTTTGAGATCACTCTACAGACCTGAAATATGGTCGTACCAGGAATGATTATAGATGAAGGCACCTCAGTTAGTATTTTTTCCTCAACAACATGGCAATATTTGGGTTCTCCACAACTTGTGCCTGTTACTCAGAATCTGTTATCTTTTAACAGAGGAAGTAGTCAACAATTAGGGGTCCTTCCAAAGTTTCCTATTACTTTGGGAGGGAAAACCGTCTATATATATGTGATGGTCATCCAAGGCCCTTTGGATTTTAACTTACTCTTAGGGCCTGAATATACTTATGTCATGGGAGCACTTGTCTCTTCCCTCTTTCGTGTGATCTGTTTCCCACACGAAGGTCGGATTGTGACCATTGATCAGCTTTCATTCTTTATTCCTAATGCGACATCTGGTCTACCATTGTCGCTTCCTAGTCCTTACCTGCCGGTGGTATCTTCCCTGCCACAGGTCAATTATGTGGCCACTTGTTCATTACCCATATCCATTGATAGTGTCGTAGTGTACTGTGTTCTGGGGGCATTGGATCCTGATTTCCAAAGTGTTTTTCTCCCATCGGATGAGAACCTATTGGAATATATGACTTATTATTCGTCATGATAAGGTCATCGGAGCAGAATTCGTTTTATTGTGTCAAGCTCCTTAAAAAATGAAACAAAGTCTTCGGAGCATAGTTCATTTTCTTGTGTTAAGCTCCTTAAAAAATGAAACAAGCTTTTATGAGGATATTTCATTTGCTATGTCAAACTTGTTAAAAAATGAATTAGGTCATGAGAATTGTTATTTTACTGTGTCAACCTTGTTACAAATGAAATGGGTTCCCTTTTCAATTTGAGTCTTTGATTAGATCTCGTAAAATCCTAGTCGAGTCTTTAGCTTGATCTCGTAATTGAACGTTTATTCAATCCACCTGTCATTAACTAGCAGTCTACTCCGGTGAATGCATTGAAGCTTGGGGGGCATGTACCTTGAACTTAGTCACCATGCTCGGGGCATGCAAAAATTTCAAGAATAGTTTTTTTACGTTGCTTGTGTAAAAATGAAACTCGTTTCAAGCATATTTTATCTTTGTTTCAAGCTCGTGTAAAAATGAAACCAATTTCAAGCAGAGTTTCCTGATTTCAAGCTTGTATAAAATTGAAAATATTCTTATTTTACCCCTTGTGATTACCATTTTATTAGACTATTTTTCCAGATCCTCCTTGGTTTTCTCATTCCATCGTTACCATCTACTCGGCCGATCATATGCCCTCAATTGATTATTTTACACATTCCTGAGGAACCGCTGTAATGAGTGGTATTGTTAGCCATCCTCTTAACCTTTACTCGTTCTGAGCAGTTCCATCATAACCGAAACCAGTTGCTACCCTTAATACCACTCGTTCCTCCAGGTGGAGTCATCTTTAAGCTCTTTTCTGACTCTAAAAAATTGAAAATATTTCCGAGACTCTTGTTGTTTTGAACTCGTTAAATGGCTACGAAACGATATCTACCCAATATAGGTTTACCCCCTTTTCAGTCTGGGATAGATTATTTACAAAAAAGGAATACCTTAGCCTATCGCGACTAAGAGGTTCTCTTAGACACAATTTTCTACCTTTTTGGATGTGTGATACTACCTACGAAAAGGGACCTGCTGGAGTTTTCTTTTTCGCTTCTTTTCAAACTCTCTAAACATGAAAATATGCTGAGTTCTTCCTTTGTCAGACTCTTTAAAACCTAAATGAAATCGAAAATTTTCATCATGATGTTACCAAGTTCCTCCTTCCTAGGGCTCGTAAAATGTACTAGGTTGGATTTTTTCGAAGGAAAAACTTATATGACAAGAATATACTATCCTCTTCAAGATTGTGTAAAAATAAAGAGGTACTCGCCAGAAATGGTGGGGGAAAATGGAAATTATTCATTAGTTGTGTCGGCAGTATGTCACTCTTGAACATGACACTTATCTGTAGTTCGTGTCAGGTTGGGATATCTCCACTATGTCACTTTTCCTCCATGGGATTGGGAAATCCGTTTGCCTCTCATTTGATTACCAATATTTTCAATATGACCTCTGATCCTATTTGAGTCAAATGCTTCCAAATTCCAGAGTCGTGTCGCTAATATGTTCAAGAGAAAATTCTTCTGCAATTTGTATATTCCTTGATCTTCTGTTTCAGTCTTGATTAATACTCATATAAAATTCTCTGTTTTGTGTCGATGATGTGGGATTCATTATGACCCTCCTTCGACAGATCACTTCCTGTCGACTTCAACTCATTATCCAAGAAGTTGATCTAGAGACTCCTTTCTGGTACCTTAGAGCTTGCATGCCCTAATGGTAAGTTCTTCGCATTCGATGACAGGTTCACATCCTTGGCCTTCGATTGGGTGATTTAACGGGTTTTCGACTTCAGATCACTATTCACATTCTGTGGATTGTAATAGTAGTACCTTGAGAACCATTGTAATTATTGGTGGTTTCTCTCGTGCTTGTTAACAACTTTCATTTTTGGCTAGTAATCAGGCGATCTTCTTGCATGTTTGACTTCAACTCACTCTTTCGCATGGTTGAATTTATACTTGTTCAGGTTGAGATGGAGCGTAGGACCCTGGGTTTTGTCTAATAAAATCCAGGTTGCGAGGCGATATGATTTGTCCATGATTGGATACATTTTTATTTTATATGGATGGTTGCGACCATACCATGAGTCTATATGAGATCCTTCTCTGATGGATGGTTGCAACCATACCATGGTCTCTTTTACAGATGGATGCATCCATACCTTGATTCATGTATTTTCATCAGAGATTACAGTTATGTACATGTATCTATGCTTGATTTGTAGGTCTCTTGATGGCAGCGTCTGGTTCCTTGCATGTACTTGTAAAGCATTTCACCCCTCACTCATGTTCGAACTTCATACTTTAGAGGGGCATATGTTACACAAAAATTTGTCACTGTCCTTGTACTCCCTGTTCCTTGATCCTGGAGGACCCATACAGTGACCCTTGTGTACTTTCCAAGCATGGAATATATACCCCTGAGCCAAACTTTGTCTGCCAATTCATCTCCATTTACAAATTTTCTTGAAGTTCCCTATAAAAGCCTAGTTTTCAAGGTCAACGCTTTGTCTCCGTGTCTGGCCCGTGCTGATAGAAAATATTTACACTAAGACCCACGCCGATCGGTGCTCTATCTTAATGTCAGACCCACGTTGATCCTCTTTTGGAAAGTTGTTAAAAATAGACGTGAAGTTTCCACGACTAGAAGCTTCGCGAGGCGGTGAGCTGGAAGTTTGTTTGGAGGATATGGCCGAAGAATTCCCCTTTGGGCTTCTTCTTCCCAAGGAATAGGAACTACTCCAAAGGATAAGCTCTTTTACCATTATTTGAGGGCCCATAACCTCCTCCTCCATTGTTATATAAGGATATCTCTTTCATCTCTGTTGCCTTAGTTTGAGTTAGAAATTTAGCTATAGAGAAGAAGAAATTATAGCTTCGGGAGAATAAAGCAGAGTGTGATTGTTTTTGTGTGTTAGAAACACAGTGAGATATTAGACCTTTTTGTATGAGGATGTTGCAAATGTGCTTGGATACAAACCTGCCAAAGGAGAGCCTCAACATCAAGGCTTTCTTGTAAACTCCCCTTGTCTTTATCATAATAAAATGCAACTGATGTTTATCTTCCACTCTTGTTTACATCTATAATGAGATTTATAGAATTCATTGATCAGTTAGATAGGTTGTAATTTTTTTATGTTTGTCGTGATTTTACACTTCTCTTTGTCTCCTGACTGTTTGTACAGGTAATCAGACATTGGCAGTAGTGTGTATCGAACTTGAGAAGAAGAGCGACACATCAAGAAGCTTCGACGGAAGACGACAACATAGCATCAAAACAAGGTAGGTCATCTTCCTTTCTTTGAATTTCAGTTACAATCCAGGAAGATAGATGTTAGTATGTTCATGTAGTTGCAAGACCCACCCTAGGGCTAGAGGGATCGCCTCTGTCCGCAGAGGGGATTTACGTGGACAACACTAGTATGATGGTTGAGGTAGGTATATGCTTGGTTTTTGTATATTCTAGTGTGAGGAAGCCTTGCCAATGGATGGACCACCTGAGATGGGCATGCCAGTGGAACTTGGAAGGTGTGTGACTACAGAGAAGGGGGTGACCATATTTCCAGAGGGATTGTGTAGCAGAGAAGGGAAGGTCAGGGATGGATTTTTTTTGGTCATTAGAATTTCTAGATGGAATTAGATGCACATTGGGAGTGTACCCTGGAACAATGAGACAACAAATGTTCACAAAGGGTAAAGTAGCGTAGGATTGTAGTGTTGGAAATTGGATGCATAATTTAACTGTAACAGTGGATTTTGGACTTCCTGGGAAGGAATTGAATCCTGGTACTACTTTGAGGATGGAGGTGTAAGCCTCTGGAATCCCTTGTTGCTAATATGGGCATCGTATCCTTTTATTTTATGGTTGAGAAAATGTGTATATGTGTATATTTGTATATTATTGTAAATACCGTACCGAGCTAGATTTATAAAGATCCATAGATAGTATGATTATTTGTTGGTTGAAGAAAATGTGGTTGTTATTGTAAATACCGTAATGAGCTATATTATAAATCTCCAATACACTGTATGATTGTCATCATGGTTTTTTATTTTGAGCAGGTTATTCATTGTAAATATGGTACCGAGTCGTGTTATAAATCTCCATATGGAGTATGTTTTTTTTCAACGATTTTCTGGTTTATAGTTGTGATTGAACACTGAGGATGGCGTTCCCCCAAGGGGGAGGGTTCTGTAACAACCCTAGTTAAAAATTCATGTAAACAATATATAAGACCATGGTTTATGGGACACGTATTCCAAGTTGAATGGTGAGAAAAACATCCTAGCAGTTGGTCACTTCCATTTATTATGGCTAAGGAAATTGGAAAAGGTAATGGAAAAGGATTTGGAAAGGCACGAGGAATTAATTGGCATGTTATTTATGAAAATATTGGAAATTAGGAGAAAAGGGAGATGAAAGGTCACAAGTTGCATGTGAAGAGGAAAATGAAGGAAAATGATGGAAAATGAAGAAAACAGAGGTCTCCTTAATAAAAGGGCTTCTGAGGATCAGTTGGAAAATTTTTTCTCACATGTATGGCTCTCATGCTATTTTTTTTTCTCTCTCTCTCTGATACCCTTGGATACTTAAAGTTTTCTTGGAGTACTCTTGGAGAGTGTGGATACTTGGTGATTTGGAGAAGGAAGGAAAGGGAAGAGAAGGAAAGCACAAGAGGACAACAGGGTCAACATCTACAGTAGATTCTGAGTGCAAGTACTCAGTTGCATGTATGATTTCCTCACTAGTTGTGGCATGCATGGTGTATCCATGTGGACTTTCCTAGATTTTCTATTTCATAGATGGCCATGGCGTTGTGGGTTTATTTCCATTGATTGTTTTTCTGGTTAGTTCTCATGATTCCTTTAGTTGTTGGGTTGAGTTATTATTTCCTAGAGCCTTGGTCGACAAATTCTCTAGAGCTGGGCGAACAACTGTTGGGTTGAGTTAGTAGTCCTGGAGCCTTGGCTAGAGAAAACACTATAGAGCCTTGGAAAAACTTGGGTGTAGACCAATCCATGATGGTTAGTGATGTCTGACCGTGAGGTGGAATCATTGGTTTGGAGTTGAGACGGTTTGGTCTCTGGAGCCCTGGTTTGGTGTTGATTGATGTGTTTGATAAAGTCCCACGTGCATGCTTGGAATATGGCATGGGGGTGATTGGATGAAGTGAGACTTGGCTTAGCCAATCTATGGTAGGGTGGAACGTGGAAGTCCCATCTCCAGTTGGATTTTACATTTAGTAATGAAAAGCTAATTCCTCGGGTATTCAGTATAAAAATTTACTAGTTTATGTATGGATTTTATTGTTGTTATATCCATTATATTTATGTTGTTATTGTGCTGGTTATAAGCATGTGTTTAATCAATTATGATGTATGGATCTATCTATGTTTTTAACTGTAAATGAATACACAATGGTCAAATAGACTGTATTGTAGCTTATGATGTAGGGGGGCAATGCTTCTTAGCTATTCTCAGATAAGTAAGAGACCTCTATGTTTAAATTTGTTTTTTATACCTATAGATGCAATGCTTGTGACATGTTTGACGAAATGGTTGTCATGGCTAGGAGGGGTATGGATGATTTATTGATGATTTGATTGCTTCCATACCTTTGTTTCAATGTTATTTATCCTCTCATAAAGTTTCATGAATTTCTGGGCAGTGACCTAGGCTTTGGGGTCGAAAAGGTGGCACAAAACTGACTTTTGGGGGCCCTGGCCACAACCTTGCCTTGACATGCCTGTGGCTATAGGATTCTAGTTGCTCCCTTTCCCTTAAATTCCTGTAGACAAGGCTAAAAAGGGTAAAAAATCAATTCCCCCTTAGGGTTCAGGGGTCTGGGAGGTTGGGTTACCTCCTAGAGTAGTTGTAGATGTTGTTTAAGGTATGTTTTTCAGGTTTACATTAGTTCAACTTCATTAAGGTCATATAGGAGGTTTAATATCATATTATTAGACTCTCTTCACATGTTTACGTTGGTTTTCTGGTTGCTTGGGTAAATGTGGGAAGAGGGTGTTACACTCTACCAACACCTATTGCAGTTGAGCCATCATCTAAGTGAACCTATGTTTTTTTCAACTATTTAATTGAATGAAATTCTCTCACAAATGCAAAATTTTCACTTTTTTCTTGTCCAAATATATGATGACCATAATGAAGGAGTCTTCACATTCATCAAATTTATTCTTGAGCAATGGAAATATTTTAGCAAATGTCTCCAAGTTCTTCTCCATCTCTATCATTCTCTAGTTGAACACATAGACTATTCCTTTAAGCATTGGTTCTCTTCTTGAATCTAAGAATTAATGACCCTTAAGTATTCCAACCTCTCATTTCTTCCTTTAACCATGATGAGGCTAAAAGGTTATAGTAACTATGTTAGGGTCAAGGATTCAACTACTAACTTTATTGTCTATAAATGAGAGATTTATAGTCCACTCACTTCACCAACATGGACCCTCTATAGATTTTAACTTCTAAGGTTACTATGTCCTTTGTCCTTTGTTCTATACAAGGATACATGTTCTTCTCTTAGCTACAAGACCTATTCTTGGGTGTAACTTGCATGAAAATAACAAACTACAAACCCTTATGCCTACTATATCCCTTAGTAGGCATGTGAGGATGGAATGTTTATTTCCTTCAAAGCTTGGTTCTATAGTTAAGGGGAAAGGCCAATGCTTATGGACAAATTCAAGTGGAATATTATTAAATTACTTGCGGGGAAATATATATGCCGCTACTACATCCACAATTCCTCTTTGGGAAGGTTCAAATTGTGATCTTGAGTTTTATCCCAACCCCAATGGTTAATTCCATCTTGTAAGTAATTGAATAGTATAAATAGAGATCATCCCTAAAATTTGATAGACATGAAAATTAATTTTCTTGTGCACTTTTCATACAAAAAAATATTAGAGGATAATGAAATTTAACCTACTTCTTCTTGTTCCTAGGTTATGTTATTGTTCTTGAAATGAGAAACAAACTCAACTTACTTGATAATGACACTTGCTGAGCTTTTAGGGTAGTTGCATGGACTCCAATGCCTCGTATCTTCACCCTTGTCTACAAAATCCCTACATTGACAAGGCTATTTGCATGTTGAACTAAATTCATTTACAAAGCCAACCTTTTTAGTAAGAAGAAACTTTGAAGACTTTGTGATGAGTTGGTATGTTAAGGATTAGGAAGAAAGTGTTGAAATACAATGATTAGTTAATTTTCATTATGGAACTAGTGAATTTTTTCATGAGGATATTCTTGAGCTTGAAAAAGAATTTAAATACTAAATGAGCACATTTTAAGGATAATATAAGTTGTTGTTACCCTATTGATTGATTGAGAAATTTTTAATGATATATATACACTATGTTGATAATGTAATATTTCACTTAGGAGAGCTACATTTAGAATAATGAATTTGATCAAAGGAATCTCATAGTATTAAATAATATACAATCTACCATATGAATAGTGTTCCATCTCATTGAAAATATGTCAATTAAAAAAAAAAAGTGAAAGGATGCGTTGGGAAAATCTTCCATTGTTAAAGGTGCCTTGAGTTAATTTCCATGCAGCTTGGTAGAATTGGTAACTGATAAAAATTTCCAAAACATTTCTTGGTTATCTACTTAAAGGGACAAGGTTTGTATTTATCATTTTGGATGGAAAACACACCCACAATAGGGAATGGAGAGTTTACCACAACCTTTTTCTCATTTTCAATTGAATCAATCAAGGATGTAAATTGGAGGTAATTAAAATAATTAACAAAGATAATTTCTTTCATTTTCTATCAACTCAAAAAGGAAAACCGTACCCATATCTTTCTCAAAATTCCCAACAACTTTAGAATAGGCAAGTTACTATATCCTACTGTGGAGAATGGAAACTAAAGAAACACCTCTTTGATTATGCCCCTTAACCTTAACATTCAAACAACTCTTTCATTATGGCCCTTAACCTTAACATTCAGAGAAAATAATATGGTGGACATTCCAAAGTTATAATTGTTCTTTGATTGCATATAGAGGTTGAAAATGTAAAATAATTCCTACAAAAATTAAAATAGAGGTTGAATACTTGACCAACTCTTTCATTTAGAAATCACCATCCAGGATAGATCCAGAGTTAAGATGAATCTAGGCTAGTTTATATAGATGGAGAGAGAAGTGATTTTTCATTAGGGCTGACATTAGTAAAGCTTCGATTAAATTTTTAGTAAATATTAAGTTAAATGTTAAACATTACATGTTTATGTATATGTTTACCTAAATGTTAAATATGTTTACATTAGAAATCAAATAGGATTAGAAATCATCTACATTGAAATTAATGCATCTAGTGAAAGCAATCAAATATAATTATAAACCAACATCTACATTTAAATCAATGCATCTAGTGCAAGTAATCAAATAATATTAGAAATCACCATCTTTACTAAAATAAATGCATTTAGTGCACAAAATCAAATAGGATTATAAATCATCTACATTGAAATAAATTTATCTAGTGCAATCAATCAAATAGCATTAGAAATCAACATATACACTAAAATCAATGCATATAGTGCAAGCAATCAAATAGGATTAGAAATCACCGTCTACATTGAAATCAATGCATCTAGTGCAAGAAATCTTCTTCCCTCTCTCCCCCCTCCATCTATATCTATATCTCCCTGCATATCCCCTTCTTTATATATCTATCTCACCCTCCAAACACACACGCTCTCTATGTTATGAAACGAACTCACAAAATAGAAGAAAAGAGAGATCAACGCCTTATAAATCAGCCCTTTGAGGGGGAAACCTCCTTTACATTACACAGATGAACAATTCTTGGACGATACAAATGAAAAAACCTCCTTTCTATATATAGGACTCCATGGGGTCACAATGCCTTCTCCAATGAATCAGGTTCCCAAAGGTAAACCTCATGTTTAATGTTATCCTTTAAAGTCCCTATGAAGACATCAATCATGTGCTCCTCTAAAATAACAACTACCATTATATTCAATTTTTGGAAGTCCTCAATGTGCTCCAGCATTGAAACATTTTGTTTGAGATTTATCAATTGGCTAAAGAATGTGTTGCTCTTTGTATCCTCATAATGTGTTATCATTTTCTCCATAAAATTTGATCAAGTGACATTATTTTTTATAGAGGCAAAGTCATCGAATCTAAACATAAAGTTTCAATGCATACCTTTTGTGTGTTTTGCACATTATTGAGATCAAAATATTTCTCCATCTGTAGTATCCATGTTACAGGATCCTTGTAATCAAATTTCCTCATATTGGAATATGGTGGGTCTTCAATCAAATATTACAGTTAATGAAATCAAAATTAACATTTATTTTGTTCTCATCATGAGTTTCCTCTACTATTGTTTTGCCATTAGGAATCATTTCTTGTATCAAATTTGTCAAACCTTCCATGTATGCTTTTAGATCATTCTTCATGTCTTCCAATTTTTCTTCCATGTCTTCTGTGCCATTCTTCAAACCATCCATTTTAGCTTCCATGAATTTCTTCAAACCATCCATATTAGCTTCCTTGCCTTTCTTCAAAACTTCCATTTCATTTTTTGTTGCTATTTGCGAGAGCGAAATTTGTTGTACTTGCTCTTGTAATTTTGATATATCATGTTGCACTTCTTTCTCTTCATGAGTCATAGTAGAGCCTTCTGATGGATTAATGGGTGTTGAATTATTTTTAGGGGGTATTTTAGAACCCAATATTGATATATATGCTTCAATATGCCCTTGGAATCACTTCAAATTATTTTTTCAAACAAAACTTAAGCAATTTGAAAAATAAATACACACATTTTTCTTGCTTTTGAGGAGATCTATATTGAAACTGATGTATCTCTATAATTTCAGATCCTCGAGATTTAAGCTTCAGTCTTGTCATGTCCCTTTGAGTCTTCTTTCTAATGCCATATGTCTAACCTAATTTGGATTCTTCAAGGCAAAGTTATGCCCAATCTCCCACAATCACCTAATTATGGATTGGTTCAGTAGAGCAAACTTGTACGACGTGCCACGTGTCACTATTTCCTCCTTCGACTTTGAAATTGACATACATAAAACTATAGTCTGTGTTATTTCGGCCACTTTTTACATAATTCCAATTTGATGCTCAGAGAGAGATTTATGAAGATTTTCCCAAGGTCACCTCTTTGAGATAAAATTCAGTAGCATGCGAAAACCCTAACTTCCAAAGATCATATCTCCGAAAATATTGCGAACCAAGATCTAAAATTTTTACACACACTTCCTCAGGATTTCTTCTCAAATGGGTTTTGTATTTAGCATCTGAACCTTCGTAGAAAAAAAATTATAGAAAAAATTCCACGATGAATTGTTTGAAGCAGCGAACCCTAAAATCCAAAGCTCTGATCCCAAATTTTATGAAACCAGCTCAAAAAATAGAAGAAAATAGAGATCAACGCCTTAGAAATCAACCAATTTGAGGGGGAAACCTCCTTTAAATTACATAAATGAAAAATTCTTGCATGACACAAATGAAAAAACCTCCTTTCTATCTATAGGAGTCCATGGGGTCATAATATAATCCTAGCCGACCTAATAATAATAATGTAAGGGCACAACAATAATAATAGTGGTTTTTCAGTGGCACAATAATAACAATATGGGGGCTACAGGGGTACAAAAATAACAATAAGGGAGCTACACTAACAACAATAAGGGACTACACTAGTAATACAGGGATCTAACACTCTCATTCCATATCTATCAATATCTTTGTCCATCCCTCTCTGTCTCCATCTCTCTCTTCTCCCCTATCTTGACCTTCCATCAATATCTCTATCTCCCTCTGTCTCTATATATCACCCCCAAAACATAAACTCTCTTTCTACAATCTATATATCTATCCCTCCCCCCTCCTCTCTCAGTTTCTCTATCTCTCTTCCCATTCTCTCCCTCTCCCCCGCTTCTCTCTCTTTCCTCCTGTTGTCCTCTCTCCCTCTCTCTTCATCTTCATTATCATCCCTCTCTCTCTCTCTCCACCTTTATCTCTCTATGTCTTTATTCTTACCTCCCTCTCTCTCTCCCCCTCCAACTTCATCTCTCTTTCCCTCCCTCTTCCCACTCTCTCACATCCTCTCTCTCTCTCTCCAACTCTGTTACTATATCCCTTCCTCTCTCCTTCTCTATCCTTCTCTCCCCCCTTCTCTCCATCTATCCTTATTTTTCCCTTTATCTTAGCCCTAAACATACACACTCTCTCTCCATATATCCCTTGTAACTCCCTCTCTCTCTCTCCACTTATAACTCTTTAGTCCATTGTATTTCCTCTTCCCTCCCTCTCTCCTCCTCTCTCTCAAGTCCCCTCTCTCGTCCTTCCTCTCTCTCCCTTTCTCTCTTACCTCCATATCTCTTCCCCAATAACTCTCTCTCTCTCTCCCCAACTATGTTACTATATCCCTCCCTCTCTCCTTATCTCCCCCCTTCTCTCCATCTCTCCTTTTTTTTTTTCTTTATCTCACCCCTAAACATACACAATCTCCCTTCATCTCTCTCTTGTCACTCCCCCTCTCTCTCCACTTCTCACTCTCTATGTATCTCTTCTTCCCTCCCTATTTCCCACTCCAACTCCATCTCTCTATCCCTCCCTCTATACTCCTCTCTCTCAATCTCTATCTCCCTTTCTCTCCGACCTCACTCCCTCTTCCCCTATATCTCTATCTCTCTACCCTCCAATCCTCTCACTACACTACAAGGAAAAGACCCTCTAGCAGATGTTTCTGAGGAACCCCTTATAAAAATACCCCAAACATCCATTTCTAGAGGAGGTTACTAGAGGGGGTTGGTGGCGGAGGTGTTTGCAGATGTATTTCATACGGTGCGCTTATCACCATAAAGCACCGGTGCACACAAAAAATTGGCACGTCGGACACCGTGCGCTTCGTACACACCCGCCCAGTGCGTTTCCTTTTTTTAGCACACTGGGACTTTACAACACATCTGCACCGGTGCCTCATAAAAAACACACTAAAAAAAAAAAAAAAACCGACTGGTGCGGAATGAATGCAATGCACTGGTGCTCGCATAAAACCCACACACTAGAACGGGGTTAAATAAAAAAAAATTATTGCCAAAAAATCGCACAAAAAATTGGCACACTAGACACCGTGCGCTCCGTACACACCTGCCTAGATCGTTTTATTACTGTAGCGCCTTGGTGCTTGACACAGAATTTGCACTGGTGCTTCATAAAAAGCGCGGGAAAATAGAAACCACCCAGAGCGGAATGACGAAAACACACTAGGGTGCCCATAAACCCGATGCACCGGTATGGGATTAAATAAATAAAAAATTATGGCCAAAACATTGAACAAAACATTGGCACACCGAACACCGTGCATTCCGTACACACCCGCCCGGTGTGTTTTATTACTCTAGCGCCCTGGTGCATTACAGAGAATCCACATCGGTGCCTCATAAAAAGAGTGCGAAAATAGAAACCGCCCAGTGCATAGTGACGAAAATGCATTGGTGCGTCCATAGAATCCCGCGCATGGGAAGGGAGTTAAATAAAAAAATTTAGGGCCAAAAAACCGTACAAAACATTGGCACACCGGACACTGTGCGATCTGCGTACACCCTTCCGGTGCATTACATTACTATTGCACACCGGTGCTTTACAAATCGTCCGCACTGGTGCCTCATAAAAAGCACACGAAAACAAAAACCACCTGGTGTGGACTGAAGAAAACACACCAGTGTGCCTATAAAATCCCACACACCAGAATAGGGTTAAATTAAAAAAAAATTACGACCAAAAAACCGCATTTTTCACTTTTGTCAGTGCTACAGAGCTCTCAAGCACCGGTGCAATTTATCCTTGTTTGAGCCACCCTGATATCGATGCTCCCATTGCACTCATTGCACACACTGCTGCTATGCATTGCCCACCAATCTCCAACTTGAATTTTTCAAAATGGTGGAGAAATTTTATTTTTCAAATTCTACAGCCAATATGCCTCCTCGACGAGCAAATGTACATGTGTTTTTCTGTTTTTTCCATAAACAAACCTTCTAGCAGATTATAATTTCAAATAAAATTAAAATTAACCATTTAAAAGGATTATTTTTTTTTTTTTGTTTTTTTTTTTTTTTCGCGTGGTGCGCTCGAGCCGTTCGGCTCGCACCGGTTGGTGGTGGTGCCTATAAATTTATAGGTCGCACCACCACCGGTTCTAACAGTATCCGCACTGGTTTCGGGGTGGTACCAATAAGAGCACCGTGTTATTTTAATTTAAAAAAAAAAAATTGTGGTGTGGTCCTTTACCCAACCGCACTGTTGACAATGTGGAATAGCGACAACATGGTGCATTGACTAAATGTTCCGCACTGGTGCTGGTAATTTTATCAATGTACCGTGTTGCCACTATTCCACATTGTCAACGGCACAGCCTGGTAAATCGTTGCTTACATTATCCACACCAGTTCCGGGGTGGTACCGAAGGCACACCGTGTTATTTTAAATTTTTTTAAAAAGTACGGTGCAGTCTGTTATCCAGCCGCACTCTTGACCTAGTTGAATAGCTGTGACGTGGTGCGTTGACTAAAATAGCAGCCCCGGGGCGGCTATTTTTGTCAGCGCATGACTTTCTGTATTTCACCTGGGTCAACAATGTGGCCTTCTAAAAGGCTGCATCGTTCACTATGTCACGATGGCAGGAGGTCGGTCCGCTGACTTAACTATACGCCCCGGGGCATAGAGTTTCGTCAGCGCACTGCCCTACTGACACCAAACATATTCAATGGTGCACTATAAATTCTTCTGGAGCACCATCATCAGGGCGCTTAATATTATTAGGTGCACCAAGGTCAGTGTGATCCATAGAAAGATGCACCGGTACCAGTGCGTGACTGTGTTTGCGGCGCATCGACTGTTTTTTTTTTTTTTCAAAAAAAATTTATATATGTATATTTCTAAAAACATGTGTTATTTAATTAAAAAATTGTGTTTAATATGTAAATCATGTAGAGACGCGAAAGGAGAGAAGAGGGCAAACAACAACAATAGGCAGAGCAGTATAACATGGTTTGCCTATGGGAGGCACGAGAGAGGGAGATAGATGTGTACCCTCACCCTATTACAACAGTTACGCAGGGGCTCCTAAGGCAGGTAGGCCTCCTCAAGTTCTATGAGGAGGCTACTTCCCTAAAGGGCCATAATTTGTTTTTGAGACATCTTATCCTAAGGTGGAATGCCCGGCAACAGGCTTTCCGGGTCGGTATTAACCAGTGGTACACACCCACTGAGGAGGATATATACTTCACTACAGGGCTATCGAGGAGAGGGGTGTATTTTTCTTCATTCCCAGAGGTTAAAGTTGGCTATGCAGTAGGGAGTCAGTTAGTTTACTCGCAGAGATACATTGGAGAAAATGTATTGTCTCCTGCAGAGTTTCAGGTTGCTGGTGGTCAGTTACGTATTGGTGCATTTGGTAGGGAGGAGGTGCAATCTCTCTCACTTATCATTTTGACCATTTCGCACAACACCAGTGACGGAAAATGCATTATTTTCCTTCTTCTATATTATGTTGATTCTTTAGTACAGGAGCCATGACTTGTCAGGTGGTCTGCCAGTTTTTTGTGGCAATTCTATATAGCCTTAGATAGATGTCGTGCTCATGCACAAGGGAGGGTGAACTTCCCTTTTTCTTCAGAGATTTTTTGTTTATTTTTTTAGAGGTTTCTAGAGACAAGGTCTAATTTTCGTTGGCAACCTCATAGGACGACGTTTGAGGCATGTATGCAAATGTGGGGTTAGATGATGCCCAAAAGGGGTGACACTGAGTTTTTTGCGAGGATATCGCGAGATGCCCTGGAGTTCCTAGCCAGTGTTGATGAGCATCCCTTTGTTATAGTCCCCTGTCCTTACATGAGTTTGGATTGGCGAGGGTGTGCCAACATCCTGTTCACAGTTGATGAGCTGCCAGATGATAGAGGTAATATTACTGTTTTATATATTTAAAGTTATTCTAGCATGTTCTTTAACTTTTTTTAATAAATTGTGTAATGCAATTGTCTAATTATTATTGTGTACTTGTATATATTTTGCAGACATTAGCTCTTTTGATGGTGAGGAGACGCCGACACCAGTACCACATGATCCAGGTGTGGATTTAGCTGATGATTATCAGGGCATGGCAGATGCCAAGGATCATCAGGAGGCCGGTGCTAGGCGCAGTTGACATGATGCTAGATACCGGATGAAGTTGGGCGACCAACTCAGTACATTGATTGTTGAGGTGGGCATCATGCCTGCTCATTATAGAGACATAGAGGACGATGATAGGCTATTACAGATTTGGAGAGGCATGTCGCGTGACATGTACAGCCAGATGTGGCATGTCATAGGAGTTACGACAACTTTTACGCGACTGACGAGGACTGTTGAACATTATAGGCATGGTCGTGACGTAGCAGGTGATGGAGAGTCCACGAGCAGTGACTCTTCATCTCATGATCATTCACCTCGCACTGCATCAGATGAGCATGAGCCTCCACTAGCATCCAGCAACAGTCATCATGGAGATGAGGTTGGACCATTAGCCACGTCCAGTCAGTAGCCTGCAACATCCATCAGCACTCATGATCATGAGCAGGGCACTAGACCATCGACCGTCGAGGCTGCACCATTGACTGAGCATGCCTCCACTAGTACTAATATTGATGTTGTACTACCACCAGCTGATCCATGGCATTTATATTACAGTTTTATATTTTTAACATTATTCAGTTATATATATATATATATATATATATATATATATATATATATATATATATATATATATATATATATATATTTGGTCCATGTATTTTATGTTCATGTTGCAGTTGTACTTAATTTACATGTTGGTGATCATTATGATGTGTATATTTTTAGGTCATGTTAGATATGTGCATTTAATGTGTATGTGATGATAGCATGGGTTACTTGACATGAGATGTATATTTGATGTTTGTGTTGTGATGAATATGTTAATATATAATGTTAATTGTGTTTTGTTAGATGATCATGATCACAAAGATGTTAGTGATTTTGAATGTGTTTTTTAGTCAAATATGATGTTTGTATGATGGTTATCATGAACGTGATGTTTATTAATTAATTTAATACTAAATGATCATGATATTGTAAAATTGTAGTATTTGTAATTCTATTTGTATGTAAAATTCTAAAATTGTAATTGTAATGGTATATATGTAGATTTGTAAAATTGTAATGGTAATTGTAATTTTTTAATTTGTAAAATTGTAATTGTATATATGTAAAACTCTAAAATTGTAGTTGTAATTGTAATTGTACGTGAAATTGTAAAATTGTAATTCTAATTCTAATTCTATTTGTATGTAAAATATTTGTAAAATTTTAATTGTACCACTGTGAATTGATTGTAATTGTAATTGTAATTGTAATTGTATGTAAAATATTTGTAAACTTTTAATTGTATTAATGTGAAATAAATTTATTAAATTTATTAAATAATGCAAATAAATTCATGTACTTTAGAATTATCATTTTTTTATTATGATCTTAGATACAAAAAAAGAACTAATTAATACATTACACCATTGTTTTTGAGATCAACATAATTGCAAATAATTATCAAGTGAATTATTGATTTTAGCTTTAACACAATGGAAATTATCAATTAATTCAAAATACATATTATAATGTTTTGAAAAATCCATTTTAAAAAGTATAAATATCGATGAAATAACACATGTACCATATCACTATCGGTTCTCATGATCACCCTCATTATCTTCCAGCTCACATGGCATGATAACACTATTGTTCTAAAAAATATGTTTTGATCTAGGGTCATGTGTCAATACGAACCACCAATCCCTATCCAACAAATATGGGTAAAAAAAACACCTGCTTGTAGTGTTTAGGGAAAACATAGGGCTCCTTAGCTTCATCCCACATCTTTCTAGAGTTGATACATATCAGCCTACTATCGCGTTCTTCCTTTACATTATTCCGATCAAAGGTGTCCCACCACTTGCACCTAAAAATAACACATTGGAAAGAAGAGAAATCCACTTCAATGATCTCTTGTATCTTTCCGACATAACCTAACATCCCTCATAGTAGGTTTTGATCACAATGGCTAGATCGACTAGATTGATTGAACTCGACTTCTACTCCACAGTCTTGTGTGATGTTTCCAGCATCGGTATTTTCTGTGCAAAAATGGTGTCCATATGCCCACATAGATGGGAACAAATGCACCTATTATAAATTTAAAAAAAAATCATACTGTCATGTGTCTTATAATAACCCAATAGTTAAAATATGAAATGTAGATGTCTTAATATAAGTTTCAAATTTACATATAAATTAAAAATATTATTACCGAGTCGTTGCACCCAATCCCTACGTTTAGGGCATCCTCTTCAGCACGCGGGTAACGAATGGTAGCATATGTATTTCTCTTTGACTTGGTCAGCAATCCAACTATCATGTGATTTCAACCCCGACAAATGGTCATCCACGGTCATGCGATTTCAACCGTGACAAATGGTAATCCATGTTCAAGCAGCGCCGTAGTGAAGACCCATATGAAGTTGGCACCCTCACATCCATTATAAATTCCTTTTACAAATATATATCATATTTTTTAAAAATCCATGGGACATCACCTTCTTTGAAAAACCATGAATTAGAGGGACCAGTGCCTGCCTCTGATCTCATACTTTCTAATCGTCTTGGTCAATGTTTCTTTTTAGTTTTTGAAGTAATAATATCTTTCCTAACAGCCAATGTGTCACTTTGTTTCGATCATATGTGCCTGCATAAAGAAGATGAAACATTTCTAAATATATGCATGGGATCTAATAAGTGGGCAATCTTAAGATGCCCCCAATATGGGAGGTCATAAAAGATAGATTTCCTTTTCATCCCAATGGGAAATTTCTCAACATAGGTGTCAAAGAAATCTAGATCATCGAACATAATCTCCCCATTTGAATCGAACATTTCTATGAACTCCTTCTCCTTCTCTCTTTCATATGCTTTAATTCATTCATTTGGTGTCATTATTGGAGGCCTTTGGGTTCTCTCTTGTTTACCATTGAAAGCAAATGCTGCTCTTCTATAAGGATGTTCTTCTGGTAGGAATACCCTGGAGCAATCATACACTAGCTTTCGTAGGTCCTTGGACCATCTAACTTTTAGAGAAGGTCCACAACATTTACATCCAAAATATCCTTTTGTTATAAGACCTACGATATTATATTTGTATACATTAATTAATATGCATGTCACGTTAAAGAATATCATGAAGATTAGAACAAATATTACAACAAATTAAATAACTAATATGTGAAAGAATATTGTTACATATATAAACAATCAATAAATTAAACATGTAATTTACCAGAGAAAACTCCTAAGCCTGGATAATTATGTGTCATGTAAGCACATATGCCATACAACGTAAAAATCCTCTTTACTGTGATGGGTCTTGATACATCGCATACATTTATCCCATCCCACAATTCTTTCAATTCATCTACCAGTGGTTGTAATTAGACATCCATATTCTTCACTTGTCTTCTACCAGGGACTATGAGAGCCAAATTAAGATGTTTATTCTTCATGGACAACCATGGGGGGATATTTTTATTGATCACTACTACAGGCCAAACAGAATAGTTGGTGTTCTGGAGGGAATATGGGTTGACACCATCCATGGCTATGCTGAGTCATAGACTTCGTACTTCATGCTTGAATTTTTTGGGCCATGCATCCTCTATATGCTTCATGGCTATTGAATCAATTAGGATTCACATAACTCCCAACTCACTTCTGTGTGAGGCATGCCATCCCTGCAACTTAGCTAATTCTTTTCAACGAAATAGCCTTTGAATCCTTGGGATTATAGGCATGTGCCTTAGTATCTTAAAAGGAGGACCAGTACGTGATTCAACCTTCTTTTTTGATTTATCATACCTGTCATGCCCACATTTCAGACACATCTCTTTGTCTGCATATTCTCCTCTATATAGAATACAGTCATATGTACTCAACATGCATGATATATTCTCTTTGACATGCATGATATGATATGTACTCAACATCCAACATTTTCAACAATTTCTTTGCCTCTTCGCAGCTACCGGGCAAGACATTATCACTCGGAAGAACCTTATCATTGAATAACCTGTAGTTGGTGATCATGGAAAAATATATTAATAAATGTACATTAATGTCGATATAATTATTAACGTTCATAAAATTTACCATTTGTAATGTTCATTGCAGTGTACTAATTATATTTCAAATTTATATAAGGGAGTACTTTATGGTAACTTATCTCAAAAGTTCCGAGAAACATGTATTTGACAAGCCAAACTTTGCTTTCAAGTTGTACAGTAACGTCATTGTCCCCAACTGGGTAGACTTTGACTGACCACTAGGTCCAAAGAGAGGGGTGGTGGAAGCAAATTTAAGGCTTTCGAAAAAGGTGTCAGTGATATGAGCATCATCCCTTAGCTGATCATCGTTTTGGAATGCATCTAACAAAATTGTCTCCATGGTAGTCATATCCCTTAAGTAATCATCCATACCAACATCTATTTGATTTCCTCCATTTCCAGTTTGTGAAGAACTACTATTTTTGTAGTCATTCCTAATTGGTGAATCTGGACGTAGCGGGAATTGAATCAGTGGTTGATTCAACCATTCTTGGTATCATTCCTCTCCGTTTTTTTCTCTTTATTCAGTCTTCTCTCGATTTGACATTGTTGTGGGGTGCAACGGAAGATGGTAGGTAGGTCATTCATCAAAACTAGAATCCTAATAAATTTTTTTTTTTTTGAACATGATTAGTACAAAATATATGATATCAATTAGTAACCACGTTGAAAATATTGCATGATTATAAATTGTTTTAACGTTGAAATAATTACATATCAATCAATATATATACCAAACAATTATAATTATAATTACCATCATTGTCTCAGGATTGTGGCTAGAAGATGCAATATTGTTACAATTGGCAGGGTGAAGCAGTTGTCCATTTTCATTTACCAAATGCGCCTTGCGGTATGCAGCTCCTGATAAGAACTTTTGACGTTTTGGAGCAGTTTGAATATTTTGTGCATATGAACTCGATGCTGAATCTGCATGAACTTGCAAATTTGTATACGTTATAAATTTAATTAAATTGTGCATGATTGACTGCATGGATAAAAAACATAAATTGAATTAGATAGTGAAAATATAAAACAAATCTGAAGTAAATATTACGTCTCCAGATGGATAGGGAGAACTTTGCGATGGACTTTGAGAAATATTATGGAACGAGTTGGAATTTGAAGAATTGTCCATTCCATATAATATATGATATTTTCTCCCTACATTTGAGCAAAACAACAATAAATTTTGGTGCACAAACCTAAATGTAATTTCGGTGCATAATGTACAGATAACCACACTGGTGTGGTTTTCTTATTGCGCTCTGGGGTCATTTTATAACCCGATGCACCAGTGCAGTTCGATTAAGTGACGCACTTGTAACGAATAACCGCAAATAAAAAAAGTACAACCCTATTCTTTAAGTGAAAAAAAAAATTAAATTGAAAAATGGGCAGCAAAATATTTTCAAAAATTTAATCTCATAAAACATTTCTTTAAATACTAAACACTTTTCATTATTTCACTATTTTTGCAAAAATATTTAGCCAAAGATTTGTAGGATACATACCTGGAGAAAACATAGCACGAGAGCACTGTGGAGCAGGGAAATACGTTCAAACAGAAGTATTCAGACAATCAGAATTCCAAACCTCTGGTGATTCGAACCTTGCACCATAGAATTTCAAACGATGTGAGTAAAGTTTATTATTATTATTTTTTTAAAACTTTTTTCTGTAGTTTTTTTATGCAATAAAAGAAAAAAAATCAAAGTTTATTGTTTTTTTACTTTTTCTATAGGTTTTTTTATGAAGTAAAATAAAAAAATAAAAGTTTATTGTTTTTTTACTTTTTTTCTGCAGTTTTTTTACCTTTTCTGCAATTTTCAGTAAAAAAAAAAAAAAAAAACCCTAGATTCTTTTTGTTTCTGCCCTTTCTTCTCCATCTTTCTATAATTTCAGAATTAGGGCTTTTCAATTTAGATTTATATGGTTTGTATAGTCATAAGACATCCAACCCATGGGACGACTTGCATCGTTGGATCTCAATCCATGTTGGCCCTTGCGTGAATCTAAAAAATATATATATATTTTTTCGTCGGTGCACTCTGCGTAACATAGCGCATCGGTGCGCTCTGTTATACCAGTGCATCGCGGAAGTACAATGATAAAAAATAAAAAAACAAAATATGTTTTTATCAATGCACCATATGTAACATATGGCACTGATGCACTATTTCATTATGGCGCACCACGAACGTGCTGTTTCACAAAAAAAGACCATTTTAGAAACAAACCCTACATTCTTTTTGTTCTGCCCTTTCTTCTCCCTCTTTCTATGATTTCAGAATTAGGACTTTTCAATTTATATTTATAGGGTTTGTATTGCTAAATATAAGCCTAAGACATCCAACCAACGGACGACCTGCATAGTCGGATCTCAATCCATGTCGGCCCTTGCATAAATTTAATATATATATATATATATATATATTCGGTGCGCCCTGTGTACCTGAGTGCACCGATGCGCTCTATTATCCTAACGCACTGTGCAAGTACTGTGATAAAAAATAAAATAAAAAACAAAATATTTTTTCTCAGTGTGTCATTTGTAAAATATATAGTCAGTGCGCTATTTCATTATGGCGCACCACAAACGGTTTGTTTAAAAAAAAAACAAACAGACTTTCAAAAAATACAAACCTTACATTCTTTTTGTTTTTTCCCTTTCGTCTCTCTCTTTCTGTGATTTCAGAATTAGGGTTTTTGAATTTATATTTATAGGGTTTGTATTGCTAAATATAGACCTAAGACATCCAATCGACAGGACGATTAGCATAGTTGGATCCCAATCCATGTTGGCCCTTGCGTGAATTTAAAAAAAAACATATTTTTTTTTATCGGTGCGCCCGACATAACCTAGCGCACTGGTGCTCTGTATTGTACAAGCGCACCGCATAAGTAATGTGATAAAAAATTAATAAACAATTTTTTTATCGGTGTGCCATATGTAAAATATGGCACTGGTTTATGCTACAAAAACTAACTCTGGACGATTTTTATTATTTTATCATGGTTAACCAGTGCGATTATTGACATGTAATGCATCGGTGCTCATTGCTGACAAAGAGCACCATACGGTCTATTATACTGTTTTTCCGGTGCGTTTCTAGGACACCCACGCACCGGCGTCAGTGCATACACCATGAATGGCGCACTGGTTTCTTGAGATTTTTTTTTTTTACTTGAAAAGTTGACAATTTATTTATAAATATATTAATGAATGATATGGTACATGTTTGAGATTGATAAAGAAATGTCTGACAAGAGATCAAGTAACAAAAATACTGATAACACATTAAGAAAAGAAAAAAAGGCAAGTTATTTGTAATTTCTTTACAAAAAATATTATTTTTGAACTATATGTAAGTTTAACTAATATGTATTGTTTACTGTGTATCATGCAGAGCCACAAAATGATGAAGCTCGATAAGATTATTTATGACCTAGGACCATAAGAGAGTAAAATCTTGATGGAAAAATTGCAAAAGGATGAATCAGGTAAATGAAAAAATACTATCGATCCAATATGAGTTTCTTTTTTTAGTTTTCATTAATAATATAATTTAAATTATTAGATAACATGTGTCAAACAGTTTATTAATTCACATATGTTTAATGTTCTACAGGGACCAACAACTCAGAAAAGGAATGTTGTTCTAAGAAAAGAAAAAAATTGGAACATGCAAATGAAAATGAATTTCTCCTTAGCTCATCTGGAGTGGTGTTGGAGGTTAACGAAAGGGGGAAAAACTTTTACATAAGTTTGAGATAGGTTATGAATGTATAGACATTCTTTCCATAATAAAAAAACCAATCCAATGATTCCAAGGCAAATTTTATCTAAAATATAGGAAGAGTTTCCGAAGGGGTGGTCGTGGAACATGTCATAATTTTAATAGAAAAAGCATATAACAACAAAAAAGAAGGAATGAAAAAGTAATATTCCTTTAGATTTTTGTCTAGAATTATTTATAAATATCAATTTTGTTATACTTACTTTTCATATATCTATATAAAAATTAAATAGTTTATTTTCATGTTACATTTTCAGAAAGATTATGAAAATCTCAAACAATGAACGAGTTGATATCATAAATATGCCAGTAGGAATGTCCAAAAGGGTGTACAAGGAGATGGTCGAAGAAATGGACAAAATTTGCATTGCGAGAGGCCATATCTAACATCGTGTGCTTTAAATGCAATATATAATCATTGAATTTTTCGATCATTAGGTACAATAAATAAACAATTTAGCATTAAATATTAATTTTCAATAATTTTCTTGCAGAAAAGAAAAGAAAATGGAACCCATTCAGCACATAAAACAGGACGACAAGGAAGAAAATGGTTGATCTCTAAGTTTGTGAGTAATTTTTACTTCCTTATAACAACTTAACTAGATTTCATTTTTGTATTTTTTAAGTTGGTTTACAAAAATCATCATTGAATTTCTTCAAACAGGTGCTAACATACAAAGAAGAACCATCAGACGAATTGATTGAAATTAGGTTAAATATGGGTTGTGAGTATATGTTGGCATATCATAACAATTGTGTAATTTGTAAGCATTTATCGATCTTGTTTTACTTAGCTCCGTCATAATTAAATAAAAAATAAATCTTTTATATTAAATATATGATTTGTTATGGGGTATAAAACTTGCGAGAAACCAAAGAAGTATGGAACCGCGCTATGAGATCAAATCTTGAAAGATGGCATGTTACATGGTTTTCAAAGAATGTGTATAGTTTATGAGTCGATTGTTTCATTGAGTCGTCATTTTATTTCGATTTACATTGATGTATATTATTTAATTTTGAAATTTTCATTATTCTCACCAATGTATATACACTCATTACAATTTATTTTTATGTTTGTAGATGGAAGGTGAAGAAGAAGAAAACAATCAACACCGTGAACAAAACATTCCTCAAAATAACCCGAGTCATGGAAGTAGCTCTAATAGTGATAGTTTTTCAAGCGAAGAATGATGATCACTATGTTTGGATATCAAAGCAAGGTGTTGTATTTTTTGAAATATGTATATGAAATCAGACATTTTCTTTAATGTAATGGACATAGTGTCCCAATTGAAAGATAAAGGGATGCCAATAATTGTCCCATTTTGTATGACAAAGAATATATTATTCATATATATATATATATAATAATAATAAATGTTTTAATTTATTCTATTGTGTTCTCTATTGTCGCTATTGCGTTCTCCATTGTCGTTCTCAAATGCACTAATAACAATTTAATTCATATAAATATTTTTATAAGATATATATGTGTCGACTTTTGATGAATAATGAATTTTAAAAAACCACAATAATTATGATATGATATAACAAATTAATCCAAACATCACATTCAAATGCATTAATAAAAATTTAATTAATATGAATATTGTTATAAGATGTGTTGAATTTTGATGAATAGTGAATTTAAAACAATCACAATAATTGCACTGTCACAGGTCGATGTTTCTAAAAAATACAAAATGAAAACCGGTGCGTGTATTCCTACACCGGTGCGCTTGTATTCGTAAGTGCACCGACGCATTTTTATGACCTATGGGCACCGCACAAATACCAAAACTAGTTAAAAATATCGAGGCATTTGTGCGGTACAACGCGCCGGTGCGTTTATGTCTATATATGCACCGGTGTCGTTTTACGACCTATGGGCACCACACGAATACTGATACCAATTATAAATCTCGGTGCATTTGTGTGATACTATGCACCAGGGCATTTTTGTGTCTATACACACCGGTACATTTGTACGACCTATAGGCACCGCACGAATACTGATACCATTATAAATCTTGGTGCATTTGTGTGATATTACACACTGGGGCATTTAAGTGTCTATACGCACCGGTGCATTTGTATGACCTATGGGCACCACACGAATACCAATACCAATTACAAATCTCGGTGTATTTGTGTGATACTGCGCACCGGTGTGTTTCTATAAGTCTACGCATTGGCGCGTTGATACGACCTATGGGCACCGCTCAAATCCCCAGACCAATTAGAATGACCCCGTGCATTGTATCACCAACACTATGCCTGATGCTGTTTTATACCTTAACGGCCTGGTGCGTTCTCCTTTGACTGCCCCGGGGCTCCGGCGACAAGTACACACTGGTGTGTTAAATCCTGATTAGTGCACCGATGAAAAAAACATTCGTAATTACCTCCAGCCACCCATTTTTTTTTAGTTGTGTTGAATTTCCGTTAAAAAGCTCCGCCAAAACCTCCCTAACCATAAACGAATGTTGTAGTAAATGTTTTTTTGACAATTTTAGCCAATTTTATAACACTAAAAGCCTCCTTTATAACCTCCATTAGAGGGTCTTTTCCTTGTAGTGCTATCTCTCTCCCTCTCTCCTTATCTCTCTCCCCCTTCCATATTTGTGTCTCCCTCTCCCTCTCTTACCCTTCTCTACCTCTCTTGCTCCTCTCCCTCTCTCTCTCTCTTCATTCCTTCTCTCCCCTCTCCATCAGTTTATCTCCATCTCTCCCTTGTGTCTCCCCTTATTTCTCCACCACTATTATTCTATGTCTTTGTTCTTCCCTCCCATATATATCTAGAGTTAATATATATCGTTATGCATTAATATATATTATAATATAACAAATATAATATTGTATTAATCCAAATTTATTAAATTTAATAATTTAATATTATAATATATTAATATGAATATTAGATTTAATAATAATAATAATAATAATATTTTAATATCAATATTATGGTTAATCATGTTTTTTATCATGGTATTAATAATAATTTGGCACACGGTATTTGGCTCATAGGCTTCACCTAAATAAAACCACTTTTTTGAGTGTTCATAAATATAAAAAGGATTATGGAGTCAATATAAAAGGAGGTTTTATTTATTTACCATACCTCTAGTTTATTTACATTTACGTCGTAAGGCGTTCCTCTTTGAAAACAAATTTCCTGCTACCCACTTGTCAACATTTTGTACCTTTGGATTATATGTTTGATGATTAAAATATTTTAAGTCGTTTGATGAAAGTAGTTGGAAAAACAGTTATTAGTAACATCTGGAGCATAGGTCATATCTCTTTTGACATGTATTGTTCGCCGCTTCTATTGCTGGATCTTGCGAACTCTCACAGGGTGCTGTAAAGATATTTTAATCGTCGTCCTCATATGAGAAGAACAAACCTTGTCAGGTGTCTAGGTGAAGAAGGTCGAGACCATGTCGCCCACATATGAAAAGAAAATTCTCTGTTAGGGCTTATTGGTGAAGAAGGTCGTTTCATGGTTTCTAGGAGAAGAAGGTCTCTTTGTTGCCCTCATATGACAAGAATAGTCCCTATCAGGGCTTATGTACGAGGAAGGTCATGGCCGCATTGAGGGGAATATAGTTTGAGTATTGTTCATCATGGAAGAATATAAAAAGAATAATACCAGAGAAGGGCGTGCATCATTGGGGAAAATACTTGTTCCTAACTTGTTGTGATGTCAGAGTCCTCCTACGGTTTCCTTGAATTCATTCATCAAAACCCCAACAACGTCGCCTATCCTGACTAGGTCTATGGGGTTTTCTTTCATGGGGAGCTTCCATGTTTAGGCTTAAGTCATCCACCATGATACCTATTTTCCGTGTCTTGAAATGGCTTCCTTGGAGTGAATTATTTCTGGGTTTGTGTCTTAGGAAACTAAGAATTTGAACATGGAGGAAGTGAAGAAGTGGTGGATAATGTGCTTGGTGTGGTAGCATGTTGTGGGTACGGTCTTATGGATTTCATAGGACATGGCCATGTCCTTAGCAGCTTATTTTCTGGGCATTCCATTTTCCTAGGGAGAATTTCTCTCTCCATGGGGTTGTTTTTCAGATTCTTAATGTTCCAGATCTCCCTCACGATGCTCTTGGTCGCTCATTGCATCCTCACTTTGTCAGATGAGAAGGCAGAAATGTCGGTCTGGGAGATGACAAGCAGTCTAATTGGGGTAGTTCTTCAAAGGGGCAGGGGGCGCCATGGTGGCCTTCACCAGAAGGCTCAGACTTTCGGTGACTAGTTTCTCTTCATGTTGATAACCATGCTTGGGGTTTCTTGGTTGTCTTCTCAGTGACCTGGGGGATTATGTAGATGGACATGTTTGGGCCCTTCCACATGTCCCTCTGAGGAGTGGCTCTTGGCTTCATTTACAGGGTTCATTACCTGTTTGAGAAGCGTTGGCCAATTCTATCGTTTCCCATTATCCAACATACCATATTTTTCATTTTGAAGATGGACATCCCATCAATAGCAAAAATAGCTCTAAAGCTATTTGTTTTAGCACTCCCTTTCTCTATCTTAATGATTTTCCTGCATGGAAATATCTATGATAATGGAATAGGAACTTTCTTGAAGCAGTAGGTAGTTTTCTTTCTTGGATCATATTTCATTTCATTTTGTTGGGAGCTCATACATCACCTAATTTGGGTTGTGCACAGTCAAAGGTGTGTATTTTCCCCACCTCAATGTTCAACTACTGTAGAAAAAAAGCCAACTGATCAACTGTTTGTGGCATGGGAAGAGAGTAGTCACAAATCTTTGGCTCAATATCTTTCTTATCTTGATCTGAGTATGGTCTCTGAAAATAATGTGGACAGTTGGCGCCAGATTTCCTTCTTTGAAGAGACTTGAGAAACCTACAAGAGAATTATATCATCTTGTTTAAGACCTTTTAAACATATGGCAATAAAATTTTTGGAAGGCTTGGATAGTTCATCTATAGATAAGATGATGGATATTTTGTCGCAGCAGATGCATTCACCAACATATCACCCACTGTGAGAGAGTGTAAAAGAAAAATATGTTCTGAATGATTTCTAGCTTTGTTCATGGTGTGCAAGAACTGTGGCATCCTTAACAACCAGCTCACACGATGAAGACATATTTGGGGTTTCTCAAATGAATGGTTACAATGGTGAAGTTGTTCAAACATTATTGTCTTGCTTTCTTATTATTATAGTGTACCTTGGTAAACGAAGCAACATCCAATGCATGCACTTGATGGGTCTTGTAAGCATCAAGTGGACAGTACCTTCAAGAGGTGCGGTTATGGAAGGTAGCGAAAAGGCACGGTGTGACCTTGAAGAATATTGTTGTACATAAAAAGGCATATACAATGGAATACGTGCTTCACACATAAATTTATCAAATTCTTAGTGTGTTTCAAGATGAAATTCTTGTATGGGTATCTAGTGTTGGTGGTATGTTAATGGCAAAAAGATATTGGTTAACCAAAAGTAAACCAGTATATGGAAAAATCATGAGATGCTACTTCAAAAGCTAGGTATGTTTTTAGAATTACATGCAAGCTAAGACTTTGTAAGAAGTTGCGATAAAAGACCAATTGTAATGTTTCATATTTTTTATCCAGTATCATTTTCAATAGAGTGTATAGAGTAAATGAAAGGCATCATGATCTATAATCCAATAGTTTGAAGGATTTCATCATTTTGGTGGGTGATTAGCCTGGAAGTTTATGTTTTCCTAGCTATGGAGTTATAAATACCAACTGATAATTAAATATGAGCATTTTTTTTTCTTCTAACCACACCTGACAATGTGGAAGTGTAGAATAGGGACTCTATTTGAATGATGTTCCAGTTTTAGGGGTTGTTGGATGAAAAAAAATTTGAAGTTGGGTAACTTTTATGGAAACTTGTTCTCTCATCTATCTCTTTATGCTGTTAGGAATTTAATCAGATTACATCCTTAGACCTGTGTTGTTTTTAGGCTATTCTACTATGTTTTAAACATATGGACGGGTATCTTGACTTGTCATAGTTATATAGCTTATAATTCTTTTCTGTTGGTCAACTATTTTTCCACTTCACAGTTGTACCAGATATTTTTCTATGGAATTCTTTATTATATTTTTCTCTGACTGGAGATGGCCTAGGAAATCATCCTTTGATATCTTGAAGCTAATATAATTGCTAGCCACATTGATTATTGGCTATGTAAAAAATCACATAATTTCTTCTATTGTTTTTTTAAATATTTTGTTATTAATCATTAATACAATTCACATATCACAAACATGATTTTAAGCTCTAGCATGTTCTTTACTTTGGTGTGATTCTATGTAGGTTCATAGTTGAATCCAAACTGGTATAATTTAGTGAGAAAAGTTTCTAATGAATTGGTTGATCTTATAGATTCATTTCATGAAGTCAACAAACATGTATTTAATCTGAATGCGCTTTGATACTTGGTCAATTTTCATGTTTACTCATAACAAAAACAACGTAGTTCTGGAAGGCCCACTTTGTAACTCAAATAGAGTGATTGGATGGCAGAAGAATGAAATGAGCAAGAAACTTTGTAGATTTCATGTTAATAACTCAGGGTTTTCCTTCAATAGCGCTATACTTTGGGACCCACAAAAATGGATACGTCCTACTTTAGAACGTATCTTGTTTCTTGTTTTGTTTCCTTCTCCCCAGCTCTATATGGTTTTGGTGTATATAATAAACTGAAATCCACGAATTTTTTTTTGATGGAGTGAACTGTTGAAATATTCTTTGCAGGATAAAAACTCATTGAGCAACTAGTCGTAGATGAGAGCCAAATTGATGGGTTGGCACATGGTTGGAATTTACATTTAGAGTCTTCAATGATTACATATCCTTCAAGATGGATTCTTGAGAATAATTTTGAGGCTATTTTTCCTTTAAAGAAGCACAAGTAGATTCATTTATTTTCCTATTGAGCTTTCTCAAAACTATACTAAAATGTAAGTTATTTTTTTTCCAGTTATTTGTCATTGTCATTCTGGTTTGAAATTTGATATTTACTTTATTATGGCAGGTATGAGCCATACTATTTCAAGACAATGAATACTTGTCTATTATCACTGATACACTTTTTATATTTTTCTTACAGGCCTTTAGGATGGGATGTATGAAAGACATCATTGGTCTCTAATTTGGTCACTAGAGTCTGCTATACAAGAGAATCAAGATCAATGGTTACCTTTAACATTCTTGATTTTATGATTGTGTGATTCTGAGAGGAGGGGGAGGAAAATGCCTTTGGGGCCAGATTTATTTGTATCTTGTATATTAAATATGGTTTATTTTGGCTGATTTAGTATGCTTTAGTACATGTGAGCTCATATTGGCTTGCTGAATGAAATTTTGGTGCAACAAATTAGGGGGGTTATCTATTTTCCTTTGAAAATTTGTTGAATTTTTTCCAGTGGTAGGCTCGTTGTATTTAAGATGGATGGAGACAGGGTTATCTCTTTTGATCAACATCCATAAATTGGAAATATATATTATATATATTTTCAGATTATCCTAACCCCTTTTTGGGAGAATGAAGAATCAGGTGGAAACTTCTTGATTAATTTTATATATTCCATTCTTGGAGATCCTTTAAACACTAGTAAGGTTTATAGTGTATAAGGGGCAAATACCAGAAAAGGTAATTTTTTTTCTATGTAGCTGCTAAAAGAAATATATTGTGATATGCCTTTTTTTTGGGAAAGTTATATGTAGACTGGCTGCTGAAATCACATGAAACAACACAGAACATAATGCATAGAACATGAAAAGAAAAGATAGCCATCAGTTCCTCTAACAGCAAGAGAGAAACAATCATGTTATAATAATTGGTAAACAAACCCTTCATTCAAATTTAGGTGATATCTCCAACTAGGGATGTGCATGTTTAACCTAATAAAATAATGTTTGTAACATGAACGGAAAATTTTAGACTCGTTACATTTGGAAGACCTTAATACTTTCGTATGTTAATAAGTTGGCATCCGTGCACTTTTCATTTTCTATTCCCATAGGGCACTATATCGGACCTTGAGGGCTTCCAAATAAAAATCAAGATTGATGAGATTTTTGAGAAATGGATTCCACTGAGAAAACATATAGTTCAAGTCAAAAACATTATTAGAACTTCATTGGAATTTTCAGTTTGGATGTAAGACCATCTTACAATAGTGAAATTCGTTGAATCTGAACACCAACTGATAAAGCTGCATGTTTCTTTATATATCACACTTTAACAACTACCCACCAAAAGCTTCTTATAATTTCTATATAAAACGTATATATATTTCATGTCTTGAACATTTAAGAGGGAAATCATTGAATATTGAAATCAAGGTTTAGCTTCAAATCAGAAATGAGACACCTGAGAGAGATTTTGAAGTACTCAAGTGATAATAATTCTCATTATAAACCTTCATTTACATATATTGAGTTGGAAAAGAAAAGGGATTCAACTTACTCCATGCATATTATACACGCATGTCATCAGTAAGATTCAATCACTTCCTAAAGCTCCATAGTTATAACTCAGAAAAAATTTGGTTCCATCCAGAGAAAAAAATGCTATACATAAATATTTCAGCTACATATTTTTTCCAATCTGAAACTTCTATGCTTAACATGCTCTATATTTGAAATTTCTCATCTTCAAATTTTAATGTTGCATAAAATTTCTCTATGACATATGATGCATGCATTCGGTAATTACCTTTCAACTTCAAGGTTGGGCATATTAACAGATTACCCACGTGTTTCATTTACCCCACATTCTTAATTTCACAGAGTTGGTCGAATCATTATAGGTTGGGTACACTCTTATAGGCTCGACACATTCAAAACTGTGTTTCTTTCCAATCGGTCTTTCAAACACCATCTACAAGATGGGAATATTCACTATTTGTTTCATGCTTTCAATACACATAATTAAGTTCCACATTTCTCAACAGAACAAATAATTGTTTATAAAAGAATGCTCTGCCTAAGAGATTAATTCCATACATCTCAGTTAGGTTTATAAAGGAAGTCAGATCCAAAAGGGATCGAATCTATTGACATCACATGGAAATTAAATTGCATGAATAAATCACATGTTGGCCATTCCCAACTCATTCACAACCATTTTCAAAAGGCGATTTCCATTCTGTGGAATTCCATTGAAGGATTGGGTGATTTTCCTTGTGATTTACCTTCACCTCTTTGGCCACTCCTTGATCACATTATTGTTTGACTTCTACTCACCAAAAAATGTAGAATCCAATTCAATTGTTGAACAAAATTTTTCCAAAGAAGAAAAAAAACTGATATTTTTTTTTTTAATATTAGAACAACAAAACAATACATTTTGTCATGGATTATCCTCCAAAAATACTCAAATGTCAAGAGACATCATGAAAATACTGGCAGAAAGTTGTCCATATTTATACTAGAAACACTTCCAAAAATTCCAGGCATCATCATCGGAACATCCCAAAGAAATATAATAGTACAAATGCATGAAACCGTACAATTTAACATTGTTGCATCAGAAATCGAAAAAGTGAGAAAAAAGGAGAGGGGATATGAGAAAACAAAAAACTAGAACCCATATATGTGATGCTTATGGAAGCTGGATGGAATTAGACATGAGCAATTTTCCATTCCTAAAGTTTTTCACTTGAATGTGCCAAAAATGTTCCAGTAACCCAAAATTAGAAAGAAAGTCTACCCTAGTGTTGCCCTCCCTAAATATGTGTTGGATTGGAGGAGCCTGAAGTCATTGAAGCAGATATTTGACTACACATACATAAAATTTCTATTCTCCCAAAGTAATTCTGAACAATTTAATTTCCAAATTGGTGCCCAGAAAATATTACCTCAATGTGAATGGAAAATGAGACCACGCCCTTTTAATTTCAACTCCATAATAAACTCAAGCTCTTTTGTTCATAGCGAAATTCCTGTCTAGAAATACAAGTCTAGTGTCCATCGTTTTGGCAACACCTCGGTCAACATTTTTGTTGGATTCTATTTCATTGCGTGTGCTGAAGTAAAAGCTTAGATATTATTCAACACTTCATGTAAGTATTACTCAACACATAGATATCTCTGAGCTCATGCAGTTGAACCTTTGACTTGTCAGAAACACAAAGACAAAACCATATCAATTAATCACAATTTCATCCACCAAAAGGGAATTCAAAAACCCTTCTAGTGGAAGCTTCATTATGTGAGTGATTAGGTTGATTATAGTTTTTTAAGTAGTGGGTTGAGTATTTTTATAAATATACTCAATTGCTTCGTAAAGACACGCAACCTTTTAGTTATAATAACAGTACCACAATGATCTTATGTTTTTCGTTAGCCGAATGAGAGCTTCTTCTATTGGTCTATTTTTAGTAGATATACAGATGGGATGTTACAAGCTACTAGATCTGAAAACGAGATGTTGCAAGCTAGAAGGTCATCTACACTATTTTACTATTTTATTTGGATGTACCATTAACATCATTTACTTTCATTCAATATTGTTGTTTCTCTTTTTAAAATAATTTGCTTGTTTAATGGAAGGAAAATGAGAGCTGAGTGGCTATAGAATCAATATAGGTTTAATAGCAAGAGAATGAGAGCTCAAAGGCTACAAAATCAATATAGGGTGTTTTTGGTTGACTATTTGTTTAATTTAATTTCGTTTTGACTATTTAACATTGATGCTATTGGTTAGTGCCATGCTTGGTTTAAAAGATGATTGGTTCTCGGGCTATAGGAGCTTTCATTTACATTTGCAATTTGATCATAGAAAGCATATTGCTAGGCTTTTAGCTATTTCAAGAAGACAAAATTAGGGATCTGTTACGAGATCTACATGGGGGTTTTGTGATTGAATATTTGTTGTGTTATTTCTTTTATTTAATTATATTTGTCATTAATTTTTCATATAATCATTTCTACTTCTTATTTGCAGGACATTGGATCCTTGGAATATAAGGGATATATACTCCTCTACATTTGAATTTGATCACAAAAATCAAAATGGTAATAAATAGGCATCCAACAAATATCCTAGGTTTATAGATCTAAAAATCATTTTGACTCCATATATTTTGTCGTTATAGAGAACTAATAGGAGATTATAAAATTTATTTATATTTCGATAATATTTTATGCTTATGCTACTACATTATCTACAACCCTTGGCATAAGTTGTGTAGGGTAGTGGATTGGAAGGTGGGTTAGAGGTCCAAAACATCATCATCCAATGGGTTTGCTCTGAAGTGACTAATAAGTATTTTTCAGTTATAGTTATATGTTCATGTGCTCTATATCTTATATATCCAAGATTTTATAAGCCATTTTGACTACAACAAGAGGACGAGCAAGGGAAAATTTTTTCTGGATCAATCCTTCACTAGAAGTTTACTTGGAAGTGTGTTTGCAATGAAATTTTATATTTGTGATGAAAAAACTAACATATTAGGTGTGGCTATCATTTTTGGTCCTTTATCTTGAATTTGTGATCGTTTCTATGGTCTATTGTCTTTGATACAACCAATATGTTTAGTTTATGATGATGGTGTAGTGGTGAAAAATGTTGAGATTCAACAAGAAGATCCCAGTGAAAATTAAGCACCTACATTAGGATGGAGCCTCAAGCTATTTTTAGGTGTATGTCTATTTATAGATGTATGTGCATAATATATTTATAGAATGCATGTCTATTTATAGATGCATGTCTACTATTATTATCCCTTAATATTAGTTGGACAATAAACTATATTCTATTCTCAATGAGCACTTGGAAATAGTTAACTGAAGTGGCAAATCGGTTAGCTAAAGGAATTTTGAGTTAAGTGGTTGGTTGGTCAACATGCAGGTTGATTTAGTTGTAACTAAGTGATTTGAAGTTGTAACAGAGTTGGAAGTGTAGTTATGCAAGTTTTAAAGTGGTTTAACTCAGTTGTGCTAGTTGTAACTAAAGATACACTAGTGAGGGATCAAGTGAATTAATTATTAATTAATTCACAATCAATGGTCTCACATGAAACTGAAGATTTAATATTATTAACTACATGCATGTCAGATCCAGTGGATACCTAGTTGAGTTCCAGGTGAAAGGGAAGTAAACTATTAGTTGTGAAATTATACGGTTGCACACATGCAACCACATACACATTGGATGTGCCCATGAGGATTGCGTAATCATGGAAGGTAAGATTGCATTCATTCATGGATTTATATTAGCAGGTATTGCGCAGTGGATTCAGGCTATTTGGAGACAGTAAATTGGCTAATGAACTTGCCAATTTTTGTATGACAATATGAAACAATTAGCTCATATACTAAGGGCTCTTAGATTGGAGCTTTGTATGTAATTGTTTCATGATCCATGATATAATATAAAATAGAGGATAGTAGAGTTTTTAGCTATAATATTTCCCCGGTAATTATTTGTGTTGTGTGTGATTGATATTTCTTCATGATATTGTAATTGGTGATTGTGTTTTAAATTTCGCAAATATTTGTAGAAGCGATTATGTATTTAATAGTAGCACATTGTTAGATCAAAAGAATCCATAACATACATGTATTTTATATAATTTATACATGGTATTAGAGCACAGGAAATTGTAGTACTGAAGTAGGAGCTGATTTTGTTGGTGGAAAGAATTTGAATTTGCAGAAAGACTTTATTGGTGCTACAGCTGATTCAAGATCAAAATGGATTTCAATGGCTTGAGGTTAGAGTATGCACTTTAAGGCAAATCGAAATACATTTATTGGAAGGAAAGGATAGAGGAAATAATTTAAGATAATGGCTTGAAGGAATTCATTGAAAATGATGTTCCCAAGCCTGCTTTGTCAGATGTTGCCAATCTTGATGCATGGAAAAATAAAGCAGCAAAGGCGAGGAGGATCCTGTTGGAAGGAGTACCAGACCACATTGTCTCAAGCCTCTATGGGAAAGCCACACCATATGATATTTGGAAGGCTTTGAAGGATCTATTCCAAAGCAGCAACGACCATAGGAAATTGGCGTTCAAAGATAAACTCAGAAATATCAATATGGAAAAGGGCGACACCATTCCAAAGTATCTCATGAAGTTTGTCCAATGTTGGGATGAACTGGGGAGTGTGGGAATAACTGTTGCTAATGCTAATTTTGTGAGCTTGGATCTCTTGGGAATTGCTAAGAGTTGGGACAATCATGAATACTCTATCAACGTATGGGAAAAATTTCCGTATTGGGAATGACTATGGTCGGATCTGGTGCACGAGGAGTTTAGGAGGAACACCAGAGATGGCTCTTCATCAAAGCATGATGATGAAGAGGATTGTGATTTGGTTTCTAAGGTGAAGAAATTCCATTCTAAATCTAAGTCTAAAGGAAAGAAGCTAGATATGTCCAAGGTGAAGCGTTTTCACTGTCACGAACATGGGCGTCTTGCTACTAACTGTCCACAAAAGAAGAAGAACAAGAAGGTTTCTGAAGTTGCAGTAGGTGATGCCCTTGCCTCAAAATTTGAGCTTGACTTATCCTTGATTGCATGCATGGTTTCAAGTGCATTGGTATCGTTGTGGTATTTGGATAGTGGCACTTCCTTTCACATGAGGGGAGATAAGGAACATTTCAGTGACTTGGAGGAGAAAGATCTTCAGCTGCATATAGAGATGGGCGGCGATGGACGGTACAGTGCTGCTGGGATTGGTACGATTAAATTTTAGAGGGATTCAGGTAAACCATGTCAATTAAAAAATTTTATGCATGTTCTAGGTTTGAAGAAAAATTTGGTCTCAGTCACAATGTTGGAGGATAGAGGCTATGATGTTGTTTTTAGTGATAAAAAAGCTTTCTTGTGACGTAAAACAATGGGTAAATCCAAGAGGATATGGATTCGAGTTAAGAATATCTAAAAGCTAGAGGTAGATGGCTACACTGCCATGATGGGCAAGGAAAAAAATGCGGTGAGCCAGGGTGAGGGAAAATTTTGGCACAGGTGATTGTGCCATCTTCATCATGGAGCCTTGAAAGTCATGCAAAAAATATCTACTGGACTTCCAATGGGAACACTTGCTTAGTTATATCAGTGCAAGGGTTGCACCATGGGGAATTATGTAAATTCCACCTTTCATGAGAAGGAGAACCGTGCTTCGGGTATCCTTGAGAGAGTTCACACAGATGTGTGTGGACCATTCTCGGTTGTTTCAACAGCAAAAAATAAGTACCATGTAATCTTTGTTGATGAATTTTCTCGTAAATGATAGATCTTCTTCATGCAGAAGAAGGATCAAACATTCTCAAAGTTCTATGAGTTTAAGGAATTGGTGGAAAAAGAGTTGGGGAAGAAAGTGAAGGCTCTCAAGAGCGATAATGGTGGAGAATACATCTCTAATGAATTCAAGAACTTCTGCAGCAAAGAAGGAATTCGAAGAGAACTCATAGCGCCTCATAATCCATAGCAAAATGGGGTCGCGGAGAGGAAGAACAAAATGATCGTGGGTGCAGCATGAGCGATGTTGCATGATCAGGGCATACCAATGCATTTGTGGGCAGAAGCATGCAACAAAATGGTTTATGTGCAATACCAATACCCTCATAGAGTACTTGGCATGAGTACACCTCAAGAAGATTTCACTGGTAAGAAACCGCATGTTTCACACTTAATTTTTTTTGGCTCATTTGTTTATGTGCATGTGACCAAGGACACCAGGAAGAAGCTAGAGCTGATTGCTGAAGTTGGGATTTTTGTGGGGTACACAAAAACACCCCATAATTATCGTGTGTATTTTCCAAACAACAGAATGCATGTTGTGCGACAGGATATAAAGTTCGATGAGGGGAAAGCCATGTGGTTGTCGCCTGAGAGGGAGATGGACTTGCATGTGGAGGAGGAACTGCTGGTTCCCAAAGATGAGTCTCAAGATGTGTATCAGCCATATGAGGAGGTTCATGGAGTGGAGGAGTCCACTCACATAGAGCCATCCATCATAAATGGTAGAAGGAATACCACGAAAGTTGATAGGCTGAGACTTGATGTTGCACAGAATGTAGGAGCCCCTACTTCACAGCGCAAACAAAGACAGTCTCCTGATTGATTTACTAGAAACATGGCTCTCATGAGAAAATGTATTGTGACTGAACCATATTCCTTTCAGGAAGCAGTGTAGGAGACCACATGGGTAGATGCAATGGTGGAGGAGTATGACTCCATTGTCAAAAATAGAGCTTGGTAAATTGTTCCAAGGTCGGTTGATAAATCAGTGGTAGGTTCGAGATGGATCTACAAGGTAAAGAAAGATGCTGATGGGAGTGTGGATAAATACAAGGCCATATTTGTGGCCCAGGGATTCTCACAGATCAAGGGGATAGATTATGAAGAGAAATTTGCACCTATCGCAAGGTATTCTTCCATAAGATCCATCCTTTCTCTCTCAGCATAGATGGGCTGGCGCATTCATCATATGGATGTGAAAGCTACGTTTCTCAATGGGATCATTGAGGAAGAGGTGTACATAGAGCAGCCTGAAGTTTTTGAGATCTTCAAAAGTGAGTCACATGTGTGCCGACTCAAAAGAGTGTTGTATGGGTTGAAGCAAGCACCTCGTGCTTGGTACACTCGGATAGACAACTATTTCACCAGACTGGGCTTCACCAAAAGTGAAGCAGATGCAAACATATACCAAATTGTGCTGGAGGGTAAGATTTTAACCATTTTTATTTATGTTGATGATTTAATATTGACTGGTGATGAGCAGCTGATACACTCATGCAAGGAGGATCTTGCAATGGAGTTAGAAATGAAGGATATGGGCCTCCTTCATTATTTCCTTGGATTGGAAATATGACAGCGAGATGTGAACTTTTTTTGTCTCAAGGAAAGTATGCAAGGGAGGTATTGGGTAAGTTTCACATGGAGGGATGCAAACCCATGGGTACTCCTCTTCTAGGAAACTGGAGGAAAGAGGATGCTACTTCTGGAGAGGTAGTGGATGCTACTATCTATCGACAGTTAGTGGGTTCGATAAATTATGTTTCTAGTGAACACGAGACCATAAATTTTCTATGTGGTTAACCAGCTGAGTCAAGCTATGGTTAAGCCTACAAAGCTGTTTTGGAAGGCATGTAAGCATGTCTTGAGATACCTGAGGGGCACATCAGAGTATGGTTTATGGTACATACAGACAGATGAAGTGAAGTTGCATGGCTTCATGGATGCAGATTGGGCGGGAAGTCCATCGGATAGAAAGAGCACATCAAGGGGGATCTTTAGTATCGGGTCTATAGTTGTTTCTTGGTACAAAAGGAAGCATCGATCCTTGGCACTCAGTTTAGCGAAAGAAGAATACATGGCAGCGAGTCAAGCTACATGTGAGGCTATCTGGATGAGAAAGATATTGGTTGGTTTGTTTGGTTCTCATATGGATCCGACAGTTATTCATTATGATAATTAGAGTTGCATTAAACTCTCAATTAATCCTGTGTTTCATGATAGATCTAAGCATATAGATATGTGGTACCATCATCTCAGAGATTGTGTGCAGAGGAAAATCATGTTTCTTCAGTACATTCCCACAGAAGATTAGGATGCAGATATTCTGACGGAGGCGCTCACCAGGAGAAAATTCGAATACCATAGAGACATGATTGGGGTGAAGGATAATCCCTTTCTTGTTGAGAGGGAGTATTGAGATTCAACACGAATATCCTAGTGAAAATTAAGCACCTACACTAGGATGGAGCCTCAGGATATTTTTAGGTGTATGTCTATTTATAGATGTATGTGCATAATCTATTTATAGAATGCATGTCTATTTACAGATGCATGTCTACTATTATTATCCCTTAATATTAGTTGGAAAATAAACTATATTCTATTCTCAATGAGCACTTGAAAATAGTTATCTGAAGTGGAAAATCAGTTAGCTAAAGGAATTTCGAGTTAATTGATTGCTTGGTGGGACATGCAGGTTGACTTAGTTGTAACTGAGTGATTCAAAGTTGTAACAGGGTTGGAAGTGCAGTTATGCAATTTGTAAAGTAGTTTAACTCAGTTAAGTGAGTTAAACTTAGTTGTGCTAGTTGTAACTAAAGATACACTAGTGAGAGATCAAGTGAATTGATTATTAATTATTTCAGAATCAATGGTCTCACATACAACTGAAGATTTACTATTATTAACTACATGCATGTCAGATCCAGTGGAGACCCATTTGAGTTCTAGGTGAAAGGGAAGTAAACTATCAGTTATGACATTATCCGGTTTCACACATGCAACCACACACACATTGGATGTTCCCATGAGGATTGTGCAGTCAAGGAAGGAAAGATTGCATTCATTCAGGGATTGCTATCAGCAAGGATTGCGCAATGGAGGCAGACTGTCTGGAGATAGTAAATTGGCTAAGGAACTTGCCAATTTTTGTATGACAGTGTGAGACAATTAGCTCATGCACTGAGGGGTCTTGGATTGGAGCTTTGTATGTAATTGTTTCATGGTCCATGATATAATATACAATAGAAGTTAGTGGGGTTTTTAGCTATAAGCTTTCCCCGGTAAATTATTTGTGTTGTGTGTGATTAATATTTCTTCATGATATTGTAATTGGTGATTTTGTTTTAAATTCCGCAAAGATTTATAGAAGCAATTCTGTATTTAATATTACCACATTGTTAGATCAGGATAATTGAGGACATACATGTATTTTGAATAATTTCTACAAAAAATTATCATCTATCATTGAGAGGTAATGTTGTAGAGGTTCAGTTGAGGCGAAAAAAAAATATTTCAATGGGATTGAATGACCCGTTTTCCTTTTAGTGGTTAATTTTGAGAAATATATTTTGAAAGCTCTCATAGCTCTCGTGTTGCATACCTGGGATCCTTTTGGATATATCATCCTTACTTGTTTTTCAGCTGCTCCATGCTTCTCTTTAGATGGTATCTTCCACCTTGATATTTTTTCTACTTTTTTTATTTAGAGGAAGAGGTTTTTGACATATGTATTTATACTAAAACATGTGAAATTGCTTTCTTCTGATCTCTATCGCATCACATTTCAATGTTTTCTATTTTGTCTTAAGACTCCATTCAATGTCTTTAGTTTTTTTTTGTGATAAAACAACACCGATTTGAGCACCCAATATGCTTAAGTCTCATGATGCACATCTTATATTAAGTTGCATAAATCCTTCCTTAAAAAACCTTATTCCGTCTAATATTACATGAGTGGTAGAATAGTATGTTCACGCCCCTTATTAAAATGTTTAAATGATGGAAAATTTTAGTTACTAAGAAAAAGATAGATTTTAATCTCAATTTTAGAGTTGCTATGATAATTAAAATAGTGAAAACACTTCTAGTTTTCCTGATGGAGATGATTATTAACCTAAAAAAAACAACAAACCTATTAACCTATTAGGAAATTGTGGATTAAGTAGTGTATTTATGTGGTTTTTATGTCCGCAGTTTGATCACCACAGAATTAGGCACCTAAAGTCTATGCCACCAGCTACCATAATAGAAATAAGCGGAAGTAATTAATGATTCTTAGTTTTCTTGATAATGATACATATCAATTTCTACAAAAGCATGACCACTATTTACACATTGTTTATTTTTTAAAATCAATCCCTATATATGCAATTTCAAGGATTGCCATCACTTTTCACTAATTGTTTAAAGGGTGCTAGCTCAATGGAAGAGCACTTGCCTATAATCAAGAGGCTAGTGGTTTGATTCCAATGTGCCCTAACATAAATTAATTAATGATGTGGTTGTTTATTTTTAATTAAATAATTTTAATATTGATTTATTTTAATGGTGAGATATTTTTCTAGATTCATTATTTTATATTGTCTCTATAAAGACAATAGGTCTTTAATCCCAATAGTTGTCTTGGAGAGACAAAAATGAAATTTTCTCCTAAGAGACAATAATGCTTGTGTTAATATATTGTCTTTATAGAGAGAATTTTTTAAGATAATAATTTGAGACACTCATTTAAAGACAAAGTTTCCCATCTAAGTTGCATATTTTACACCAAAAGTTATGAATAATTGGGACCTAACGTCTGGCTCATTTTCATCTAAGATGATCTCTGAATTTTGTGAGGTTGTGATGAAAATATAGATTTGGAAAGATAACCATCATATTGTTCATGAATTAATATTATTTTATTTATCCTATATGATGTCATCTACTACCTTTTTTTTTTCAAAATCTATCAAATATTTTCTATTGGAACTTGAAAGACGATCTTTGAAGATTAAGAGGCAATCTATGTTGGAAAGGTTATAAAATCTATCAATTTGGCATAATTTACATGATTCCTTATGCCTTGAACAAAATTTTGTTCACTAATTTTTATCTTCAATGATTTATTATATGTCACAATGCTTCTAGAATTTATGCCTAAGGTCTTTCCTTTGCAACATCTGATGCAATTCCTAGTTTATTTATTTATCATATTTATTTTATTTACCATGTTATTTGGCCCATAGGCTTGGTGTATCATTAGATGTTTATTTCTAATCCTATTTGATATATTTTTATTTATTTACCATACCTCTTTTATATTTATTTATTCACCATACATATTTTATAAATATAGTAATTGGCTCCCCGATTGGGGTGCCAAGTGGGGAATTGGATAAGAGAGGTGGCACAAGACCGTGCATACCAGACGACTATTTGATGTGGGCACGTGGAAAAACAGGTAGGTACTACCACCCGCACTACATAATGACTGATGTGAATGATAGTGGTTTCCAACTCACGATGTCAAAATGGTATGGGAAATAGCGCCAACGTGTTAAGAGAGTTATGAAGGGTGGTGAGGGGAAATGTGGTAACTCATTCTGACAGTTTATGGTGGAGGATAGAGCAGACATATTTGCCGTGTAGGAGTAGGATGGGAAGCTGGGTTGGCATTCCTTCACCTGGTATTTTCTCAGCGTATACACCATGCTTGTTGCTGCGAATGGAGATGGTTCTAAGGTTTTCAGCTTGGTTCAAATCCTTGTGTTTGATAACTCTATTATATTATGGGGGTTTTATTTATTGTTTGGGTTCTGCAATGGTAGTCCTCAGGATTGTGTATATTATGATAATTATCTTCTGGTTCTGTTTTTTGGTATTCGGTTCTATTCTGCAAACCTCGTCTGCATGGGCACTGTGGGCTCACACTTCTCCAAGGTGAGATTTCTGTTGGTAGTTGTTAAGGGGTATAGGCTCTATTGGTTCTCCAATTATGCATGTCTTGATTTTCGTTCGGATTGGTCTCATATGGAATTTGCATGTCTTACTTTATTTTCCCTTGTACCATGCACTAACCCATCTGCTCTCTATGCAACCCTAACAATTTGGCTAGCCAAGATTATGAAATTTATTGCATGGCTTCGAATGACCCTTCTATCAGTAGTGCTTGGTTGAATGCTTTATCCAGAGTTTCACCCACTCAGTATTTTTGTAATATGGGGGGCTTCGACTCCATTTATTGCAATGATCATCCTACTCTCTAGGGTCATGAGGGTTTTCCAACTTTTTTTCCACTGGGCTTTTGGGGTTTCATTTCTATTTCTAGAGGTTTCATTCCTGTTTCAAGGGGGTTTATTCCTATTCCAAGGGGTTTCAGTCTTACTTTGTGGGAGTTATGGTTGCTTCGTTGGGTTTTTCATCTTTTACTGTGAGGAAAGGTTTGGGTTTTGAGGGATTTAAGTTCTCTTTAGAGGAGTCTCTTCCCTCAGACCGTTAATATGCAACAGGAGGATGGAAACATTCTTGCCATGCATTTTCTATCGTGGTAGGAAAAAAAAATTCTTATTGCCACCCTTATAAATCGTTGGATGATGGGAAGGAGGAATGATGACATGTATTGGCGTGATAATTACAAGGATGTTACTCATGACAGTGTGGATCTCTCACCGTTGTTTCACTAAACCAACTATTGAAATTTTATTGCAATATACAGGTATATTTAATTTCTATATAGGTGTTTCTTTATCACTATTCACGGACTTGCCCTGACACTGTCATTCAATCCAACGATTTGTACTCCACTTTCGAGACAGAATGGTTAAAGGACATGTAGCAAAAAAGTATGTCAAGGATAAAGGATAAAAAAACAAACTAAGTCCAAAGTGGGCCCCAGTAAGAGTGGAAAGAAGTCAGGTAAAGAGATAATAGAAAATATTTTTGATTCCTATTCCACAGGCATTCCACATCAAGTTAAAACACTTATCTCAGGTTGGGAGCTAGATTGCAACACCAAGGAGGAAGGGCAAATACAAGAGGAAGTAATGGAATTTCTAAAGGACCCCGGAAACATGAGGAGTAGACTATCACTATTCCAACAGTCTATTAATACCTATTGGACACTAAAATGTATACTGACTAAGGCAATTATCAACATTCAGGAAATCAGAGGGGGCCCAAAAGCTACATCCATTCTAACTAAGATAAGGAGATACATTCAAGAAATCCACCTTACGCAACACCACCATAATGTTCGTCTAGGTCTCATAGATCGATAATTTCAAAGCATGCATCCAGTAGATATGCCTGGTTCTAGTGTTAAGGAACCGACACCGATAAAGTCTTCTGATGATTGAGTTCCTTACTTTTTTATTTTTTTGACATGCGTATTTCAGGTATCATTTACTTTCTAAAGTTATTTTATGTAAGAGACAATAAATTGGACATATCAGACAGTATTCGGTTTAAAATTTGTCAGCATTGGTTGGCCTATAACTCTTTAAGGTGGTCAACAGACCTAGTTTCCTGCGGGCAGATTGAGGCCATCTAGTATTATTATCTGTAACCTTCTTTTCTCTTTTTTTATTAATGGAAAATAGGAAGGATCTGCTAAACTTATATATATATATATATATATATATATATATATATATATATATATAGATATATATATAGTAATTGGCCTATGGTATAAAAATTTTATTTGACCCATAGGCTTCACCTAAATAAAACCTCTATTTTGAGTTTTCCCAAAATATAAAGAGGTTTACGGAGTAAATATAAAAAGAGGTTTTATTTATTGACCACACATTTAGTTTATTTATGTTTTTTATTTATTTACCATACCTCTCAAGTAAGTATAAAAAAAGGTTTTATGTATTTACCATAGCTTTCGTTTATTTATATTTTTATTTATTTACCATACATCTCCAACTTTCTCTCTCCCTCTCTCTCACTCTCTCTCCCATCCTTGCTCTTCCTTCCTCTCTTTCTCTCTCTTTGTTTCTCTCCCCTCTCTCTCTCTACAACCTCCAACTCTTTTACTACTCTCCCTCCCTCTCTTCTTCTCCTTCTCTCCATCTCTCCTTATTTGTCCTAACATCTTACCCCAAACATACACACTCTCTCCATCTCTCCGTTGTCACTCCCTCGTTCTCTTCACTTCTCACTCTCTGTGTACATTGTATTTCCTCTTTCTCCATCTCTCACACTACAACTCCTTATCTATATCCCTCCCTCTCTCCTCCTCTGTCTGTGTCCTCTTTTCATCCTTCATATTTCTTCATTTCTCTCTTACCTCCCTCTCTTTCCCCCCATCACTTTCTCTCTCTCTCTCTCTCTCTCTCTCTCTCTCTCTCTCTCTCTCTCTCTCTCTCTTCCCTCCAATCCTCTGTCTTCCCCCATCACTCTCCTCCTCCTCTCTCAAGTCATCTCTCTCATCCTTCCTCTCTCCCTCTCTCCCTCTCTCCAATTATGTTACTATATTCATCCCTCTCTCCTTCTCTCCCCCCTTCTCTCCATATCTCCTTCTTTGTCTCTTTATCTCACCCCTAAACACGCCGACTCTCTCTCCATCTCTCCTTGGTCACTCCCTCTCTCTCTCTCCACTTCTCACTCTTTATGTCTTTATTCTTCCCTCCATCTTACGCCATCCAACTCAATCTCTCTATCCCTCTGTCTCTACTTCTCTTTCTCAAGTCCTCTCTCTCATCCTTCCTCTCTCTCTCTCTCTCTACCCTCCAATCCTCTCACTATCTCCTTCCATCTCTTTACCCTCCAATCCTCTCACTATCTCGCTCCCTTTCTCCTTCTCTCTCTCTCCCCCTTCTATATTTTTGTAACATCCCATTTTATCTTTACATGATGATTAAAATAATTTTTAATTTAGCTAAAAATAAATTTTAATTTCATAGTGAAAAATATATTAACGAATATGGTTATTCATGAGTAAAAATAAAAACTTGAATTTTATTTTTGAATAAAATTTACATTTAGAAAAGATTTAACTGAATGGTAAAAGAATTCCAAGATCCAGAGTAAAAGTTTGAGGCATTTTTTCTGACAGTTACCTTCCCCAAAAGGATAAAAGGGAAATCCTGAAGGAGGGAAGGAGTTCAATTGAAGGAAAATGAAAAAAGATTAACCACATAGGTGGTGGAAAGAAGAGTTGTCCAGAGCTGGTCTAGATCCAGTGGAGCTCTGTAACCTATAAGGAGTATAGACTAGACATAGGTCCTGAGGCCTAACTACTGTACGTAATTTCCCTCAGAAGAACTCTGGTACAGAGCTTGGGGGGAGCAGAGGACATAATAGCCTCTCTCAAGGTTGGGAGGAGCCATCAGTTAAGCTAATAGATCTGAGATAAGTATCCAAATCTCTGACTGAAATCGAATAAATCATTATGGAATGTTCTCTATTTCCTATAATGTTGGATCAGTTTTTTTATTGTTAGCTGGAGAAATGAACTAGAAAATGTTCAATATTGCTAGAAAAGATAAACCAATAATAGAAAAGCCAAGAAAAAGGAAATGGATGAGAACAGTATAATAGGGGGAAGATTCATTTATTTCTCTTGATAATTCATACTAAAGATATCATTTCTTTTATATTTATGTAAACTGAAATGCCAAATAAAAGAACAACAGACAATTTAGCTTCTACCACATAGTAAAACCTTAAAAAAAAGATGTTGAGACTATATTTTTGAACAATAATATTCACGACAGTGAGATAGAAACTACAAAAATTATAGAGTGACAAAATTATAACACAAGATAATGAAAGTTACAAAAGAACTAGAGTCTGCATGTTAAACCATGAAGAACTTGAGAACTTAGACATGCACAGAGGTTTAGACCTGAGTTATGGTAAAGAACCAACCTGGGTCCGGTCCTCTGGCTGCTAGACTCCAAGAATTAAAGTACTAGCTCTACCTTTACTGTATAGAATGGAGAACCATTAATAGGAAATTCAAACCCTAGTATTACAGAACCATCATTTTTATAAACCAATAATTTACATCATGCAAAGAAGATTAAACTGTATAAAACATAGGTACATAACCATATCAAAAATTTACATTTATGTCCATCCTTTAGAATAAATAAGTAAGACTTATCAAAATACTGTATATGATTTTATATGTACAATAGAAAACTGGTAATGAGTGCTCGAGCAACATAGCTCTAGAAAATCCTGAAGGATTCTAAAACAAGTGAACTATAATTATAAAAAATAGGTTCCAAAGGTCTGAACTCGAAAAGAATAATCGGTAAGTTCTAACCAAATAAATTATTTACAACACCCTGGAAGTAAACCTACGCCTCTTCCCACAGGAGGACTGGAAATCTCAGCCATGCAACAACAGAAATTAAAACCCTGTACAAGCAGAGGGATTTCCCTCATAAACCAGATCAGAAAATTCAAGCATGAACACTGTAGTGTCAATAGAGGAATGGTTGAAGAATGAGTTGTACATACCTGAATAAATGTTGGAGGGGTTGTGGCCGCACTCAAAGGAACACTGAAGCAAACCCGACTCCAAGATGCAGAGGTACCTTGCACATTGAGGAATAAGGAGCAATGAAAATAGAATGTAATTTAAAATTAAGACAATAAACCTAACAAAAAACTCTTATAAGGCTCCAGAAATTATTTCGGAGGGATAAGCCCTTACCCAAAGTTTCCACCCTCAACAATATGGAGGAGATGAAGACCCTCATTAGGGTAATTGAGACGGAGGTATAAAGAAACCAGAGTTTGAATAATCTGGCCGTATCAGGCTTGTCTCCTGTGAAAGAAAATGAATCATTAATTGAGAGTATTTGAGAAACATGTATGAAGAAAAGTTCAATGTAAATATAGACAAAAAAATGAAAAGCAACTATCATACCTACACCGAAATGGATTGACAGAATGCTGATAGCTTTCAAGGAAGTTTCAGTCTCGGAGAAGTTTCATTTCTAACTAACTCCTTGAAGGTGGAGCCCATTTCAACACTGTTGTATCAGTTAAGAAAACATCAATATGATTGATGGAATACTAGTTTACACCAGAGGTATATTAGTAGAGCAAGCCTTCACACAGTTGAGAGCCAAGCAGTGTGGTGGAGAAAATGAGCACACTAGAGTAGCATTAGGGGTCGTAGTTACCCTAACACTAACCTAATCAAACTTCGCCATCAGATCTAGGGTAGGGTGGATCAACAAGCCACAATGATCTCCAGAAGATTCTAATGGAAGACATCTGCCATCCACTCGGGCAGATTAAGTCTAAGTTGGATCAAAACACAATAATTCACACAATAACTGAGTTTAAGATTATTTGATTACTAATCATATCCTAATCCTTCGTAACCACCGTCATGGACTGTTAGAAAAATAATTTATAATCTTAAATGTACCAAAGCACTATGGATATGAATTTTAATTTTCCAAATAACATATAAATGATCCATACCATCGCTGGGTGGAATAATCACATTATAATGTGTTTGACCTTATAATTTATGCTGGATATAATTTAAATATACATTTAGAACATAACATCTACGACATGGAAAAACAATAATAAAAGCCCCAACATTACATATGTCAGTGTTATGATGTGTATGCATTTTTTTCTCTTTGGAGGTAATTAAGTTATTATTATTAATGTCTGGTAAATAGTAAATGGTTAAAAAATAAATTGGATGTGACATGTGGTATATGAGTGTAGTTTACACGCTGGGCTAGATTGGGCCAACTAAATAACTTTGGATGTTTCGTTGGTGTTAATCTCATGCAAAGTAGTAGGAAATACTAAAATAACTAATGAGGAGAGTCTCAAGCCAATAGACACAAAGAATTACAGGGAGAATTCATCCCCAGCCAAATCCGGAGATGAACCCAGAAATGTGGGTACAATTGAGCGTGGACCATCATCAAGAAACTAATAGGTTACTAGAGGAACAACATCGTCAGAAGACTCGATTGTTGGATACAATGCAAAAACTCCAGAAAAATATGATTAGATTGAGAAGCGATAACGAAAGAATAATGCAAGAGAAGGAAAGGGTCCTTAAAATCCTTTCAGGCAGACAAAACCATCCTACATCACAGCCTAGTATAGAAAGGAACACTCATGAAGAAGAGAAAAAATATCAAATTAATGACAATTCGGAAGGGAGTGATACCTAGAGGAGTAAAAAAAATAGAACTTATCATGAAGCGAAGTCTGGAAGTACTTCAGAACAATAGGAAACAAAGAAACATAAAGTAGAATTACAAGGCTAATTTCACAAGATTAAACCACCCACTTTTGATGGAGAGGCAGAAGAAGTGGCGAAAACATGGAAAATAAACATGAATGAATATTTTTAGGTCTATGAATATAGCAGCAAGCTCAAAGCTCACATGGATATTTATCAACGTGGGAGAAGGCCACCTTATGGTGGGAGGAAGTGAAGAATGTGAGGGGAATTGAGGATCAAAATGTAACTTGGGATGAGTTCCAACAGTACTGGGTTTCCCATGTTTTGGCCAGATTGGCAAGACCAAAAGATGAGACAACATCAGAACCACTTTCAGACCTTAGGCTCTAGCCCTTTTGGGTCCAGAGAGGGATCTCTCCATATAAGCAAAGGTTTTATGTCTTTGAAGCTCAAAATTTAGGATGTTAGGCTAGTTATAAGGCTCGGAGTTTGTTTGTTTGGTTATTCGAAATTAGGAAAGAAGGGTTCAATATAAGACAAGGATGAGCAAAGAGGATTTTAGGCAAAGGAGAGATACTCGAGGCAACATTCAAAACCATTGGGCAATGGAGTCAGGAAAGGATTTGCTTGCTAATCAACATGCAAGCTTTCAGTTGGGCTAGTCATCTAAAGCATTGGATCTTAAATATGATAGTGTGGCATGAAATGATAAGAGAGGAGGAAGCAATAAATATTTAGAACACAAAGTTAAAGACCTGAGATCAGAGAGAGACTTTGAATTCTCAATGCTTCGGCCTCCAGCTTGAGGGATCTTAGAAAGGTTCAATTAATTGAAAATGATCCTAGTGAGATAGAGACAGAGTTCTAGACCTCCCAGTGTTCCCAATTCATTCAATTAAATCCTGACAAGAACATCTAAGAACATATTCATTTAATTCATACATCAGCTAGCAGGCAATGACATCCACTACACTGGTTAAATTAACTGAAATCAACCCTTAAATAACACATTTAGTAGAAAATATTGAAGGCAAGGAGAGCAGAAACATAGGGTACCTAACAAGGGTAAATCCTATGCCAGATTTCTGATGTGAGCCAGTAGAAATGAAATGAAATGAATTGCAAGTTAATAACAGATACAGAGATAGAAAGACATCACCGCTGCTTTAGATTAGGATCCAAAGAAATGTGCTTGCCCTATTCAAGAGCAACACCATTCAAGTACAACATTACCAATAGCTAGATATTCAGTCTGAAAACATCTTCCTCAGCCTATCTTACAACTTTACACAAAGACTATGTCTCAAAATAAACAGCTTGTAATTTCTCTGATAACCGATCAAAAAACTTATAATGAGTTCCTTCATGAAATTTATAGCTCAAGTGGATCAGAGAAGGTAGATGGAAAACTAAATGCAGCATTAAAAATCAGAAAAGGAAGAGAGCCGAGGCCTCGTTCTATTTTAAATTCTGAGCATTTATCTCTGGTACTCTTTGGATGAAAGAGTGGTCTTCGTCAGGCTTCCATTTACTCCAGGTATGTCTCTGATGTACTTGTCGTAACACTCTGGTGAACTAAACAAAAAGGTAGAATAATGATGCTAAGGTTTGCCATACTGTGTAACAAATGCTTTTGATAGCATAGGACTGTTGTCAGGGCTGGAATCTCCTCAGGAACACGGTATAGAATGGAGATAGTCTGGGCACTTCGTCATTTGTGGAAAGGACATACTGCTAATGTGAAACCACGATAGTATTGTTTTCTGCGTGCTGGGCCTTCCATGCGATCCATGATGTCTTTGAACTGGTACCTTTGCCTTCTAAATCCCCGAAAAAGGCTCAAAAATCTTCTATTACGTGCCTTGAACTCTCTGCTGATCCAATACTATCTTTTTTTATGCAATCTAAGCTTTAATGGCGCCGGAGAGGTTTTGCAGAGTTTGAACTCTGTCCTTTGATGAAATTTATGTTGCAGACACCTTTCCGGACATTTTCTTGTAATATCAGGCTCTAAATTCAGCTTCTTTTGTGCATTGTGCCACTACAATAGTGCATATGAATCATGGCCATTTTCCGCCTACCTGTAACCCTGCAAAACATAAAAACCCGTTAAGAAAACCATGCATGAGGAAGATGGATGCAACGAGGATGATGAGAATGACCGTGTAGATCGATGAGATGGCGGAATAGTGCAGGATCATGGTGGAAATACAGCACACAGTGGAATATGGTCACGGTGAAAGTTGGTGGAAGGCAGAAGATTTAAATGCGAAGACTTGACAATTTGACCTTCGAACAAGATATAAAAGGGATAGATGGACATGTGACGAAAACACGTGGAATGGTGATGTGGCGGGATGGGTCAACGACGGGACATGCAATTAAATCTGGACTGTCTGATCTCAGGAGGAGATCGACAGCTGAAAATGCGTCGGAGGGCGATGGACAGTGGGCCAGGGGTATGGTTTGCCTTGGTTAACTCCCATGCATCTTCACGACGCGATCATCGTTGGATGGATGGTCGTAGATCGGATGGTGTGTAGTGATATTGCGCCGGGTCTTCAACCGAAGTTTAACGCGCGATGGGGGGGGGGGGGGTTATGAACAGTGCGCGAGACACGCGTCAGGCGGTGAGTGGAATCACTGGCCAAATGAAAATTACCGCCCACCTTTCAAAGGTGGTGTGATAGAAATCACTGGTTTCTGCACAGTACTTGGGCACGGGGACCACCGCGGCGGATGAACTCCGGACCGTCGATCTGTGGTTAAATGAATGGTGGATGTGTGATCAAGGCGGGCGAACGGCGTGGGCCATGGTGTGGCGCTGACTTGCGAAGACTGCCCGATCTAAATAGATGGACGGCCAGAAATGCTCTCGATATACATTTGTGATGAGCGCCTTCTGCCTTGGAGCCTGGTCTTGGCGCTTGGTCGCGTGGTGGAAAAGGGCAAGGGGGTTAGGGGCGAAAGGTGCGAAGCCCACATAATGTGGAAAATGGGTTTTTGGCCTATTTTTAGAGCATTTTAAGGCCAATAAAGGGTAAAGATAGGGGAAAGAAGGGGAAATTAAACCACACCAGGGATGTGCGTATGGTTTAGAGGGGATTTTTGGGAAAGTTTAGCAGGATTAGGGGAGGGATTTTTTCAAGGGGGAAAAAGGGATGAGATGGAGAATTCTGCAGAGGTACAAAGGGAAGTGTAGGCCTTTTGGAGCACAATTTATCATCATCAGTGAGGCTTATAGACTCAAGAACAACAGAGGAAAATAATCAAAGGGTAGAGAGCATGAAGAGGCTTCAAGGATGATGTGTTTTCAAGAGAAATGCATTCCTTGAAGGCTCATAAAACAAATTAGCCCCTTGCTTGCTTGTCAAGGAATTTATAGGGGGCTAACAGTGGCTCCACATGGGGATGGCTTCTTCTTGAAGGAGTCAAGAATTCAGAAAATGATCTTTGGTGTAGGATAGATGCCTGCTGCTTGAGCCACCTTTCTTCTTTGATTTTCGGATGCCACAATTGTGAAGACATCAATTAGCAGAAACATTACCCAAACAATCTACCTACCCATCCTACAATCCTAGCGTTTTTTCTTCTAGGGTGCATTTGAGCTAGTAGACCCTTTACATCATTTTTATTTTTTACAAACAAGAAAATAAACCTATTCTATTTCTTCCCTTATTGCTCCATGAGACCAGATTAAACTGTTGGTCTCATATGTTTCTCTACCTAATCTGATATCTGTTGGGATTAAACTGTCCAGCAGATTTCTTCTCTATATTCTACAACAGAAATTTAAAAGCAGCTGTTGGGCCGTGAATACGACCACTTTTTAATACTTATTTCATCCATTTTTACTCTTCTTTATCATGTCATTTATTATAATTTATCATATAAATCCATCTTATAATGATTTATGCTCTTATGGATGAATATTATTTATTCTCCTTTATTTTTAATAAATTGATGATTATTATGCATAATTTTATCAATGATGGTTTAGTAATATATTTTGTAATATCACTTACCATTTTAGCCTCCAAGATATTTTCCATATTGAAGATTTGATCTCCAAATCATCATGAAATATTCCAACTCAGAAATTCGTTGGAATAAGAAGTGACCGTTTTGCGGTCGAGATTTTGAGCAAATGAGAAAGAATCTGGAAAATCCGGAACATGGGTTTTGTCCAGAACAAGCCCAATTAGCTTTAAGTTAGAACATTTTTCCCAAATTCAGCCTGTATTGAGAGAAACGCAGGGTTCTTTGAGCACGATTTTCTCAGATTTGTTGTTGCGGCCGTCCTCCAAATCTCAGCTACAAAGCCAAATTCGAATTGCTCTTGTTGAAATATGGATGGAAATATATTTTCTTGTTGATCAATTGGTTGGGAACAATTCAATTTTGTTATGAGAGATCCTATTTACTATTTAATTTATCCTCTCTTTAGTTATAAAAGGAGACATTTGTAAAAGAGAGGGAATGGATCATAGTTGTTGCTTTTGTGAATTGTAAACTTAATCAAAAGTTGTGTTATTGAAAGCACGATTCCATTGTAATGCTGCTCCAGTTTAATGATTAATTGAATTTGTTGTTCCATTCGCATCATCTGAAGTAGCTTGAGCAGTCCCTACTGGTGGTTAAGGGCCCGACCCCTGGCAGCGTGGATTTGCTACATACATGTTACTGTGAGTTTATTTCATTAGTTGTTTGTCATTTTACTGTCTTTATGTATTACGCGCTCTGTTTATGAGTTATTTAATTATTGTATGATCTGAATCTTATTTCTTACAGCGTGGGTTAATTGAGACAACATATTGCCTTACTTAGAACATCCTTGAATTCGCGGAAGTGATATTGGTTCTATCTTACTTTACTGTTTTATTATAATGGATTGCGTTGCCATTCCTTCCCCATTTAACAAGAATCTTAATCCTCGAATTACTTATCTTGTTATGCTTATTTTTTTTGCATTTGATGTTCCATTCCATTTTCTGTTTCATTTAACTGTTGTTCATTTCAGAGTGCAGATACAAGCTTCGCTATTCAGTTTGCTGTTCAATAGGATTTACCATTTAATAGAGTTTTGTTGTTCAATTCCTTTAATTTCGGTTTGCTGTCCATTTACATTGCTTTTCATTTCATATTAATTAGTTTACAAGAGCTTGCTTTCATTTCGATTGCTTTAAGATCACCAACTGTAGATGACACTGGTTATTGCTTCCAAGTTCCCAGATTGGTTATCTTGCATCAATTTCTAAGGGAAGGAGTTATTGCTATTGTATCCCTGATTGATGTTTTGTAGATTGGTTTAATTAAGGTTTCAGAGCATTTCCATTTATGTTACTGTAATTATATTTCTTTACAAGCATCCATTTACTCTTGTATCTCGAACATTGTACTACATATTGCAAGGCATTACTTTTGGATAAGTTGCTACCTCAGACAGAGTACACTCTTGAAATAAAAAGTCGCTCCCGGATTGATAATTAATGTGAGATAAATAGGTGTTAAAAAGATACCTTTTATGACTCGACAATAGCCAAACTAGGATTAGATAGTCTTGTTTGCTATGGATCGAAGGCATAAAGACAGTTGCACATGGACAGAAACTTGCAGAAAACTAGAAACAAAATCTTGAAGGCTTGAAATCTGAAATTTTGAAGCATCCTTCTTTCTTTGTGACTCAAGTTTTGAGCTTATTAGAGTCACTTTCTCTTCTTCATTCAGCTCCGGTTTTGAGCTTGTTAGAACTAATTCTTCTTTGCTGGTTCAGGTTTTGGGCATGTTTGAACCAGCTATCTTTACTTTCTTTGGCTCAGGTTTTGGTCATATTAGAGCCAATCTTTTGCACTTCAGAGGTTCATGTTTTGAGCATGTCTGAACCTCTCCTTTCTTTCTGTTTTTTGGAACATTTTATTTTTTTTTCTTGAAAAAATAACACAGCAATGGTATTTACAATGGAAATGGAAACTAGGAATTGGAAATTAGCAGAAGTAGTGTTAGAGCATCCTGCCATTGACAGGACCCCCAAACAGCTCTGTACCATCTAACACTTGTAGAAAAAAGGCATTTGGGCCCACAGTGGCCTGGATGTAGGGACCTTGCCACAAACTGTCAAACTTCCCGTGCTTTCCTTTGTCCTCTCTCCTTGAGTCCCACTTCAGAACTTTATCTCCAATTTTGAAATCAGCAGCTTTGGTTCTTTTGTCAAATAACTTCTTTATGTTTTCCTGAACTTTCACAGCTTTGTTATAGACTTCTTCCCTTGTTTGCTGGAGATGAATCATTTGGTTTATCCTCCTCACCATGCTATTTTCTTCTGTCTGAATTTCTTGGAAAAGTTTGATCACTGGTACTCCAAGGCTGGTAGGAAACACTGCTTCTGTTCCATAGACAAGGTGGTATGGTGACATGCCAATGGATTTCTTTGTTGTAAGTCTGTCAGCCCACAGGGCATGCACTAACTTGTTATGCCATGAATTTTTGTTCTCTTCTAGCAGCTTTTTGATGATGGCCACCAGGCTCTTATTTGATGATTCAGCTAAGCCATTACCTTGTGGGTAATAGGCAGTTGAATGACCGAGTGCTATTTGATACTTGTGACAAAAATCAACCATTTTCTTGGATCCAAAAGCAACAGCATTATCAATGATTATTTTTGTTGGGCAGCCAAACCGAGAGAGGATATGACCTTCTAGGAACCTAATGATGACTGAATCTGTGGCATTCATAGTAGGTATGGCCTCTATCCACTTAGTGAAGTAGTCTGTGGCAGTTAAGATCCATTTGTCTTGTGCAGAAGAATCAGGGTGAATTTCTCCAATGAAATCTAGGCCCCATTGCATAAAGGGACCCTCAACAGTGATGGGTTGTAGAGGTAGGGGGAGGAGCTTTCTTTTGCCTTCAAAAATCTGGCATTTGTGGCAGGAAATTATCATCTTATGGATATCATTGAAGAGTGTAGGCCAATAGTAGCCAGCTCTGAGTATTTTGTTTGCAGTGGCTTTCCAGTTCAGGTGGCCTCCACACTCTCCTGCATGGAATTCTTGTTTAATCCTTCTTGCTTTAGACTCAGGCAAAAATTTAAGCAATAGGCCATTTACATTTTTCCAGTATAATCCTTCATTCATTATGTAGTAGCTTCTAGCTTTTAGCTTTAAGAATCTGGCCTTGGTCTTTGATAGTTCAGGAGGGGCATTGAGGTGTGTAAGCACATATAGAATGTTAGAATACCAAGGAGAGCTCTGAAACTTCTCCTCAACAGTGGGATCAGGTAATCCCTATTGCTCATCCAAGGCATCTACCATGTTAATGTCAAGGGCTTGTAGATTTGATTCAACCATTAGTTGAGCTAAGCCCTGACCTTTAATCAGTTTAGTGGGTTTTATCTCAAGGTCATATTCTACTATTACAACAATCCATTTGCCCCTTTTCCCATCTGGGTCTTGGGACAAGATGTCTTTAACCATTGTTTTTGGCACATAGGCTATGGTGTGGGAATGCAGTATGTACACCCCAAATTCTTTCAAAGTCTTAACCAAAGCATAGGCTTGTTTTTCCATTATGCTTTATTTCAAGGGTGCATCTCTGAGTGCTTTGCTGAAGAAAGAAATGGGCTGTTCCATTCCCTCTGGGTTTTTTTGCAGTAAAACTGTAGCCACTGTATGCTTGGAGGCAAATGAAAAAATTAGAAACTCTTTTGAGAAATCAGGGCTGATTAGGACAGGAGCCTGGGTGAGTGCAAGTTTATTTGATTCAAAAGATTTCTTGGCCTCCATAGTCCATTTAACTCCTACACCTTTCTTCAACATGTTAGTCATATTCCTAAGGTGTTCAACTAAGTTGGGAATAAACCTCCTGAGGAAATTGATTTTCCCAATGAAGGTCTGTAACTCCTTGATGTTTCTTGGGTGTGTGATCTGTAGTATTCCCTCAACTCTTTGTGGGTCTATCCTAATTCCCTTTTCAGATATAATATGGCTGAGAAGTTTTCCTTCTTGTAACCCAAATACAGTCTTTTTAGGATTCAATGACAGACCGAACCTTCTACATTTTTCAAACACTCTTCTCAGGTGTTCTAGGTGTTCTTCCTCGGTCTTGGAATAGACTGTTATGTCATCCAAATAGATAAAAATGAAGTGTCCTATTTCATCTGAAAAATCTATGTCCATCACTCTTTGGAAGGTTGCACCAGCGTTCATCAGTCCAAAAGGCATCTTTACATACATAAAAGTGCCCCATGGAGTGGTAAAAGCTATCTTGAGTTGGTCTTTTGGGAGTAATAAAACTTGGTTGTAACCTGAAAAACCATCTAGCAGGGAAATCATTTTTGAGCCTACTACCCTCTGAAGGATGTGTTCCATTTTTGGCAAAGGGTAATTGTCTTTGAGTGAGGCTCTATTAAGATTCCTGAAATCAATAAACAGCTTGATCTCCCCTGTTTTCTTTCTCACAGCCACTAGGTTTGATACCCAATCAGAGAACCTCAGAGGCACAATTATGCCTGCCTCATACATCTTCTTAATCTCTTTTTCCACTGCAGGAAATTGTTTTGGGTTTATTCTGTGAAGTTTTTTTCTGAAGGGTTTCTAATTCTCTTTCAAAGGTATTTTGTGTTGTATGATGTTTGTGTCATAGGCCCCTAAGTCCTCATAACTCCAAGCAAACACATCAATGAATTCCTTGAATAGGTCAATGTATTTCTTTTTCATGTTTGCAGGCAGGGACTTAGCCAATTTGATCATCTTGGGTTTATCTTCAGTGCCTATGTTGCATTCCTCCACCTCAGAACCTGAGTGTTCTATAGTGGGCTTTTTTGTTACATCATCAAAGTCAAAAAGGTCCTCTAAAGGTGCCAGACCTCGAGGTATGTTCTTATCTTTGGCCTGCAACACCTCTACTTCTTCACTATCTACGTTTTCACATTTTTCTTTTGGATTTCCAATCTGTTCATTTAAAGTGTTTATTTCTATGTTATAGGGTGGTTCTTCCTCGTCTGAGGACTCTTCACTTAGGCAGCTACTTTTAGATTTAGAATCTGAATCAGAAAATTCAAACTCTTTTCTACCTACCAGGAAATCTTCAATCTGTTTATCGCCCTCAAAGACCTGCTAATATTTTTCATTATCCGGCACTGCAGGTCAGAATTTGGTCTAAATGATGATTTTTTGGTAACTGGGAGGCTTATGATACGAACTAGCCATGCAGGCTAGTCCATTTGCAATTTCGTTCTGACCTCTAGGGACAAAGACCAGATCGTATTCTACAAAGGTTTTCAATAGATCCATAGCGCCATTCCTGTACGCTCTCAACCTAGGATGTTTTGCTGTGTATTCACCATTCACCTATTTAATGATCAGCTCAGAGTCTCCATGCATAGTTATCCTAGGAGCTCCTAATTTTTTCAACAGAGTTAAGCCTAGGATCAGAGCCTCATATTTTGCGATATTGTTTGTACATTTGAAGTGCAGGTTACATGCATGGCTCTCTGCGTAGTCACTCTTTGTGTTATGCACCCACACTCCTGCTCCTGTAGTTCTCTTGGTGCATGACCCATCGAAATTCATTTCCCATAAAGGTTCGTTCTCGGGTTTACCATTGTTTTGTTCTTGATGTGGCGTATGATCTTGCGGAGAGTAACTAATCAGTTGATTGCATTCTATTTTTGGTTTACTCTGAGTTTTTGTTTCAGTGCACTGTTCAAAATTTTCCACGTCTTTCTCCTCCGAGTCTAGAGTAGCCATTATGTTAAAGTCCATAGGCTCTGTTTCATTGTGTGTATCTCTGTTTTTGAATCTTAACCCCTCCACAGATTCATCATTGAAAAGGATGAAGGAGTCAAGATCTATGTGTACAAAGTATAAAGGTGAATTTTCAGGCTTTTCGGGGCTACTGACCAGGAATTTTATTTGTGCCTCTCTGTACAGTCTTCTAAGCTGGCTAAAAACAGGAATCGTGGCATATGCCCAATCCATCTGCAATGTACCCTGCAGCTTGGCTCCCCATGACCTTGAAAATAGCATACCATACTTAGGTAGCACATCTGCCACCACAACATCCATTACCATACATTTTGTTGGAATCTGGGTAAGGCTCACACACAGGTCTTTGATTAGGCCCAGACATTTTACTCTGCTAGAGTCAAATGAATATAAATATTTATAGGGTCGGGTTATCTCTAGGCCTAATCTTTCCATAACTATCGTAGGCATCAGGTTGTGTGAGGCGCCAGAGTCATGCATTGCATTGTGGAGGATCTTATCATGGATATTTAGATTAATATAAAAAGGGGGCACTACCCCTTCCTGAAACTTTCCTTCTATCTTTGGACCAAACAGAAGGGCTGGTTGATCATCACTCAAATTTACGATGTCACTGTTCTCACCTAAATTTAAAGCTTTCAAAATTTGGCCATTATGTACATCCTGAGTGGCCAACTCAGAGAGTGGGACAGATATTTTAATTTTTGCAATCTCACTTTCTAAATTGAAAGTGGACTAACTCTTTGGGATGTTCAAATCTGTTTTGCTAGCCACCACCTTGGTGGCAGAATCAGTGGGCTGATTCTCACTATGCATAGTGTTAGAAACCGTTTTATCAGGAGCACTAACTGCAGTGCTAGTGCTACTAGTTGGTTGATTTTGTTTATCCGTGTTTTGGTTGTCTTTTTCTTTGTTTTTTCCAGAACTCTCAGCTGTTGATTTGTTACTTTCAACAGTTACTTTAGAAGTTTTCTCAGGCCTTTTCTTGATGGTAACCTCAGAAGCCTTTGGTTTTGAAGTGTCTAGGCTCTTTTTGCTTCTAAGTTCATATTGCTCCCTGACCTGCATAATGGCATTTTCAAATCCAAGCCTATAATCCTCAGATTCTAATCCTTCCTCATCCCAGTACGAGGTTGAGGGTTGATCTTCTTCTGTGGAACAACTGTGGATTGGGTTTTCTACTTCAAACATGTTTATTGCGTTCCCCTCAGACTCTTCTATGATCCCCTCATCTTCATCAAGAACGTTATCTTGGAATGGGGGAATAACTTGCTGATCTGTTTCTCTTTGTCTATTGGGAGTGGTGTTGTTTCTTCTAAAGTTCTGGTTCTGGTTATGATTTTGATTTCTGTTTTGGTTACTAACTGTGACAACCATTTTTTCCATAATTTGTTGTACCTTTTCCATGTTTTTGGATATGCGGTCATAATTGGGGTCAGATGTGGAAGCTACATTGTCATCCCTATATGTTACCCTTTTCTCAGCTCTCAATCTTGCTTTCTTCTCAATCAGATTTGCCTCTACACTCACTGCTCCTTTTTGCATGTCCTCCAATGTGTTGTAATCCCTCTCCCTAAGCTGGTAGGCCATGTCAGCATCCAAGCCTTCAGGGTATTTCACTAGAACCATACCTTGGGGAGGTTTCATGTGTGGTGAAAGAGCATTATAAACGCTGTTAAACCTTGTAGAGTAGTCCTGGACACTCTCTCCTATGTTTATTTTCAGGTTCTTGTATTCTGTTAGGATTTGGAGAGGGTTGGCCTTAACTTCCCATTTGTTTATGAAGGTATGATATAAAGCAAGAAGGTCTTCGATACTATTAGGAGGTAGATATAAAGAAGGAAGATCTTGGAGACTATTAGGAGGTAGGCCTTTGAACCATTTCTTCACATCACCTCCTAGGCTTTGGGCAAAGATTCTCATTTTGACTGTATCATCATCTATCTCCATGTAGTCAAAATAATCTTCCATCCTATCTACATGGTGTTGAGCTGTGGTAAACTCTTTTGCAGTGAAGTGTGGGATCTTTGACTGATAATCATTGAGTAAGGGCACTAGGGGTTGAGGTAATACTAGAGGTGCATACCAGGCTACCATGATGATGTTCTGAGGAGGTAAGAGGTTGGTTTGAACAACTGGTATATGGATGACAGGGAGACTAGGACTAGCAGAAGTCTGTTGGGCAGATCTAGGATGACAAAGCCCCAAGTTCTGAGTGAAGTGAATATCTGAATGTGTAGATGGAGGGGTTCCTATGTCCCTAGTGTGTTGACCACTATCAGATGGTGAACTGGGAAGCTCAAACTCTAGCTGGTCTAGAACACTGAATGACCCAGCTCTTGGTAATCTGTTTGGTAGGTCTAGGTCAAAAGGTGGGATTAAAAGAGCTGTAAAGTCTTCCGGTGCAGAGTTAGCTCTATGGATGTGGCTAGAAATAGTTGGTATTATAGGTGAAAGAGATCTCTTGAGGATTCTCTTAGGGTTTTCAACTATTTCAGGTGGGTTTGGGTTAGGATAAGCTCTTGTGTGAAGGGTTCTTGAAGCCAGAATGTTGTTTTTAAATCAAGCAGCTTAACACTACTTCTTACTTCTATTATGGCTGATGTTGTTATGAAGACTGGTCTCTCAGTGGAGTCTTATGTGAACCAAGATAATAATTAGGCCTACTGATCACCAGTGGAGTATTTTATTTTTAAGGAAATATGGAGTCACTAGGTGGAGGGTTTAGGATGCTTCTGGGGGGTACATTGTCCACCACAATGCCTATGAGATGCCCCTTTTCAAGGATATCTTCAAAACACAGCAAATTCTAACCATAGATTGACTGGGAGGGCTTTTACCAGATATGTCACCTCTAAAAGAGTGTGAGATTTGGAGGCTACTTTTCCCTTTCCAGACTTTGTCTAAGAGTGTGGGAGAAACACAACAAATGGTGTAGAAAGTGAATTGCAAATGGAAGTGTTTCACTACCAACCTGACCATAGCTTCTAGGTTTTCAGAGGCTCTTGTTATGTAGTAGGATGGAAAATACTCAGAATTTCCCCCAGTGGAGTCGCCATTATGTTGGGGTTCCCATGTTTTGGCCAGATTGGCAAGAAAAAAAGATGAGACAACATCAGAACCACTTTCAGACCTTAGGATCTAGCCCTCCTGGGTCCTGAGAGGGATCTCTCTATATGAGCAAAGGTTTTTGACTTTGAAGCTCAAAGTTAATATATTAGGCTAGTTATGGGCACAGGGTTTGTTTGTTTGATTTTTGTTTGGTTGTTGGGAATCAGGAAAGAAGGGTTCAATATAAGACAAGGATGACCAAAGAAGATTCTAGGAAAAGGAGAGATAACTTCAGGGAACATTCAACACCATTGGGCAATGGATTCAGGAAAGGGTTTACTTGCTATTCAATATGCAGGCTTTCAGTTGGGCTAGTCATCTAAAGCATTGGATCTTAAAGATGATAGTGAGGTGAAAATGGTGAGAAAGAAGGTGAAAGCAAGGAAACCTCCAAGGTGACCTTTAGGAATCAGATCCAGGGACAGGACATGCCATTGAACTACCTGTGATCCAAAATATAAAAGGTTAACTCTTCAGACAAGGAAACATTAAAGATTTAAACACAAAGGTGAAAGCCTGAGATCAGAGAGAGACTTTGAATTCTCAATGCTACGGCCTCCAGCTTAAGGGAAATTAGAAGGGTTTAACCAATTGAAAAGTATCCTAGTGAGATAGAGACCAAATTCTAGACCTCCCAGTGTTGCCAATTCATTCAATTAAATCCTAACAAGAATGTTTAAAGACAGATTTAATTAATTCATACATCAGCTAGCAATATATCAGACCGCTACACTGGTTAAACTAACTGAAATCAATCCTCGGATAACACATATAGCAGAAAACATTGAAGGCAAGGAGAGCAGAAACATAGGGTACCTAACAACGGTAAATCCTATGCCAGATTTCTGATGCGAGCTAGAAGAAATAAAATGAGATGAATTACAGGGTAAAACAAGTACAAAGATAGAGAAACATCACCAGCTGATTTAAATCAGGATCCAAAGAAATGTTCTTGTCATATTAAGAGCAACACCAGTCATGTACAACATTTCCAACAACTTGAATATTCAGTCTGAATATATTTTCCTTAGCCTATCTTACAACTTTACACAGAGACTGTGTCTCAAAGGAAACAACTTGCAATTCTCAGATATCTGATCAACAACCTTTACAATGTTTTCTCATGAGTTTTTATATCTGAAAGAGAGGCATAGGAGGTAGGTGAAACACTAAATGAAAATTTGAGATAGAAAATGGAAGAATGGCTCGAGGCCCATTCTGTTTTAATGTCTGAGCATTAATCTTCGGTACTCTCTGGACAAAAGAGTGGTCTTCGACAGGCTAAATTTTACTTCAGGTATGTTCTTTGATGTACTTCGCTATAGTACTTCTGCAATACTCTGTTGAATAACAAAGGTAGATAAATGACTTCAGGTCTGCCATACTATGTAAAAAATGCTTCTGGTAGCCTTAGGACTGTTGTCAGGGTGGAGATCTTCTTCAGGAACACGATACAGAATGAAAGCAGTATGGGCACTTCGTCTTTTCATGGGAAAGAACATTTTGCTAATGGTGACACTGATATATTGTTTTCTATGCATTAGGCCTTATTAGGCCTTCCGTGTGGGTCATGATGTCTTCAAAATGGTATTTTTCCTTTCAATCATTAGATTAAAGCTCAAAAATCTTCAATTACAGGCCTTAAACTCTCTGATCTTTCAATGATACTCATGCCGCTCCATTACTGTCTCTGTCAATGAAAAGTGAGCTTCAGTGGTGCTGGAGAGGTTTTATCAGTGTTGAACACCGTCCATTAATGGAGAATCACATTTCTAACAACTTCCCAGGCTCTTCTTTGTAATGCCAGGCTTCGAAATTAGTCTTCCCTGCGTTCAGTGTCACTATAACAGTGACTGTGAGCAGTGGCGATTTCCACCACCTGTAACCCTACAAAACATGCAAAATTTTAAGAAATACATGCACGGGAGGATGGATGTAGTGGAGATTCGTGAAGATGGCAGCGCAGTGGTGAGCGAAAATGGCAGTTTCAGATGAAGCAACGGTGGAAGATGCAGAAATATGGTGTAAAATGCGACTGATGGGGTTTCGGTGGAGAAATTCATAAACTTTAATGTAAAACATTAAACCTTTAGTGTAAACCATGGAAGTTTGGACTTAGGTGGAATGCAAAGAAATGAATGAAATGCAATGGAACTGATTGTGTGTGGTGGGACCCGGCATGGGTGGAGGGCGATTAAGATTTGTGATCGGGGGGTGCAGCGGGAGGCAAAGTTTAAGAGTTGCGATCGCGATTAGAGCTAGTCTTCAGATCTTAATAAGATCTATGGTGGAGATTGCAGCATGAGGCTACAGACCAAACCCAATCGCATCGGGATTTCTTCGTATAACACAGAAAAGTGCTCACCGAAAGTTTTCGATTGCGATTAGCGCCCAGGGCTTAGCACTTGGTCTTATCACTCGGGCATATGGGAAGTGGTTAGGGGGCTGGCCAGAAAGGGCTAAGCCATTATATATGAAAAGAGTGATTTTTAGCCAAAAAGGAGGGGTTTTTAAGGCTAAAAGAGGAATTCGATAGAGGTAAGAAAGGAGTTTAAACTCAAATGAGGGGACCTCACTTGGTTTTAAAGGGGAAATGGGTGGTTTAGGGGATTTTGGGAGGGATTTCTGGGGTAAAAAGGGGGGATTTTTAAAGGGGAAAAAGGATTAAAATGGGACATTCTGCAGGGATACAAGGGGAAAATGGAGGCCGTTTGGAGCACAATTTTTTACAATCAGTGAGACTTTTTGGATGGAAACAACAGTGAGGATCTTTAAAAAGGTAATGGACACACGAAGGCTTCAAGGATGAGATATTTTCATGGGAAATGTATCTCTTGAAGGCTCACAAAACAATTTAGCCACCTGTTTTCTTGACAAAGATTTCATAGGTGGCTAACGCCTGGGTAAGTGAAAGTTTAACTAATTCAAAAGATTTTCTGGCTTCTATAGTCCACTTAACTCCCACTCCTTTCTTAAGCATTTTATTCATATTTATTAGGAGTTCTGCTATGTTGGGAATAGACCTTCTCAAGAAGTTAATTTTGCTAATAAAGGACTGCAATTCTTTTATGTTTCTCGGGTGGGTAATCTGCACTATTCCCTCAACTCTTTTTAAGTCTATTTTAATCCCCTTCTCTGATATAATATGGCCAAGAAGCTTACCTTCTTGAAGCCTAAATACAGTATTCTTGGGATTTAAAGATAGACCGAACCTTCTACATTTCTCAAACACTCTTCTGAGATGTTTAAGGTGCTCTTCATCAGTCTTGGAATAGACTGTTATGTCATCAAGATAAATCATGCTGAAATTCCCTATTTCCTCTGAAAAAGCAATTTCCATAGCTCTTTGGAAGGTTGCACCAGCGTTCATTAGTCCAAAAGGAATTTTCACGTACATGAAAGTGCCCCATGGAGTGGTAAGAGATGTTTTAAGCTGATCTTCTGGGAGTACTAAAACCTGGTTATACCCTGAAAAGCCATCTATCAGGGAGATCCTTTTTGAGCCAACTACCCTCTGTAGGCTGTGTTCCATCTTGGGTAAGGGGTAATTATCCTTAAGTGAAGCTCTGTTAAGGTTTCTAAAATCAATGCACAGTCTAATCTCTCCCGTCTTTTTCCTCACAGCTACAAGGCTGGAGACCCAATCGGAAAACCTCACAGGCACGATGATTCCTGCCTCATACATTTTCTTGATTTCCTTTTCAACTAGAGGCAGTTGTACTGGGTTAATTATTCGTATTTTTTTCCTAAAGGGTTTTTGGTTTTCTTTCAATGGGATCTTGTGCTGGATGATTTCTGTGTCATAGGCATTTAAGTCCTCATAGCTCCAAGAAAACACATCAACAAACTCTTTAAGTAAATCAATGTATTTCTTCTTGATGTGTGTTGGCAAGGATTTAGCTAATTTAATCATCTTAGGCTTATCCTCAGTGCCTATATTAAACTCCTTGACATTAGATTCTATGTGTTCTATAGTGGGTTTCTTTGCTACATCGTTAAAATCAAAAAGGTCCTCAAGGGGTGCTAGTCCTCTAGGTATGTTCTTGTCTTTTGACTGCAACACCTCAATGTCTTCTTTTTTTGTGTTCTTATATTCTTCAGTTTGAGTTCCAAGTTCTTTAGTTGACATGTTTATTTCTACGTTATGTGGTGATTTTTATTCCTCAGGGGGCTCTTCACTCAAGAAAATTTCATCGGATTTAGAGTCTAAATCAGAGAATTCAAACTCATTCCTGCCAAGCAGGAAATCCTCTATCTGCTTGTCGCCCTCAAAGACTTGCCAATATTTCTCATTATCTGGCACTGTAGGTCTATATTTTGTTTTAATGATGATCTATTTGTCCCTAGGATATTTCTGATATGAACTAGCAATGCAGGCTAATCCATTTGCAATAATGTTCTAATTCCTAGGAACAAACACAAGCTCGTATTATACAAAGGTTTTCAATAAATCCATGGCTTCATTCCTATATGCCCTCAATCTAGGATGCTTTGCAGTGTACTCTCCCTTCACTTGTTTGATGACTAACTCAAAGTCTCCATGTACAGCTATCCTTCGGGCTCTTATTTTTTTCAATAGATTCAATCCTAGGATGAGAGCCTCATACTCTACAATGTTGTTTGTACATTTAAAATATATCTTGAAGGCATGACTCTCAGCATAGTTACTCTCAGTATTATGTAACCATACCCTAGCTCCTGCATTCTTCCTAGTGAAAGACACATCAAATTTCATTCTCCATAAGGGATTGTTTACAGATTGGCTATCAATTTCATCCCTAATGTTGGGTTCACTATTATGTTGTATTGTGGGTTTTGCACCGTGTTGTGTAATGTTTTGTTCTTTGGGATTTTCATGGAGTTCAGAGTGACGAGTAGTCTGTTGTTCGTAGTCTCGATTTTTTTCACTCTGAGTTTCTGATTCAGTGCACTGTTCTAAAATTTGTCTCTCGTTTCCCTCTATATCTAGAGTGGCCATTATGTTAAGATCTGTGGGCTCTACTCTATCGTTTGAATCTCTGTCTTCTAGTTCTAGTTCATATATGGATTCATTATTGAAAAGGATAAAAGATTCTAGATTTGTGTGGACATAGTATAGAGGAGAATGTTCAGGTTTTTCAGGGCTGCTAACCATAAACTTCATTTGTGCCTCTCTATATAGTCTCCTAAGCTGGCTAAAGACGGGGATTGTGGTATATGATCCATCCATATGCATTGTACCTTGCAGCTTAGCACCCCATGACCTTGAAAATAACATGCCATACTTAGGTGGCACATCTACCACTACAACATCCATAACCATGCACTTGGCTGGGATTTGGGTCAGGTTCACACAGAAATCTTTGATTAGGCCAAGGCACTTCACTCTGCTAGAGTCAAATGAATATAAATCCTTATAGGGTCGGGTTATCTCTAGGCCTAACTTCTCCATAATAACCTTGGGCATAAGGTTGTGTGAAGCCCCCGATTCATGCATAGCATTATGAAGGATCTTGTCATGAATATTGAGGCTGATATAAAAAGGAGGTACTACCCCTTCCTGAAACTTGCCTTCTATCTTTGGACCAAATAGAAGGGTTGGTTGATCATCACTTAAATTGATAGTGTCATTGTTTTCTCCTAGAGTTAGAGCTTTCAAAATTTGGCCTTTATATGCATCCTGAGTAGCTAACTCAGTGAGAGGAACATAAATTTTGATTTTGGCTATCTCACTTTCCAAATTGAAAGGAGATTGACTCTTTGAAAGGCTTAATTCTGTTCTATTGGCCACCATTTTGTTCGTAGAATCAGCTTGCTGATTCTCAGTATGTACAATGTTTGAAGTTGTTTTATCAGGAGCATTAGCTGCAATGCTAGTTCTGCTAGTTTCTTGATTTTTTTTATCAGTATTTTGGCTATCCTTTTCTTTGTCTTTCCCAGAAATCTCAGCTGCTGATTTGTTACTTTCAACAGTCACTTTAGGAGTCTTCTTAGGTCTTTTCTTAATGGTAATCTTGGAGGCTTTTGGTTTGGAAGTGTCTAAGCTCTTTTTGCTCCTGATTTCATTATGTTCTCTGACCTGCATGATGGCATTTTCGAATCCCAACCTATAGTCCTCAGATTCTAACCCCTCCTCATCCCAATGTGAGTATGAGGTCTGATTACCTTCTGTGGAGAAGCTGTGAATTTGGTTGTCTACTTCCACCATGTTTATTGTGGTTCCCTCATACTCTTCTATTATCCCCTCATCTTCATTAAAGAAATTATCTTGAAATGGGGGTATGACTTGTTGATCAGAGTCTCTTTGCCTATTTGGAGGGTTGTTTCTCCTATAGTTCTAGTTCTTATTTTGGTTTTGGTTTCTCTTCTGATTACTGACTTGGACAACCATATTCTCCATCATTTTTTCTAGCCTTTCCATGTTTTTGGGTAGAATTTCATAATTGGGATCAGTTTTGGAAGTTGATGTGTCATCCCTATAGGTCACCTTCTTCTCAGCCCTCATTCTAGCTCTTTTTTCAATCGGGTTCGCTTCTACACTTACTTCTCCTTTCTGCATGTCTTCCAATGTTTTGTAATCTCTCTCCCTAAGCTGGTATTCCATGTCAGCATCAAATCCTTCAGAGTATTTCACTAAGGCCATTCCTTGGGGAGGTTTCATATGGGGTGGAAGAGCATTGTAGACACTGTTAAATCTAGTAGAATAGTCATGGACACTCTCTCCCTAATTTATTTTAAGGTTCTTATATTCTGCTAGTATTGGGAGAGGATTGCTTTTGAATTCCCATTTGTTTATGAAATTTTGGTGTAAAGAGGGAAGGTCATTGATGCTATTAGGAGGTAGGCCTTTAAAGCACTTCTTCACATCTCCTCCTAAACTCTGAGCAAAGATCCTCATCTTAATGGTTTCATATTTGATTTCCATGTAGTCAAAGGCATCTTCCATCCTATCTACATGATGTTGAGTTGTGGTAGACTCTTTGGTAGTGAAATAAGGGATTTTTGATTGATAATCATTGGGTAGTGGAGCCAAAGGTTGTGGTAACACTAGAGGTGCATACCAGGTTGCCATGATGGTGTTTTGTGGAGGTAAAATATTTGCTTGAGTAGCAGGTATATGAATGACAGAAATGCTAGGACTAGAAACACACCGCTGAGCTAATTTAGGGTGATAGAGACCCAAGTTTTAAATGAAATGAATATCAGGAGGTGTAGATGGAGGGGTCTCTCTATCCCTAATATGTTGACCACTAAGAGATGGTGAACTTCGAACATCGAGGCCTGTCTTATCTACAGCACTAGATGACTTAGTTCTTGGTAAACTACCTAGTAAGTCTAAGTCTAAATGAGTGTCTAATAGAGCTGAAAAGTTTTCTGGTGTAGAGTTATCTCTATGGATGTGTCTGATAATAGTTGGCTTTCTAGGGGTGGGAGATTTCCTAAGAATTCTCTCTCAATTTTCAACTATTTCAGGTGGGTTTGGGTTAGGGTAAGCTCTTGTATAGACTGTTCTTGAATCGAGTATGTCTGTCTCTTAACAAACAAGCTTTACCCTATGTGTTTCTTCTAATATGGATGATGTTGTAATAAAAACTGGTCTCCTAGTGGAGTCTTGTGGAAACCAAGATAATCAGTAGGCCTACTAATCACCAGTAGAGTCTTTTAGTCATTAAGGAACTGTGAAGTCACCAGGGGGAAGATTTAGAATGTTTCAAGAAGGTTTACTATCCACCGCAATGATCTATTACCAAACCAAGGCTGCTATGGTATTCTTTGAGCTCTTAGATATGTTCAAGGTGTGTTCTACTCAAAGGTCCCCACTGGAGTCGCCATTATGTTGGGGTTCCTGTGTTTTGGCAGATTTCGAAATACCAAAAGACATGACAACATCAAACCACTTTGAGATCTCAGGATCTAGCCCTCCTGGATCTAGAGAGGGATCTCTCTATAAAAGGCAAAGAAATATATGTCTTTGAAGTTCAATTTAAAGGTATTAGGCTAGTTATAAGGCTCAAGGGTCGTTGTTTTGTTTTTTTTGTTCATTTGGTTGTTGGGAAACATGAAAGAAGGGTCCAATGTAAGAAAAATAGGTGAGCAAAGAGGATTTTGGCAATGGGAGACAATTCAAAGGAAACTCAAGACCATTGGGCAATGGAGTCATAAAAGGGTTTACTTGCAATTCAATATCCAATGCTTTCAAATGGGCTAGTCATCTAAAACAGAGGATCTTAAAGATGATAGTATGGCATGTAGTGATAAGGAATGAAGGTGAATGACAAGGAAACCTTCCAAGGTGACCAACTTAAGAGCTAATCCAGGGACAGAGCATGCCTTAATTGTCTATGATCAAAATCCTAATAAGCCTAACTCTTCAGACAATAGAAAACATTAAAGATTTAACGTAAAGGTGAAGCCCGAGATCAGAGAAAGACTTTGAACTTTCAATTATTTTACATTCAACTTAAGGGATCTTAGAAAAGCTTAACTATTAGAAAAGGACCCTAGTGAGATAGAATCAACTCTAATCTCCCTGTATCCTAATTCTTTCATGTCTAAACTAGACAAGAACATCTAAGAACATATCCTAAATTCATGCATCAGTAAGCAGGGAAAACCAACTGCTATACTGGCTAAATTACCTTGAACTTGTTCTCAGATAGGAAAATTAGTAGAAAAAATCAAAGATAAGAAGAGTAGGAAGCATTAGGGTACCATACAAGGTTATATCCTAAGCCAGATTACTGATTTCTTATCAGAGAAATGAAATATGATGAATTACAGAAGGAAAACAGAGACAAATATAGAACACATCACCGTTGCTTTAAATCAAGATCCAATGAAACATGATTTTCATATTAAAGAGAAAAATAATTCATATACAACATTTTCCAACAGCTTGATATTTATTCTGAAAGCATCTCCTTAGCCCATATTACAACTAATACACAGAACTCTATCTCAAGAGAACAACTTACAATCCACGGTTATCCGAACAACAACCTTTACAATGTATTTTTCAAGAGCTTTATAGCTGAAAGAGAGGCAGGAGAAGTAGATAGAACTTTTAATGAAACATTAAAACAGAGGAAGAGGGGTGCTTGAAGCCCATTCTATTTTAATATCCATGCATTGAATTTCAGTACTCTTTTGATGAAAGAGTGGTGTTTGACAGGCTGATCATAACTTCATAGGTATGTTCCTTGATGTAATTTTTGGCTGTAGTACTCTGTAGTACTCTGGGGAAAGTAAGGTAGTTAAATGACTTTTAGGCCTGCCGTGCTGTGTAAAAAATGCTTTGGCAATATTAGGACTTTCTGTCGGGATGGTGATCTTCTCGAGAACGTTGATGAAGAGTAAAAAAAATTATGGGAACTTTGTCCTTTCTGCTGATGTGAAACACTAACAAGGATTTTTTCTATGCTTTAGGCCTCATTTAGGCCTTCTATTTCATTCATAAGGTCTTCAATCTAGTACATTCTCCCTTTAATCACTGAATTAAAGCTTAAAATCTTCAATAACAGGATTTAAATCTCCTTAATCATTCACTGATACTCTTTGCTGCTTCTTTGACTGTCTCTGTCTATGGATGCACAGGTTTAATGGAACTAGAGGTTTTTCAACAGAGTTAAAAACTCTGATTGGAATTAAACATGTGTTTAAAACCCCCTCAGGAGTCTTTCATTGTGATCTCTGGCTCTAAAAAAGCTTCCTCTACGCTCTGTGTCACTATGACTGTGACTGTGAGCAATAATGGTTTTCACTATCTGTAACCCTACAAAAAGACAATAAACAGGTTGAGAAAATACATGGGAGTGGAGGTGGGTGTTGTGGAGGCTTGTGGATATGGCAGTGTAAAAGTGAAAACAATGGTTGTAACGAAGAAAACGGTGAAAACTGCGAAAAAATGGTGAAGCAATGATCTGATGGAGGTCTAGTGAAAAGATGGTTTTGGACTGTTGGATTAGATTTGATGGTGGTTACCAACGGCCAGGATTTCCTGGTGGAGATGCTTTAGAGGATTTAGGCGGAAGAGATAAACTTTAATGTAAAACATAAAAATTTAGACTTTGGGTGAATTACAAAGGAAAATGCGTGAAATCAAATGAAATCAGGCTTTGAATGGTGGGACCATAGGGCGAAGGGCGATTTGAGTGTGGACCGTTAGATCTTAGGAGGAGATCAATGGTTGAGATGCTCCGATGAAGTCCTTTGGAGGTCTGGTGAACATAATATGAATGAAAATGCGATGGAATAAGGGCCGTAGATCTATACAGATCAACGGTCAGGATCTTTGGGAAGCGTTGTCGGAGGCAAAAGAGGGGAAGTGGTTTTTAGGAGAAAACAACTATTTTCGCGTTGCGATAGTGGTTTTGAAATTTTCCCAAAAATAACGATATCTCTTGTCGCCTGACACGTGTCCCTCCCAAAACCACTTTCATCACGTAATTTTGAAGCATTAAACTTCGGGCACAGGAAAAATGCGATATGCCCCTCCATCGTTGGATGTGGGACTGGGAGATGCGACAGTGCAGGATGGACCGCGATATGGGGAGATGCACGGTTGGTAATATGAGGGCAGGTCAACAGTGGTTTTAATATAGGTCGTTGGATCAACATGATGGACGGTCAGGATCCATGGTAAAATCACTAATGTTTCAAAGGGAAATATATCATAATAGATGGGTAGGACGAATCCTGACCATTGGATCCATGGGGATGGACGGCGGAGATTTAAAGATGAGGTAGAGGCAAAAGGGCCAGTGCATGAGAAGGGAGAAAGGAGAGACGTTGGATCTCAGGAGATCAACGGTGGAGATCTAATCACATCAGAGAAAGGAAGGGGGACAAAACTCTGATTGTTGATGTTGCAATTACATGTGGATCGTTGGATCAGCGGGGAGCTCGATGATTGCGATTAGCAGTGATGCGATGTTGTGATGGCCGTCAGATCATTAAGGGATCAACGGTGGAGATCGCAGCGGAGGGGTAATGATGGAGGGCATAGGGGTGATGTATGATCGAATCCTGACCGTTGGTTCTTGTGGATTCAATGGCCAGGATTGAATCAGAGATTGGCCAATCAGGGAAAAAGAAAAGTGGATTCATTGGGTTGGCGTGATGCGATTTTACACCAGTCGTTGGATCTCAGGAGGAGATCAATATTCAATCAGGAGGGAAATGGAACGAGGTAATGGGTGCAGTGAAACCAAAGCGGTGGTCATTAGATCTATATAGATCAACAGCTCAGATCGAGCTCGCGGTCGATAGAACAAAAACTTCATCCCATCGGGAAATTTCAAGTAACAAAGGAAATGCGCACATAAAAAACTCCCGATTGCAATTGGCCCTGAAGGGCTTAGCGCTTGGTCTTGGTGATGGTTACATGTAGAGAAGGGCTGAGAGCTAGGCCGAAAGGGGCTTAGGCCTGTCCTAAGGTAAAAAGTGGGTTTTTGGCCAAAAAATAGAGTTTTCAAGGCTTAAAAAGGGGTTTTGGTAGGGGAGAAAAGGGATTTTTTCACCAAATGAGGGGATTCACCAGGTTTTAAAAGGGGGATTCAACAGTTTAGAGGACTAAGGAGGGGATTTTGAGCGTTTTTGGGGAAATTTGAGAAGGGAAAAAAGGGGTGGAAATGGGGAATTTGCAGGGATACAATAGAACAGATGGAGGCTTTCTTGAGCATAATTTTTTCAAAAACAGTGAGGCTTTCTTGATGGAAATAACAGTGAAGATATTTTCAAAAGCTAAGGACACAAAAAAAGGCTTCAAGAATGATATATTTTTAGAGGAAATGTTTCTCTTGAAGGCTCAGAAACAAATTTAGCCATCTGTTTTCTTGACAAAAATATATAGGTGGCTAACACAGAGGCCCAAGCCATGGAAGCTAGACCAAGAAGATGTAGCCCAGGAGGGGTGAAATCCTTCATAAAAACTCTATGTTGATGGATAAATTGTGATGGCTTCCTATTCTTTTTTTTTTATATTGTTCAACATATTTATTTCATGCTTTATGCTCTTAGATTCACTCATAAAAATCAACTAATTTACCTGTTTGACACACATAAACAACAAGGAAACCTATTTAATTCAAGAATAAGATCAGAAAATAAATTTTAAATCTAAATATTAAATTTGCACAGCAAAACTAACATTCATACTCATATCAAGTTAGAAATTCTAAAAGTGTTTTTGTCACTTTGAAGAAAAAGGAAGCCCACGACCACCAGGAGGGAAGGCCATGCATAGATCAACTAAATACCATATTCAGAGAATGAAGAGTCATTTCTGATAGATTTGAACATTATGGACTCATTGAATCATGTTTTAGAAGATTTAGGTTAATGTAAATAACATTTTTTTTCACTTTGAGATAATACATAGGCCCAAGCCATGGAAGATGGACTAAGGAGATGTAGCCCAGGAGGGGTGAACTCCTTCATCAAAACTCTGTGTTGATGGATCAATTGTGATGGTTTTATGTTCTTGTTTTTGTTGTTGTTCATAATATTTATTTCATGCTTTATGCTCTTGAATTCACTCATAAAACTCAGCTAATTTATCTGTTTAACACACATAAACAACAAGGAAACCTATGTACATCAAGCATAACATCATCAAATAAATTTTAAATCTGAAGATGAAATTAGCACAGAAAAACCAACATTCATACTCAGATCAAGTTGGTATCAGATCCTGTTTGAAAGGCAAGGTTATTTGCTTGATAGTTGCTTGAGTTTTGTGCAAGTTTAATGGTTCCAAATTTGTGATGCCTACAAGGTTAAAGTTGCAGAGAGGTGAAGGGAAATTTTTGGTTTCAAGTATCGATATTAGGACCAGAAGAAGGAGAGCCACAAGGGTACCATCTCCAGCCAAACTTCCACTCACAACTGCACTTAATGCACCTCAATTTTTTTCTCAAGAAGCTAACATTGAAGAGACACAAGCACGAGAATCTGAGCTTGAATCCATAGCCATCATGTCAGGTGTTGGGGAAAATGAAGGTCATTCATAAGAGGATGATGTCAAGAGAGACTTCAGTGACATAAAGAGGATAGTTAAAATTATGTTTGGTGCATTTACTGCTGGGATGGAAAGAGAATGTTCTAAGCCTCCACATGGTGAAGGAACTTCAGATGATAACAAGGTTGAAGAGAAGAGTTAAAAGGGAAGTGGAGGAAATTCACCTCCATATCCACCATCTTCATCATCCTCATCATCACCATCAGCATCATCTTCCACTTCCACTACAAAAACCACCCACACTTGCTCAAATACCACAATAGGAAAAACACCCTTACTCAAAATTGATGTCAAATTTGAGCTTCCGATGTATAATGGCGAGGAAAATGCAGTAATATTAGACAATTGGATATGTCAATTGGAGGTGTACCGTAGACTTCAAAACCTTCATGAAGATGGTATAAATATTCAATTGGCTTCTTTGAGGATGGAAGAATCTGCACTTGTATGATGGGAAGCAAGGACTCAAGAAGAGATTAAAAACTATGGTAAGATATCTATGTCTTGGTCAATTTTTATTGTTGCCATTAAAAGGAAATTATATCCATTAGCTTACATTCAAAAGTTCATTATGGATTGGAAAAAATTTAGATAGTTTAAAGGGCAAAGTGTGTAAGATTATACTCATGAATTGAGGAGAAGAGCTCTTATTTTGGGTATTAATTTGTATTCTCGAGAATCTTTGTTAAAGTAAATTGGGGGTTTGCAAAATTAACTTAGGCACACTATTCTAATGTTTAATCCCATAAACGTAGATGAGGTTTGTGTTCAAGGCGCACACTTAGAAGCAAGAGGGAAACAAAACATAGATGATAAAAGTGATAGTGAGGGTAAAGGAAGGGAACATTTTATGGAAGAGAAAAGAGAAATAGCTCTGTCAAAAGAGAGAAAGAGAAGCCCACATGAAAAATTTGTTTGAATAATGGCCATGATGAATACCACTATTGGAAACTTCATCCACAGTCGAAGCCAAACAGACTAAAAGGCAAAGAAAAAGAGAAAATTGTCGCTACAGTTGAACATGACTTAGGGTAAAATTTAGGAGATGAGACAAAGATTACAACCATGGGTTTGAAAGGTAAGAACATATCAAGCACTAGTTCTTCAAATTGTTCTAATGTCACTCAAGATGGAGATACAAGAATATAACTTTTCCATATTAGAGTTGTCTTTAAACATACCAAGATTGATCCAATTTTTTATAGTGGGTCACAAGCTAACTTAATCTGTGAAGACTTGGTTAAGAAACTAAACCTTGAAACTGATAGACATCCAAGACCTTATCCTTTAGGGTGGATATCTAAGAATGCAAACTTTCAGGTTACAAGGAAGTGCATACTAAGATGCATCATTAATTCAAAATTTCTTGATGAAGTTGAACTTGATGTGGTGCTGCTTGAGATATCAGGTATTGTTTTGGGAAGTCCTTATATTTATGATATGAAAGCAGTATTTCATCGCCATGAGAATAAGTATCACTTTTTAAAATATGGTATTGAGTACATAGTTAGATCGCATAAGAAGACGAGAATTTTGTCTCTTATACATGCAGGAGAAATGAAGAGGATAGTGAAGGCAAGTCAGAATTTGAAATTCTTGATGATCAAACATAGAGATGTTCTAAATCAAACCTTTGAAAAATATGTATCGAATGAAAAATTTGATTTCATTAAGGTTTCTTATGCCTGTAATGAGATTTTTCAGGATTCTAATAGGTTTCCTTTGAAAGGAGGTGAACAAGATGTAAAACATTTATAGCAGTCAACATCAGCGTTGAGAAGTGTTGGGAATAAGATCTCGGTGCAAGAGAGTGAAAAGGTCAAAGATAAAGTGACAAAGAAGGCATGGGTTTCCAAAAGGTACATGGAAACAACGAAGATACTTGGTCAAGAGTTAACGCAAGTACAAAGCAAGATAAGTTAAGAATCACTATGACGAAAGTGTGCCAAGGTAGGAACAAGATGGTTTTTGCAAGAATAGGTTGTTTCTCTACAAATTCATGGGAATTTCAGCATGATGGTGTCAATGACATCAAGAGAAGGTCACAAGAATCAAATAAAAAGTTAAGTTTTTGTGAAAAGCTCCAATTGATGAAAATGGGAAAATTTTAGTGGATAGAAACTAGAAGGGTGAGGGAACAACACCCCCATCCACATGATCAGTAATGAAAGATATTTTGGTGTCCAAAAGGCTTCTAGTGGGGAGGAATGATCAGGTTCTCAGTATAAAATCTCAAAAATGAAAGTACCCATAATTGATTG